>OU343064.1:35720723-36320723 GCA_910593695.2 Ocypus olens | reverse complement strand
TGCATTCGGTGATTGGAAAAATTGTAAAAAATTCATCCATGCTGGAATTAGTTTCAAAATGCGTAAATCTATTTACCATGAAACTAGCTTTGATATCCCACTAAAACAATTGACAAATCACGGCTGGAATTTAAAAGGCAACATTCAGAACTTGAAGCTTAATCAAGAAAAATGCATTCGGTGATTGGAAAAATTGTAAAAAATTCATCCATGCTGGAATTAGTTTCAAAATGCGTAAATCTATTTACCATGAAACTAGCTTTGATACCCCACTAAAACAATTGACAAATCATGGCTAGAATTTAAAAGGCAACATTCAGAACTTGAAGCTTAATCAAGAAAAATGCATTCGGTGATTGGAAAAATTGTAAAAAATTCATCCATGCTGGAATTGGTTTCAAAATGCGTAAATCTATTTACTATGAAACTAGCATTGATACCCCACTAAAACAATTGATAAATCACGGCTGGAATTTAAAAGGCAACATCCGGAACTTGAAGTGAAATCAAGAAAAATGCATTCGGTGATTGGAAAAATTGTAAAAAATTCATCCATGCTGGGAATTAGTTTCAAAATGCGTAAATCTATTTACTATGAAACTAGCTTTGATACCCCACTAAAACAATTGACAAATCACGGCTGGAATTTAAAAGGCAACATTCAGAACTTGAAGTGAAATCAAGAAAAATGCATTCGGTGATTGGAAAAATTGTAAAAAATTCATCCATGCTGGAATTGGTTTCAAAATGCGTAAATCTATTTACTATGAAACTAGCTTTGATATCCCACTAAAACAATTGACAAATCACGGCTGGAATTTAAAAGGCAACATTCAGAACTTGAAGCGTAATCAAGAAAAATGCATTCGGTGATTGGAAAAATTGTAAAAAATTCATCCAAGCTGGAATTAGTTTCAAAATGCGTAAATCTATTTACTATGAAACTAGCTTTGATATCCCACTAAAACAATTGACAAATCACGGCTGGAATTTAAAAGGCAACATTCAGAACTTGAAGCGTAATCAAGAAAAATGCATTCGGTGATTGGAAAAATTGTAAAAAATTCATCCATGCTGGAATTAGTTTCAAAATGCGTAAATCTATTTACCATGAAACTAGCTTTGATACCCCACTAAAACAATTGACAAATCATGGCTAGAATTTAAAAGGCAACATTCAGAACTTGAAGCTTAATCAAGAAAAATGCATTCGGTGATTGGAAAAATTGTAAAAAATTCATCAATGCTGGAATTAGTTTCAAAATGCGTAAATCTATTTACTATGAAACTAGCTTTGATACCCCACTAAAACAATTGACAAATCACGGCTGGAATTTAAAAGGCAACATTCAGAACTTGAAGTGAAATCAAGAAAAATGCATTCGGTGATTGGAAAAATTGTAAAAAATTCATCCATGCTGGAATTGGTTTCAAAATGCGTAAATCTATTTACTATGAAACTAGCATTGATACCCCACTAAAACAATTGATAAATCACGGCTGTAATTTAAAAGGCAACATCCGGAACTTGAAGTGAAATCAAGAAAAATGCATTCGGTGATTGGAAAAATTGTAAAAAATTCATCCAAGCTGGAATTAGTTTCAAAATGCGTAAATCTATTTACTATGAAACTAGCTTTGATATCCCACTAAAACAATTGACAAATCACGGCTGGAATTTAAAAGGCAACATTCAGAACTTGAAGCGTAATCAAGAAAAATGCATTCGGTGATTGGAAAAATTGTAAAAAATTCATCCATGCTGGAATTAGTTTCAAAATGCGTAAATCTATTTACCATGAAACTAGCTTTGATACCCCACTAAAACAATTGACAAATCATGGCTAGAATTTAAAAGGCAACATTCAGAACTTGAAGCTTAATCAAGAAAAATGCATTCGGTGATTGGAAAAATTGTAAAAAATTCATCAATGCTGGAATTAGTTTCAAAATGCGTAAATCTATTTACTATGAAACTAGCTTTGATACCCCACTAAAACAATTGACAAATCACGGCTGGAATTTAAAAGGCAACATTCAGAACTTGAAGTGAAATCAAGAAAAATGCATTCGGTGATTGGAAAAATTGTAAAAAATTCATCCATGCTGGAATTGGTTTCAAAATGCGTAAATCTATTTACTATGAAACTAGCTTTGATACCCCACTAAAACAATTGACAAATCACGGCTGGAATTTAAAAGGCAACATTCAGAACTTGAAGCGTAATCAAGAAAAATGCATTCGGTGATTGGAAAAATTGTAAAAAATTCATCCAAGCTGGAATTAGTTTCAAAATGCGTAAATCTATTTACTATGAAACTAGCTTTGATATCCCACTAAAACAATTGACAAATCACGGCTGGAATTTAAAAGGCAACATTCAGAACTTGAAGCGTAATCAAGAAAAATGCATTCGGTGATTGGAAAAATTGTAAAAAATTCATCCATGCTGGAATTAGTTTCAAAATGCGTAAATCTATTTACCATGAAACTAGCTTTGATACCCCACTAAAACAATTGACAAATCATGGCTAGAATTTAAAAGGCAACATTCAGAACTTGAAGCTTAATCAAGAAAAATGCATTCGGTGATTGGAAAAATTGTAAAAAATTCATCAATGCTGGAATTAGTTTCAAAATGCGTAAATCTATTTACTATGAAACTAGCTTTGATACCCCACTAAAACAATTGACAAATCACGGCTGGAATTTAAAAGGCAACATTCAGAACTTGAAGTGAAATCAAGAAAAATGCATTCGGTGATTGGAAAAATTGTAAAAAATTCATCCATGCTGGAATTGGTTTCAAAATGCGTAAATCTATTTACTATGAAACTAGCATTGATACCCCACTAAAACAATTGATAAATCACGGCTGTAATTTAAAAGGCAACATCCGGAACTTGAAGTGAAATCAAGAAAAATGCATTCGGTGATTGGAAAAATTGTAAAAAATTCATCCATGCTGGGAATTAGTTTCAAAATGCGTAAATCTATTTACCATGAAACTAGCTTTGATACCCCACTAAAACAATTGACAAATCACGGCTGGAATTTAAAAGGCAACATTCAGAACTTGAAGCGTAATCAAGAAAAATGCATTCGGTGATTGGAAAAATTGTAAAAAATTCATCCAAGCTGGAATTAGTTTCAAAATGCGTAAATCTATTTACTATGAAACTAGCTTTGATATCCCACTAAAACAATTGACAAATCACGGCTGGAATTTAAAAGGCAACATTCAGAACTTGAAGCGTAATCAAGAAAAATGCATTCGGTGATTGGAAAAATTGTAAAAAATTCATCCATGCTGGAATTAGTTTCAAAATGCGTAAATCTATTTACCATGAAACTAGCTTTGATACCCCACTAAAACAATTGACAAATCATGGCTAGAATTTAAAAGGCAACATTCAGAACTTGAAGCTTAATCAAGAAAAATGCATTCGGTGATTGGAAAAATTGTAAAAAATTCATCAATGCTGGAATTAGTTTCAAAATGCGTAAATCTATTTACTATGAAACTAGCTTTGATACCCCACTAAAACAATTGACAAATCATGGCTAGAATTTAAAAGGCAACATTCAGAACTTGAAGCTTAATCAAGAAAAATGCATTCGGTGATTGGAAAAATTGTAAAAAATTCATCAATGCTGGAATTAGTTTCAAAATGCGTAAATCTATTTACTATGAAACTAGCTTTGATACCCCACTAAAACAATTGACAAATCATGGCTAGAATTTAAAAGGCAACATTCAGAACTTGAAGCTTAATCAAGAAAAATGCATTCGGTGATTGGAAAAATTGTAAAAAATTCATCAATGCTGGGAATTAGTTTCAAAATGCGTAAATCTATTTACCATGAAACTAGCTTTGATACCCCACTAAAACAATTGATAAATCACGGCTGGAATTTAAAAGGCAACATTCAGAACTTGAAGTGAAATCAAGAAAAATGCATTCGGTGATTGGAAAATTCGTAAAAAATTCATCCATGCTGGAATTAGTTTCAAAATGCGTAAATCTATTTACTATGAAACTAGCTTTGATTCCCCACTAAAACAATTAACAAATCACGGCTGGAATTTAAAAGGCAACATTCAGAACTTGAAGTGAAATCAAGAAAAATGCATTCGGTGATTGGAAAAATTGTAAAAAATTCATCCATGCTGGAATTAGTTTCAAAATGCGTAAATCTATCCAGTATGAAACTAGCTTTGATTCCTCACTAAAACAATTGACATATCACGGCTGGAATTTAAATGGCAACACTGTAATCAAGAAAATTGCATTTCTTGGTTAGAAAAATTGCAAAAAACGAAATGTATAAATCTACCGGGTATGAAACTAACCATTTTGCTTCTAATAATTACCAGGAGATATTACCTAATTTATAGTATTTTATTTCCAGGTCCGTTCGCGTCTTTAAAAAGGGTAGAGTTTAATCTTCGGAATAAAAAAAAAGCAATGTATCAATCATGATGGCAGGATAGAGAAAGGCGGGGTGACATCGGTCGAGGGCAGCTTCTTTACCAGCCACTTGCTGTAACTAATGATACGTCCAGCTTGAAGAATGATTGCTCCGCACCCCCCGCCCCCACCCCCACGCGCTCCTTCCTGAATGCTCCCCAAGATAAATTTAAATAAATACATTAAGGCCCCCGAAATCTTTCGACAATAAAAGTACACTGGGTTTCTTAGCTAATCCGCCAAATTAATTACCGTCGTAGTCGTCGGTGGCGTTGAAAAAAAAAATATGGAGGATACAGAATTCTAATCTTAGAAAAAAATTGATGCATAATTTTAGGCGCGTCGGAGATCTGCGGCAGAAAGAGTAAACACCGGCGTGACACTCGCGCCCCCTGTCTAGGATGTCTGTCGCTAATTGACAATGTGCCGTTGCCGCTGTTTATTTTAAGGGTCGCACTTCCAATCTTGTCAAGTGTGTTTACATCTACAAGTGTTTTACTAACGATTACCTATGTCGAAGCAAACTCCAATTGCTACGTCATCTGATTTGCAATTCAAGCAATTTTTTCAAAAATCTTTTAGTAGAATTCGATGAAACTAATCCACAGCATTCCTAACATCTATAGCTGTGAAACAATTGAAGAAACAAACATATGGTTTTACAAAATTTCCAGGAATTTTTCAACAAACATCACCGTAGAAAATCAAATGCGCGTTAGAGTAGATTTTTCGAATTTCTTAAAAAACTTGTAAATAGAATTCGATGAAATTAATCCACAGCATTCCCAACATCGATGGCTGTGCAACAATTGAAGAAACAAACATATGGTTTTACAAAATTTCCAGGAATTTTTCAACAAACATCACCGTAGAAAATCAAATGCGCGTTAGAATAGATTTTTCGAATTTCTTAAAAACTTGTAAGTAGAATTCGATGAAACTAATCAACAGCATTCCTAAGATCTATAGCTGTGAAACAATTGAAGAAACAAACGTATGGTTTTAGAAAATTTCCAGGAATTTTTCAACAAACATCACCGTAGAAAATCAAATGCGCGTTAGAGTAGATTTTTCGAATTTCTTAAAAAACTTGTGAGTAGAATTTGATGAAACTAATCCACAGCATTCCTAACATCTATGGCTGTGAAACAATTGAAGAAACAAACGTATGGTTTTACAAAATTTCCAGAAATTTTTCAACAAACATCACCGTAGAAAATCAAATGCGCGTTAGAGTGGATTTTTCGAATTTCTTAAAAAACTTGTAAGTAGAATTCGATGAAACTAATCCACAGCATTCCTAACATCTACGGCTGTGAAACAATTGAAGAAACAAACGTAAGGTTTCACGAAATTTCCAGGAATTTTTCAACAAACATCACCGTAGAAAATCAAATGCGCGTTAGAGTGGATTTTTCGAATTTCTTAAAAAACCTGTAAGTAGAATTCGATGAAACTAATCCACAGCATTCCTAACATCTATGGCTGTGAAACAATTGAAGAAACAAACGTATGGTTTTACAAAATTTCCAGGAATTTTTCAACAAACATCACCGTAGAAAATCAAATGCGCGTTAGACTGGATTTTTCGAATTTCTTTAAAAACTTGTAAGTAGAATTCGATGAAACTAATCCACGACATTCCTAACATCTATGGCTGTGAAACAATTGAAGAAACAAACGTATGGTTTTACAAAATTTCCAGGAATTTTTCAACAAACATCACCGTAGAAAATCAAATGCGCGTTAGAGTGGATTTTTCGAATTTCTTAAAAAACTTGTAAGTAGAATTCGATGAAACTAATCCACAGCATTCCTAACATCTACGGCTGTGAAACAATTGAAGAAACAAACGTAAGGTTTCACGAAATTTCCAGGAATTTTTCAACAAACATCACCGTAGAAAATCAAATGCGCGTTAGAGTGGATTTTTCGAATTTCTTAAAAAACCTGTAAGTAGAATTCGATGAAACTAATCCACAGCATTCCTAACATCTATGGCTGTGAAACAATTGAAGAAACAAACGTATGGTTTTACAAATTTTCCTGGAATTTCTCAACAAACATCACCGTAGAAAATCAAATGCGCGTTAGAGTTGATTTTTCGAATTTCTTTAAAAACTTGTAAGTAGAATTCTATGAAACTAATCCACAGCATTCCTAACATCGATGGCTGTGAAACAATTGAAGAAACAAACGTAAGGTTTTACAAAATTTCCAGGAACTTTTCAACAAACATCACCGTAGAAAATCAAATTCGCAATTTTTTCAAAAACCTTTTTTGTCGAATTCGATGAAACTAATCCACAGCACTCCTGTGAAACAAACGAAAAGCCAAGTACACGGAAACAGATTAATTGCGGAATAAATATGAACCTGCGGACGATCGGTGTGCGAAAGTAGTTCCCAGTCGATGAAGATAGTGAAGAGGAATTAGAAAGAGGTCCTGTTTGCGCGAGATACGACTCCGCGCGGCAGGATTTCGCTGAAAGCCGAGGGACCATTTCAAAAGACTCAAAATTACTTTCGGGATAAGAGGGATTAGGCTCTGCTGGGGCGGGCGCTTGTTTCCGACGCACACGAGAGAGAGCATTAGGGAGGCCTGGGTTCACGCGGCCAATGGCATTACTTGGCATTACTTGCGAATTGCAGATTCCACTGATTGATTTTACGTTTTTTTTTTTTTACTTTGGTCGCCGTGCCGTGCCCCCCCGATATACTCGACTCCGAATTAATTGCTTTCCACCGCCAAAATGCATGCGTCTACTTACAATACATCAATCGGCCGGGTAAATTGTAAATTGTTTGCTACTTTTAGAGATATTGCGCCTCAAAACTGATTTTTCTCGAAAAAAGCGATTTTGTATTAAAAAAAAATCGCTCAGGTGAAACCCCTCGATGGATTATTTTAAAACTTTGCAATTATGTTAAACATTACACGTTCTATAAATTAATGCAAAAAAACGGAAATACGTTATTGCCACTTTAGAGATATTGCGCCTTAAAACTGATTTTTCTCAAAAAAAAGCGATTTTGTATAAAAAAAGTTTCCTTTGGGAGTTGAATAATATTAAAGTGTCAAAAAAATGTCATATTGTAAATGTTAAAAATGACAATTTCTCAATGTCGGAAGCATCGTTTTTCAACAGTAATGCACATAAATACATTTCCGACTAAAGAATTAAAATTAATTTTCCGCGAGGAAAAAATGATATTTTTGACGTTATAAATTTCTGACATTTTAACGGAGAAAAATTATATTTCTGACTTTACGTGACGAATATTTCTGACGGGAGAAAATGACATTTTTGATGTTGCGTACCTAAACTTTCTGATCTAAAAATTACATTTTTGACGCTAATACAGAAAAATTATTTTTTTGACTTTACGTGACGAACATTTCTGACGGGAGAAAATGACGTTTTTGACGTTGCGTACCTAATGAAATTTTCTGATCGAAAAATTAAATTTTTGACGCTAATACAATGGCATTTTTCCGAGTTTTTGACGTTAAAAATTGGCATTTTTAAGATAGAAAAAAAAATTTAACTTCGACATTTCTGACTGAAAAATTACAATTAAATTTCTGTAAGGAAAAATGATATTTTTGACGTTATAAATTTGTCATTTCTAACATTTTAGGCGTTATGTAATGGACATTAAAATTAATTTTTGACGTTGAGAAATCGACATTTTTGACCGAAAAATTACAATTCATTTTCCGTAAGAAAAAAAATGATATTTTTGACATTTCTGATATTTTAGGCGTTTTGTAATCGACATTAAAATAATTTTCTTACGTTATAAATTTGCCATTTCTGACCGGAGAAAAATTATATTTTTGACGTTATCAATTTGCCATTTCTGACATTTTAGACGTTATGTAATTGTCATTTCTGACTGAAAAAAAAAGATATTTTTGACTTTATAAATTTGCCATTTTTGATATTTTAGACGTTATGTAATGGACATTAAAATTAATTTTTGACGTTGAGAAATCGACATTTTTTACTGAAAAATTACAATTCATTTTCTGCAAGAAAAAAATGATTTTTGACGTTATAAATTTGCCATTTCTGACATTTTAGACGTTATGTAATAGAAATTTCGGACTGGAGGAAAACGATATTTTTGACGTTACAAACTTGCCATTTTTGACAATTTAGACCTATGTAATGGACATTTCTGACTAAAGAAAGTTGAAATTTTGAAATGGCATTTTTGACGTTACGTAATGAAACTTTCTGATCGAAAAATGACATTTTTGACGCAAATACATTGACATTTTGAGTTTTTGACGTTAAAAAATGACATTTTTAAGAGAGAAAAACCATCATTTTTGACTGAAAAATTCCCATTAATTTTCTGCAAGGAAAAAATGATATTTTTGACGTTATAAATTTGCCATTTCTGATATTTTAGACGTTATGTAATTGTCATTTCTGACTGAAAAAAATGATATTTTTGACGTTATAAATTTGCCATTTCTGATATTTTAGACGTTATATAGTGGGCATTTCTGACTGGAGAAAAATTATATTTTTGGCTTTACGTTACGTACATTTCCGACAGGAGAAAATGGCATTTTTGACGTTCCGTAATGAAACTTACTGCTCAAAAAATGATACTTTTGACTCTAATAAATTGACATTCCTGCGAATTTTTGACGTTAAAAATTGACATTTAAAAAAAAAAAATTGTTATTTTTGATGTTAAGAAATTGACATTTCCGACTGAAAAATTACAATTAAATTACTACAAGGAAGAAATGATATTTTTATAATTATAAATTTGTCACTTCTGACATTTTAGAGGTTAGGTAATAATAATATATTATTATTATTTGACATTTCCGACTGAAGAAAAATAATATTTTTGACTTTCTGCGATGAACATTTCTAACGGGAGAAAATGGCATTTTTAACTTTACGTGATGAATATTTGCGACAAGAGAAAATGGCATTTTTGACGTTACGCAATAAAACTTTTTGATCGAAAAATAACATTTGTGACGCTAACAAATTGACTTTTCTCCGATTTTTTGACATTAAAAATTGACACTTTTAGGAGAGATTTTTTTTATTTTTGACCATAAGAAATCGACATTTCTGATTGAAAAATTATAATTAATTTTCTACAAGGAAATAATGATATTTTTGACGTTATAAATTTGCCATTTCTGACATTTTAGGCGTTATGTAATTGACATTTCTGACTGGAGAAAAATTATATTTTTGACTTTACGTGACGAATATTTCCGACAAGAGAAAATGGCATTTTTGACGTTACGTAATGAAACTTTTTGATCGAAAAATGACATTTTTGACGCTAATAAATTGAGATTTCTCCGAGTTTTTGACGTAGAAAAAAAATTTTTTTTTTACGTTACAAATCGGCATTTCTGACTGAAAAATTACAATTAATTTTCTGCAAGGAAAAAAATTATATAATTGACGTTATTAATTTGCCATTTTTGACATTTTAGGCGTTAGGTAATTGCTATTTCTGACTGGAGAAAAATAATATTTTTGATGTTATAAATTTTACATTTCTGACATTGTAGACGTTACGAAATGGACACTTTTCTAACTGGAGAAAAATTATGTTTTTGACTTTACGCGACGAGCATTTCTGACCGGAGAAAATGGCATTATTGACGTTACGTAATGAAACTTTCTGATCGAAAAATTACATTTTTGACGCTAATACATTGAAACTTCTCCGAGTTTTTGACGTTAAAAATTCATATTTTTAAGAGATAATTTTTCTTATTTTTAAGTTAAGAAAGAAATCGACAAAATCCTGAGAAAATGGCATTTTAGATGAAGCTTTGATGAAACTTTTGTGATCGAAATTTTGAACGCTAATAAATTGACATTTGACTTTCAATTCAAAATCGAATTAAATTAAAAAAATTGATTAAACTTGATTTGATTTTTTGACGTTAAAAATTGATATTTTTAAGAGCGAAAAAATCAAATTTTTGGCGTTACAAATCGGCATTTCTGACATTTTAAGCGTTATGTAATTAACATTTCTGACTGGAGAAAAATAATATGTTTGACGTTATAAATTTGCCATTTCTGACATTTTAGGCGTTATGTAATTGACATTTCTGACTGGAGAAAAATAACATTTTTGACGTTATAAATTTGACATTTCTGTCATTGTAGACGTTACGTAATGGACATGTTTCTAACTGGAGAAAAATTATGTTTTTGACTTTACGCGACGAGCATTTCTGACTGGAGAATATGTCATTTTTGACGTTACGTAATGAAACTTTCTGATCGAAAAATTACATTTTTGACGCTAATACATTGAAACTTCTCCGAGTTTTTGACGTTAAAAATTCACATTTTTAAGAGATAATTTTTCTTATTTTTGAAGTTAAGAAAGAAATCGACAAAATTCTGAGAAAATGGCATTTTAGATGAAGCTTTGATGAAACTTTTGTGATCGAAATTTTGAACGCTAATAAATTGACATTTGGCTTTCAATTCAAAATCGAATTAAATTAAAAAAATTGATTAAACTTGATTTGATTTTTTGACGTTAAAAATTGATATTTTTAAGAGCGAAAAAATTAAATTTTTGGCGTTAAGAAATCAACATTTCTGACTGAAAAATTACATTTTGGACTTGGCAACCCCCTATTTTTGTTCTTGATTTTGAGAGATCTTTTCATTGTCGAACTGGAAGTATGAAAATGTTGCCATCTTATATAAGAAATGGCAATTGAAGGTGAGAACGCGATATTAAGAGTTTTTGCAAAATGACCTTGTTCCACTTGTTATAATACAATATGGTTTCAGCAAGATGGTGCACCCGCGCACTGGCTTAACATCACTTAAAATTTGCTCGAGTTTATGAATATGAAATTTGTATTTCCATAAATTTAATAATTTTTTCAATTATAATGTACTTTTCGGTTTTGAATCGCACACAGGCCCAATTCCTTTACTAATTTGTTTGAAACGTCCTTTATTTAAATTTTAGTAACTGCATGCAAACAAAATACATCATCTTGCAAATGAACAGACTTTTTAGTTTTTTTTTTTTTAATTTCGTTACACTTATTGCTTGGGCTAATACATATTAGTGTTTTCTACACCTCCGCGCGCGCGAAATGAATAAATTTCGCGGCGCGTCTCTCCAACTCGTAAATATAACAAATACGGGGACTTCTTTAAAGGCACGTCGACAATGCGAGAGCCCCGGATCAGGAATGCAGCAGCGGCGCGGGGGGGGGGGGGGGGGATTCATTTTCGGGCGCTATAAATCAGGGGGCGAAATGCTTTTAATAAAACACAAACTCGACCTTAGCCGGGAGATTTGTCTCGGAAAAACGGCGGCAATTTCCACGCTCAAATATTTTTATACGTGCACTTTGTCTAAAGGGATGTGTTGATATTTTTCATTACGTTCTTCCTGCGAGGGGTAAAAAATACAGGAGTCGCACAGCGCCCACGATATAAGATAATATTTTAGGGGTTGCGGTTTTATTTTTATGCGACCCTAAAAAAAAAATATGCGGTGTAATACACGAGCGCATCTCATACCTTCCTTCCATCTAACCCAACCGTTCAATTGGTGTATATTTATCAAACAAGCCCTGGATACTAATAAGTATGAGTATGCATATGATCGCGATCCGCGTCCGCAATACGTTCGCTCCTAACCAACCGCTAGTAATAATACACTATTGACATTATTATAATTACTCGAAACGTGTTTACTTGTTTTAATTAAAGTATCCAGCGACGTGCGGCCCGGAATTCGCAAACACTTTAACGTTATTATTGTTCCCGCCGAAATTGCGGGAGATTCAATTAGCGAATAATTCCCGGGCACACGCACACGCGAATAAAAGCCGAAGAAACTCAATGATGAATCAATACTAATTTCGCATAAACCGAATTCGAATGAACGGGGAGAGAAAGTGGCCAATTTCGGCGCTCGAGCATAATAATTTGGAGCGCGCCATTTTTATTGGTTCCTCTCTTCTATCGCGCGGATCTTTATGCAAAGCAGTTTCCGATAATGGTGGCACTGCCGTGACTTTTATATTATTTACGCGTTCCGCCAGATTCTGCTCGACTAAACGGTAATTTTACGACTCATTACGTTTCGACGGAATTGATAAGCCGATGTTTATATATATACATTTTTCTTTCGTCGCTCGCGCGCGCGTTTTTCCCTCCCCCTAAGAAAATGCTTTATTATCCCAATATTTATCCGGTATTAACGCTCAATTTGCAATGACGAAAGGTAACTGCCGATATAATCAGAAATCGCAAACAGTGAAACAATTTATGAATAAATATTTGAGCTTCAAACATAAGCCTCGCTCAAGCTGTATGAATATTCTCACGATATGAACAAAGTTATAGCTGTATTTTTTTACAAGCAAATTGAACATAAATGGAAATTTACTAGAATTTAAATAAAAGACCTTTCAAACAACTTAGTAAAGGTATTGGGCCTATTTTATAAAACTTGTTAAATTTAATGGAAATACTAATTTTATATTCATAAATTTGAGCAACTTTTACTTGAATTTAACACGTTGACTCTCGTAGTTGTTTAACGCAGTTCGCAAGGCATTGACGGTCAACGTGTTAAGCTCTCCAGTAGAGCTAGTGCGTGGGTGCACCGTCTTGCTGAAACCATATTGTATTATAACAAGTGGAACAAGGTCATTTTGCAAAAACTCTAAATTACTCGAAACATTTCTTATGTAAGATGGCAATATTTTTTTACTACTGGAAATCAAGAACAAAAATAGGAGATTGCCATTTAAAAACAAAATGGATGACATCATTACTCAAAAGCAAATGACGACTGAAAATCGACTTTCATGCAAAAATGTGTCTTTTTATAAAAGAAAATCGACCTGTTTGAGGATTTTTTCCAAAAATATTTGATTTCGGTTTTACTGAATATATTCCATACTTTAGGCGCGCACTGTATATCATACCTTTATTAACAGCTTAATAATTTTACAATAGTTTGTAACTAACTGCTATTGTTAGGTTGCTTTCTTTGTTTTTCTTTTTCTCTATCTTTGTATTTATTATTATATTATTGTTAATTTGTAACAAATATATTTATATCCCTGTAACGGTCTTCCCATAGGGCAATATATGAGTATTATTATTATTATTATTAAATGACTAACGACCAAATATCTTTCTGCCTTAAAATAATTTTTTTAATTATTTTAAATTTAAGCATTTAATTGTATTTTTTTATGGATATCCAAAAATTCGCGCTTACTATTTTAGCGTTTCGATTTTGGGTATTGGTACATCAAACGATAGATATTATTTTAAGAGTCGATAACGCGAAAATTTATTACCAACATCTCATCATGACGTAACGCAAGGTTTTTTTTTTTAAAGAAAATAATCTTTATCTATTAGAAATGTTCGTTACTTATGTCATTTTCTCCAGTCGGAAATGTTCGCAACGTTACGTTAAAAATATCATTTTTCACCAGTCAGAAAAGTTCGTTACATAACCTCTAAAATGTAAGTTTTTCCTGTTAGCAATGGAAAATTTATCACTTGAAAATATCATTTATTTTTTCAATTCTAGAAGTCCAAAATGTAATTTTTCAGTCAGAAATATTCATTCCTATGTCATTTTCTCCAGTCAGAAATGTTCATTGCATAACCTCTAAAATGTAAGTATTTTCCTGTTCGCAATGAAAAATTTATATCCTAAAAATTTTTTTTTTTTTCAATACTATAAGTCCAAAATGTAATTTTTCAGTCAGAAATGTTCATTCTTATGTCATTTTCTCCAGTCAGAAATGTTCATTTCATAACCTCTAAAATGTAAGTTTTTTCCTGTTCGCAATGAACATTTATAACTTAAAAATATCATATTTTTTTTCAATTCTATAAGTCCAAAATGTAATTTTTCAGTCAGAAATGTTGATCTCTTAACGCCAAAAATTTGATTTTTTCGCTCTTAATAATGTCAATTTGTAACGTCAAAAAATCAAATCAGATTTAATCAATTTTTTTTTATTTTATTTGTTTTTAAATTGAGAAATGTCAATGTATTCGCGTCAAAAATGTAATTTTTCGATCGGAAAGTTTCGTTACGTAACGTCAAAAATGCCATTTTCTCCAGTCAGAAAGGCTCGTCGCGTAAAGTCAAAAATATCATTTTTCTCCAGTCAGAAATGTCCATTGCATAACGTCTAAAATGTCAGAAATGGCAAATTTATATCGTCAAAAATATCATTTCTTCATTGCAGAAAATTAATTGTAATTTTTCAGTCGGAAATGTCGATTTCTTAACATCAAAAAATACAAAAATCTCTTTTAAAAATGTCAATTTTTAACGTCAAAAATTCGCCGGAACGTCAATTTATTAGAATCAAAAGTATCATTTCTTGATCAACAACTACGGAACATCAAAAATGCCATTTTCTCCAGTCGGAAATGCTCGTCGCGTAAAGTCAAAAACATAATTTTTCTCCAGTTGGAAAAATACATTACGTAACGTCTAAAATGTCAGAAATGGCAAATTTATAACGTCAAAAATATCTTTTTTTTCAGTCAGAAATGACAATTACATAACGTCTAAAATGTCAGAAATGGCAAATTTATAACGTCAAAAATATAATTTTTCTCCGGTCAGAAATGGCAAATTTATAACGTGAGAAAATTATTTTAATGTCGATTACAAAACGCCTAAAATATCAGAAATGTCAAAAATATCATTTTTTTTCTTACAGAAAATGAATTGTAATTTTTCGGTCAAAAATGTCGATTTCTCAACGTCAAAAATTAATTTTAATGTCCATTACATAACGCCTAAAATGTTAGAAATGACAAATTTAAAACGTCAAAAATATTATTTTTCCTTGCAGAAATTTAATTGTAATTTTTCAGTCAGAAATGTCGAAGTTAAAAAAAAAATGTCTATCTTAAAAATGCCAATTTTTAACGCCAAAAACTCGGAAAAATGTCATTGTATTAGCGTCAAAAATTTAATTTTTCGATCAGAAAGTTTCATTAGGTACGTAACGTCAAAAATGTCATTTTCTCCCGTCAGAAATGTTCGTCACGGGAAGTCAAAAAATTATTTTTCTCCAGTCGGAAATGTCCATTACTTAACCTCTAAAACGTCAAAAATGGGAAATTTATAATATTAAAAATGTCATTTTTTCCTTGCAGAAATTTATTTGTATTTTTTCAGTCGGAAATGTCGATTTCTTAAAGTCAGAAATACATATTTTTCTCTCTTGAAAATGTCAAAAACTCGGAGAAATGTCATTGTCATTGTCATTTTTCGATGAGAAAGTTTCATTACAAACGTGAGTACGTAAGTACGTAACATCAAAAATGCCGTTTTCTTCTGTCAGAAATGTTTATCACGTAGTCAAAATATCATTTTTCTCCAGTCAGAAATGTCAATCACATAACGTCTAAAATGTCAGAAATGGCAAATTTATAACGTCAAAAATATCTTTTTTTCCAGACAAAAATGTCCATTACATAACGTATAAAATGTCAGAAACGGCAAATTTATAACGTCAAAAATATAATTTTTCTCCGGTCAGAAATGGCAAATTTATTTTAATGTCCATTACAAAACGCCTAAAATATTAGAAATTGCAAATTTATAACGTCAAAAATATCATTTTTCCTTGCAGAAATTGTAATTGTTGTAATTTTTCAGTCAGAAATGTCGAAGTTAAAATTTTTTTTTATATCTTAAAAATGCCAATTTTTAACGTCAAAAACTCGGAGAAATGTCATTGTATTAGCGTCAAAAATGTAATTTTTTAATCAGAAAGTTTCATTAGGTACGTAACGTCAAAAATGTCTTTTCGCCTTGTCAGAAATGTTCGTCACGTAAAGTCAAAAATATAATTTTTCTGTATTAGTGTCAAAAATGTAATTTTTAGATCAGAAAGTTTAGGTACGTAACATCAAAAATGTCATTTTCTCCCGTCAGAAATATTCATCACTTAAAGTCAAAAATATAATTTTTCTCCGTTAAAATGTCAGAAATTTAGAAAAGTCAAAAATATCATTTTTTCGTTGCGGAAAATTAATTTTAATTCTTTAGTCGGAAATGTATTTATGTGTATAACTGTGGAAAAAACGATGCTTCCGACATTGAGAAATTGTCATTTTTAACATTTACAATATGACATTTTTTTGACACTTTAATATTATTCAACTCCCAAAGGAAACTATATTTATCAACTGTCAAATATGTCATATTTGAACTGTCAAAAATTATGTTATTGGAAGTACAAAAATATTATTTAGGATATTTATTAACAATATTTCTGAAATCACTGAATAATATTTCTGAAGTCAAAAAATAATTTTTTTACAGTCGAAAACTGACATTACTGACGGTAGAAAAATGTAATTAAAAAATATTATTCTTGACGGTTTGTGTAGGCTATTTTCGACAGTAGAAAATGTAATTGTTGACTGCAAAAAAAGTTACATTTCATAGTAGAAATATGACGTATTTGATACCAAAAAGAAGAGTAAAAAAATACTGTCGAAAACTGACATTACTCATGGTAGAAAAATGTAATTAAAAAATTAATTTCTTGACGGTTTGTGTAAATTTTTGACAGTAGAAAATATAAGTTGTGACTGCAACGAAAGTTACATTTCATAGTAGAAATATGACATATTTCATAGCAAAAGGAAGGAAGTTAGAAATTATATGTTTTACAGTCGAAAACTGACATTACTGACAGTAGAATACAAAATGATATTTTTGACGATTTGTGTAGGCTATTTTCGACAGTTGAAAATATAATTTTTGACTACAACGGGTCACATTGCACAGTAGAAATATGACATATTTGATGGAAAGAAAAAAGTCAAAAAATATTTTTCACAGTCGAAAACTGACATTACTGACGGTAGAAAAATGTAATAAAAAAATTGTATTTTTGATGGTTTGCTTAGGCTATTTTCGACAGTTGAAAATATAATTTTTGACTGCAACGGAAGTCACATTGCACAGTAGAAATATGACATATTTCATAGAAAGAAAAAAGTCAAAAAATATTTTTTCAGTCGAGAACTGATATTACTGACGGTAGAAAAATGTAATAAAACAATTGTATTTTTGACGGTTAGTTTAGGCTATTTTCGACAGTTGAAAATATATTTTTTGACTACAACAGAAGTCACATTTCATAGTAGAAATGTGACACATTTGATAGCAAAAGGAAGTCAATTTTTTTATACAGTAGAAAACTGACATTACTGATGGTAGAAAAATGTAATAAAAAATTGTATTTTTGACGGTTTGTTTAGGCTATTTTCGACAGTAGAAAATATAATTTTTGACTGCAACGGAAGTCACATTGCACAGTAGAAATATGACATATTTGATAGAAAGAAAAAAGTCAAAAAATATTTTTTCACAGTCGAAAACTGACATTACTGACGGTAGAAAAATGTAATAAAAAAAATGTTATTTTTGACGGTTTGTTTAGGTTATTTTCTACAGTAGAAAATATAGTTTTTGATTGCAAAAAAAGTCGTATCGCATGGTAGAAATGTGACATATTTGATAGCAAAAGGAAGTCAATTTTTTTATACAGTAGAAAACTGACATTACTGACGGTAGAAAAATATAATAAGAAAAATGTATTTTTGACGGTTTTTTAGGCTATTTTCGACAGTAGCAAATATCATTTTTGACTGCAAAAAAGGGCACATTTCATAGTAGAAATATGACACATTTGATAGCAGAGAAAATTTACGTAAACTATGGTTTTTTTTTTGAAAATGGTGAAATTACACTTCTTACGGTCATTATCACTACATATTTTTGATATTAGGAAACTGGCACTATTTCGCAGTAGAAAAATGATATTTTTGGCAGTCGACAAGGAATATATTTGATACTCGGACTTTGCCAGCTTTTATAATTTGTCTATCAATTTTTTTTTTTAAATTCTACAGTAACTATTGAGAATTAGTCGAATCGCGAATCGATAAACATTTAGGAATAAAATTGCAGCGCAAACAAAAATACACGTAGGTGTACAAAGTTGGAGAACCCTGAAGTTGGGGCTTTCCCTTTCTGAGCACGTGATCCGAGTAAAACATCGCGGGATGGAGAGAGAGAGAGAGAGGCCGGTCTATAGCAACCCCCGGCAGCTGAAACGCGCGGACCAATCACTGTCTAGAACAATGGGATACACTCGGGCATAAAAGTGGATGGATGTGCACTAAACGAAAACTTCTACCCCCGATTCGAGGCGAATATACAAACTCCATTGGCGGCGCCGATCATCCCCACGCGCGTTGTCGTGCAAACATTCGGTACCTGATGCGACAAATTATGTCGCGCGAAAAATTACGATAGAGCCCGTATAACTTTACGTCTAGAGAGAGTGAGCCCTTGAAGAATAGTTCAATGAGTCATGAATTCATTTGCGTGCACATTTTAATAACACACCATCCGATCCGGGGGGTGGCCGAAGGGGTTAATTAATCTGTACGCATTGCCGTCGTCATGGTCACAAAATAATTGTCGCCAACCCTTTTAATAAAACACGACGCCTTTTCATCCGCGCGCTCCCCAAACCGTGCCGAATTGATTTGTTTTGGTTTTCCCTTTATTACGATTTATTTTTGTATATTCATTGATTTTCTTTCAACAACTTATTCTAAAACATGAAATTGTGTTCAAAATGCACGAAAATAATTGTTGAGTTGCTTAACATAAATGGAGAAAGTCTTCGATCTCGCGCTTTCTAATTACCAGATATGCCACGTTAAGTCACGTTTGCCTTTACCTGACAGGCCAGCTTAAGCCACGTTTGCCTATAGCTCTATTTATTATTATTATAACGGTTTCTTGATTGCCGCCCTCGTTTCGAATGGTATCATTGCTCATTATGCTCTTGAATGCTCAACGATCCCGTTTATTCGACGGGGAATTATTAATTTGTCGCGATAAATTATAAATCCGGGATTCGGGAGTTATCTGCGTGATTTAGTGAGATACCGGAAGAGTGCTAATAATTGCTTCCCGCTCTCGTTCTGGATTATCTGATCTCGGCCTTATTATTACTATTACAAATCTCTATCGCTCGCCCTTTCTCTCTCTCTCTCTCGCGTACATATGCGCTAATCTATTCCCTTGCGCCGTAATGACAAATAAGGGTTTACTCGTAATTCATGAAATAATTAATAATCGAACTAAACCACACATAATTATGACATTGTAATTATAAAATAATAATTGAGCGATTTCGTAACGTAAATGCGGTAATCTGAATTTTTGTTGGACGTTAGTTACGGCAAGTAATTTGAAGGGGGTCTCAGTATGTGGTTTATATAAATAGCTTTTAGCGAGTGCGTCTGACGTCCGAATTCGCTCTCTCAACTCTCACGGCCACTTCGGGATCGCTTCTGATTGCAAAACCACTCCTCTTTGTACCAACGCAAGTGACACTTTTCGCGCGGAGCTCACGAAAAATATTATTTCTACACAACCAAAATACCCCATTATATAAAACGTAAACATTTAATTAATCACGAGTCTAAATCCCATTCTAAACAAATTTTAACTTTTTCCATATTGTGATCGACAATTTCTCAATGTCAGAAGCGTTATTTTTCTGGCAGAAATATCAATGTTTTATTATAGAAAATATCTTCTTTCGGTGTCTTTCAATAACACAACATTCTCGACAGTTCAATTATGACATATTTGACCGTTGATAAATATAGTTCTCTCTCTCCCCTTTGGGAGAATAATATTTTCAACAGTGTCAAAAATAATGTCAAAAAATGTCACATTCTAACTGCTAAAAATGACAATTTCCTAATGTCAGAAGCGTCATTTTGTCTGTCAAAAATGTCAACTTCTCAATGTCAAAAACGTCATTTTTTTGTGTCACAACTGTCAATGTTTTATTATCGAAAGTGCCTTCTTATGGTGTCTTACAATAACACCACATTTTCGACAGTTTAAATTTGACATATTTGACAGTTGACAAATATAGTTTATAAAATTATTTTCAACCGCTAGTGTCAAAAATAATGTCAAAAATGTCATATTTTAAATGCAAAAAATCTCTTAATATCATAAGTGTAATTTTTTCTGTCGAAAATGTCTCTCAATGTAAGTTTTTGTGTCTTTTTCTGGTGTCTTTCAATAACACAACATTTTCGACACCTCAAATATGACATATTTGACAGTTGATAAATATAGTTTCCTTTGGGAGTTGAATAATATTTTCAACAGTTTAAATGTCAAAAATAATGTCAAAAACATTGTAAATGCTAAAAATGACAATTTCTTAATGTCAGAAGCGTCATTTTTCCTGTCAGAAATGTCAAAGTCAACGTCATTTTTTTGCCAGAATATTAATGTTTTATTATCGATAATGTCTTCTTCTTGTGTCTTTCAATTTCAATAACACATTTTCGACAGTTTAAATATGACATATTTGACAGTTGACAAATATAATTTATAAAAATATTTTCAACAGCTGGTGTCAAAAATAAGAAAACAAATTTACAGTCGAAAACTGACATAAGAAAAAAATAGTATTTTTGACGGTTTGTTTTGGCTATTTTTGACAGTAGATAATATAATTCTTGACTGCAACAGAGGTCACATTTTTAAGTAGAAATATAACATATTTGATAGAAAAAGAAAGAAAGTCAAATAAAATTATTTTTACAGTCAAATATTGGCATTACTGACGGTTGAAAAATGTAATTACAAAAATGGCATTTTTGACATTATTTTTAGGCTGTTTTCGGCAGTAGAAAATATAATTTTGACTGCAACGAAAATCACACTGCATTGTCAAAAACGTCATTTTTTTCTGTCAGAAATGTCAATGTTTTATTATCGAAAATGCCTTCTTATAGTGTCTTACAATAATACATTTTCGACATTTAAATTTGACATATTTGACAGTTGACAAATATAGTTTCCTTTGGGAGAATATTATTTTCAACAGTTGAAGTGTCAAAAATAATGTCAAAAAATGTCACACTGTAAATGCTAAAAATGACAATTTCCCATTATTAGAAGCGTCATTTTGTCTGTCAGAAATGTCAACTTCTCAATGTCAAAAACGTCATTTTTTGTGCCAGAACTGTCAATGTTTTATTATCGAAAATGCCTTCTAATGGTGTCTTTCAATGACACAACATTTTCGACAGTTTAAATATGACATATCTAACAGTTGACAAATATAGTTTATAAAAATATTTTCAATAGTTAAAGTGTCAAAAAATGACACATTGTAAATGCCAAAAATGACAATTTCTCATCGTCAGAAGTGGAGTTTTTCCAGTCAGAAATGTCAACTTCTCAATGTCATAAACGTCAGTTTTTTTGCCGAAAATGTCAATGTTCTATTATCGAAAATGCCTTCTTATGGTGTCTTCCAATAACACAACATTTTTGACAGTTTAAGTATGACACATTTAACAGTTGACAAATATAGTTTATAAAAATATTTTCAATAGTTAAAGTGTCAAAAATAATATCAAAATATGGTACATTGTAAACGCTAAAAATGACAATTTCTCAATGTCAGAAGTGTAATTTTTTCTGTCAGAAAATTCAACTTCTCAATGATGTCAAAAACGTCAGTTTTTCTGCCGGAAATGTCAATGTTCCATTATCGAAAATGCCTTTTTATGGTGTCTTCAATAACACAAAATTTTCGACAGTTTAAATGTGACATATGTAACAGTTGACAAATATTTTCAATAGTTAAAGTGTCAAAAATAATGTCAAAAAATGGCACATTGTAAATGCCAAAAAAGACAATTTCTCAATGTTAGAAGTGTAGTTTTTCCGGTCAGAAATGTCAATTTCTCAATGTCAAAAACGTCAGTTTTTCTATCGGAAATGTCAATGTTCTATTATCGAAAATGCCTTTTTAAGGTGTCTTTCAATAACGCAAAATTTTCGACAGTTTAAATGTGACATATGTAACCGTTGACAAATATTTTCAATAGTTAAAGTGTCAAAAATAATGTCAAAATATGGCACATTGTAAATGCTAAAAATGACAATTTCTCAATGTCAGAAGTGTAATTTTTTCTGTCAGAAAATTCAACTTCTCAATGTCAAAAACGTCAGTTTTTCTGCCGGAAATGTCAATGTTCTATTATCGAAAATGCCTTTTTATGGTGTCTTTCAATAACACAACATTTTCGACAATTTAAATGTGACATATGTAACAGTTGACAAATATTTTCAATAGTTAAAGTGTCAAAAATAATGTCAAAAAATGGCACACTGTAAATGCTAAAAATGACAATTTCTCACTGTCAGAAGCGTGATTTTTTCTGTCGGAAATGTAACTTTTTAATGTCAAAAATGTTATTTTTCAAGCCTTTTTCTGGTGTCTTTCAATAACACAACATTTTCGTCAGTTTAAATATGACATATTTGACAGATGACAAATATAGTTTATATTTTAATTGACAAACACACCCGCTACAAATTATTCATCTTATGTATGGTTTGTGTATTGTGGCAGACGTGAAATAAATAAATAAAATAAAAATATTTTCAAGAGTTAATTAATGTAAAAAAAAATGTGTATTTGCGGATTTTCACGGAATTATAATCGTGAATGTATTTTGAGTAAATATGTAAAGTTTCAAGTCGATGGCAATTGTTTTTATATTTTTTTGAATCACCCGAATAATTGCAGATTTTCAAGAAATTATATTCCGTTCGCATGGATTTATTTCAAAATCCATTGAGGGGGTATTTTCGGATTTTCACGGAATTATAATCCTGAATGTATTTTGAGTAAACTTGTAAAGTTTCAAGTCGATGGCAATTGTTTTTATATTTTTTTGAATCACCCGAATAATTGCAGATTTTCAAGAAATTATATTCCGTTCGCATGAATTTATTTCAAAATCCATTGAGGGGGTATTTTCGGATTTTCACGGAATTATAATCCTGAATGTATTTTGAGTAAATTTGTAAAGTTTCAAGTCGATGGCAATTGTTTTTATATTTTTTTGAATCACCCGAATAATTGCAGATTTTCAAGAAATTATATTCCGTTCGCATGGATTTATTTCAAAATCCATTGAGGGGGTATTTTCGGATTTTCACGGAATTATAATCCTGAATGTATTTTGAGTAAATTTGTAAAGTTTCAAGTCGATGGCAATTGTTTTTATATTTTTTTGAATCACCCGAATAATTGCAGATTTTCAAGAAATTATATTCCGTTCGCATGGATTTATTTCAAAATCCATTGAGGGGGTGTTTTCGGATTTTCACGGAATTATAATCCTGAATGTATTTTGAGTAAATTTGTAAAGTTTCAAGTCGATGGCAATTGTTTTTATATTTTTTTGAATCACCCGAATAATTGCAGATTTTCAAGAAATTATATTCCGTTCGCATGGATTTATTTCAAAATCCATTGAGGGGGTATTTTCGGATTTTCACGGAATTATAATCCTGAATGTATTTTGAGTAAATTTGTAAAGTTTCAAGTCGATGGCAATTGTTTTTATATTTTTTTGAATCACCCGAATAATTGCAGATTTTCAAGAAATTATATTCCGTTCGCATGGATTTATTTCAAAATCCATTGAGGGGGTATTTTCGGATTTTCACGGAATTATAATCCTGAATGTATTTTGAGTAAATTTGTAAAGTTTCAAGTCGATGGCAATTGTTTTTATATTTTTTTGAATCACCCGAATAATTGCAGATTTTCAAGAAATTATATTCCGTTCGCATGGATTTATTTCAAAATCCATTGAGGGGGTGTTTTCGGATTTTCACGGAATAATAATCCTGAATGTATTTCCAGTAAACTTGTAAAGTTTCAAGTCGATGGCAATTGTTTTTATATTTTTTTGAATCACCCGAATAATTGCAGATTTTCAAGAAATTATATTCCGTTCGCATGGATTTATTTCAAAATCCATTGAGGGGGTATTTTCGGATTTTCACGGAATTATAATCCTGAATGTATTTTGAGTAAATTTGTAAAGTTTCAAGTCGATGGCAATTGTTTTTATATTTTTTTGAATCACCCGAATAATTGCAGATTTTCAAGAAATTATATTCCGTTCGCATGGATTTATTTCAAAATCCATTGAGGGGGTGTTTTCGGATTTTCACGGAATTATAATCCTGAATGTATTTTGAGTAAATTTGTAAAGTTTCAAGTCGATGGCAATTGTTTTTATATTTTTTTGAATCACCCGAATAATTGCAGATTTTCAAGAAATTATATTCCGTTCGCATGGATTTATTTCAAAATCCATTGAGGGGGTATTTTCGGATTTTCACGGAATTATAATCCTGAATGTATTTTGAGTAAATTTGTAAAGTTTCAAGTCGATGGCAATTGTTTTTATATTTTTTTGAATCACCCGAATAATTGCAGATTTTCAAGAAATTATATTCCGTTCGCATGGATTTATTTCAAAATCCATTGAGGGGGTGTTTTCGGATTTTCACGGAATTATAATCCTGAATGTATTTTGAGTAAATTTGTAAAGTTTCAAGTCGATGGCAATTGTTTTTATATTTTTTTGAATCACCCGAATAATTGCAGATTTTCAAGAAATTATATTCCGTTCGCATGGATTTATTTCAAAATCCATTGAGGGGGTATTTTCGGATTTTCACGGAATTATAATCCTGAATGTATTTTGAGTAAATTTGTAAAGTTTCAAGTCGATGGCAATTGTTTTTATATTTTTTTGAATCACCCGAATAATTGCAGATTTTCAAGAAATTATATTCCGTTCGCATGGATTTATTTCAAAATCCATTGAGGGGGTATTTTCGGATTTTCACGGAATTATAATCCTGAATGTATTTTGAGTAAATTTGTAAAGTTTCAAGTCGATGGCAATTGTTTTTATATTTTTTTGAATCACCCGAATAATTGCAGATTTTCAAGAAATTATATTCCGTTCGCATGGATTTATTTCAAAATCCATTGAGGGGGTGTTTTCGGATTTTCACGGAATTATAATCCTGAATGTATTTTGAGTAAATTTGTAAAGTTTCAAGTCGATGGCAATTGTTTTTATATTTTTTTGAATCACCCGAATAATTGCAGATTTTCAAGAAATTATATTCCGTTCGCATGGATTTATTTCAAAATCCATTGAGGGGGTATTTTCGGATTTTCACGGAATTATAATCCTGAATGTATTTTGAGTAAATTTGTAAAGTTTCAAGTCGATGGCAATTGTTTTTATATTTTTTTGAATCACCCGAATAATTGCAGATTTTCAAGAAATTATATTCCGTTCGCATGGATTTATTTCAAAATCCATTGAGGGGGTGTTTTCGGATTTTCACGGAATTATAATCCTGAATGTATTTTGAGTAAATTTGTAAAGTTTCAAGTCGATGGCAATTGTTTTTATATTTTTTTGAATCACCCGAATAATTGCAGATTTTCAAGAAATTATATTCCGTTCGCATGGATTTATTTCAAAATCCATTGAGGGGGTGTTTTCGGATTTTCACGGAATTATAATCCTGAATGTATTTTGAGTAAATTTGTAAAGTTTCAAGTCGATGGCAATTGTTTTTATATTTTTTTGAATCACCCGAATAATTGCAGATTTTCAAGAAATTATATTCCGTTCGCATGGATTTATTTCAAAATCCATTGAGGGGGTATTTTCGGATTTTCACGGAATTATAATCCTGAATGTATTTTGAGTAAATTTGTAAAGTTTCAAGTCGATGGCAATTGTTTTTATATTTTTTTGAATCACCCGAATAATTGCAGATTTTCAAGAAATTATATTCCGTTCGCATGGATTTATTTCAAAATCCATTGAGGGGGTGTTTTCGGATTTTCACGGAATAATAATCCTGAATGTATTTTGAGTAAATTTATAAAGTTTCAAATCGATGGCAATTGTTTTTATATATTTTTTGAGCGCTCGAGAAAAACTGCAACCTAAGATAATTACAAACGTTGTAAATACTTTAATCTTATTTACATTCTCCGCTTGTTGTGAGACATTGATTAATTAAATCAGTAAACAAGAAGATCGTCGTCATGGTGAAGGTAAATAAATGATTTTCCACTTGCAAACTTTTACTTACCTTTTTATCCGGTGGCGCACTCGGTTTTTCGGTCGTTTTAAATGCGGATTTTTAATTATTGTTAATAAAATCTAATTTTAAGACATTTAAACTCTGATTGTCAACGCCTCTTTTTTGCGTCTCCGGTATTTCCCGGTTCAATCAATTGATCTCATGTTTATTCAACGTGGCATATGCAAACGACAACACTTGTTCCTGATCAAATTTGCGTTGGAAATTACTCGCAAGATTACCCCCTCAAATATTAGTTTTAATTCAATCAATATCAATATGTGTGTGTGTGTGTTGAATCTAGAGGCGACCGTTGGAATATATAAAGGCATTCCCTGGTGATCGTTCTGGTAAATGTGGAGCATATTGCTACGCTCATCAACTGGCGAGTTATAAATATTCAATGCGATTGTAAACAGGGCCGAGAGTATTACCAGCCTCTCTCTCTCTCTATCTCGCTCTCTCCCTTTCGCTCCCTCGGGCCCTGATGATGATGGGGTACGCGCACCCTCATATATAAAGCATGGATTTGAGGTCACCACTGTCGAATCCCATCACCAAGTCACATTCTAATTTTCAATTTGATTTGCGCTATTAAATCAGCGTTAAAGGGGGACTTTGAGAAGTCACGGCCAAGGACGCACAATGCTATTTTATGTAAATTAATTTTTGTTATGTCTACAATCAAGTGCTCACTCAAAATTGTCGAATTTTTAAATTTAAATGACCAACATACTCTCTTATCAGAAATGTTCGCCACGTAAAGTCAAAAATTTTCACTCTCAAAAATGTCAATTTTGAACGGAAATAAAAAATGCATGTTTAACAAGGGACAGTTATAACCCATTAAAAAATTATTGGAATTTAAGAAGTTGATTATACTTTCAAAATATAATAATTTGGGAGTTGTGTAGAATTATTTCAGAATTTTTGAACAATTTTTACTATTTTTTATTTATTATAGAAAATGATCAATTTTGAACGCAACTGAAAAATGCATGTTTACCTACGAACAGTTATAACTCTTTAAAAAAATATTGAAATTTAGGAAGTTGATTATATTCTTAAAATATAATAATTTGGGAGTTGTGTAGAATTATTTCAGAATTTTTGAACAATTTTTACTATTTTTTAATTATTTGAGGAAATGATCAATTTTGAACGCAAATAAAAAATGCATGTTTAACTGCTAACAGTTATAACCCTTTAAAAAATTATTGGAATTTAGGAAGTTGATTATATTCTCAAAATATAATAATTTGGGAGTTGTGTAGAATTATTTCAGAATTTTTAAACTATTTTTACTATTTTTTATTTATTTTAGAAAATGATCAATTTTGAACGCAAATAAAAAATGCATGTTTAACTCCGAACAGTTATAACTCTTTAAAACATTATTGGAATTTAGGAAGTTGATTATATTCTCAAAATATAATAATTTGGGAGTTGTGTAGAATTATTTCAGAATTTTTGAACTATTTTTACTATTTTTTATTTATTTTAGAAAATTATCAATTTTGAACGCAACTGAAAAATGCATGTTTACCTACGAACAGTTATAACCCTTTAAAAAATTATTGGAATTTAAGAAGTTGCTTATATTCTTAAAATATAATAATTTGGGAGTTGTGTAGAATTATTTCAGAATTTTTGAGCAATTTTTACTGTTTTTTATTTATTTTAGAAAATGATCAATTTTTAACGCAAATAAAAAATGCATGTTTAACTACGAACAGTTATAACTCTTTAAAAAATTATTGGAATTTAGGAAGTTGATTATATTCTTAAAATATAATAATTTAGGAGTTGTGTAGAATTATTTCAGAATTTTTGAACTATTTTTACTATTTTTTATTTATTTTAGAAAATGATCAATTTTTAACGCAACTGAAAAATGCAGCTTTAACTACGAACAGTTATAACCCTTTAAAAAATTATTGGAATTCAGGAAGTTGATTATATTTTTAAAATATGATAATTTGGGAGTTGTATAGAATTATTTCAGAATTTTTAAACTATTTTTACTATTTTTTATTTATTTTAGAAAATGATCAATTTTGAACGCAAATAAAAAATGCATGTTTAACTCCGAACAGTTATAACTCTTTAAAAAATTATTGGAACTCAAGAAGTTTATTATATTCTCAAAATATAATAATTTGGGAGTTGTGTAGAATTATTTGAGAATTTTTGAACTATTTTTACTATTTTTTATTTTTTTTAGAAAATGAACAATTTTGAACGCAAATAAAAAATGCATGTTTAACTACGAACAGTTATAACCCTTTAAAAAATAATTGAAATTTAAGAAGTTGATTATATTCTTAAAATATAATAATTTGGGAGTTGTGTAGAATTATTTCAGAATTTTTGAACAATTTTTACTATTTTTTATTTATTTTAGAAAATGCTCAATTTTGAACGCAACTGAAGAATGCAGCTTTAACCACGAACAGTTATAACTCATTAAAAAATTGTCGGATCTTAATAAATTGATTATATTCTTAAAATATAACGATTTAGAAGTTGTACAGAATGATTTGAGAATTTTTAAACCAGTCCTACTCTTTTTAATTTTTTTTAGAAAATACTCAATTTCGAACGCAACTGAAAAATGCATCTTTAACTACGAACAGTTATAACTCATTAAAAAATTGTCGGATCGTAAAAAATTGATTATATTCTTAAAATATAACGATTTAGGAGTTGTGTAGAATTATTTCAGAATTTTTAAACCAGTCCTACTATTTTTAATTTTTTTTTAGAAAATACTCAATTTCGAACGCAACTGAAAAATGCATCTTTAACTACGAACAGTTATAACTCATTAAAAAATTGTCGGATCTTAAGAAATTGATTCAATTCTTAAAATATAACGATTTAAGAGTTGTACAGAATTATTTGAGAATTTTTAAACCAGTCCTAGTATTTTTAATTTTTTTTAGAAAATACTTAATTTCGAACGCAACTGAAAAATGCACCTTTAACTACGAACAGTTATAACTCATTAAAAAATTGTTGGATCTTAGGAAATTGATTATATTCTTAAAACATAACGATTTAGGAGTTGTATAGGATTATTTGAGAATTTTTAAACCAGTCCTACTATTTTTAATTTTTTTTAGAAAATACTCAATTTCGAACGCAACTGAAAAATGCAGCTTTAACTACGAACAGTTATAACTCATTAAAAAATTGTCGGATCTTAAGAAATTGATTAAATTCTTAAAATATAACGATTTAAGAGTTGTACAGAATTATTTGAGAATTTTTAAACTAGTCCTACTATTTTTTTTTTTTTTTTTGGAAAATACTCAATTTTGAACGCAACTGAAAAATGCACGTTTGACTGCGAACAGTAATAACTTTTTAAAAAATTGTCGGATCGTAAGAAATTGATTATATTCTTAAAATATAACGATTTAGGAGTTGTACAGGATTATTTGAGAATTTTTAAACCAGTCCTACTATTTTTAATTTGTTTTAGAAAATACTCAATTTCGAACGCAACTGAAAAATACATCTTTAACTACGAACAGTTATAACTCATTAAAAAATTGTCGGATCGTAAGAAATTGATTATATTCCTAAAATATAACGATTTAGGGGTTGTACAGAATTATTTGAGAATTTTTAAACCAGTCCTACTATTTTTAATTTTTTTTTGAAAATACTTAATTTCGAACGCAACTGAAAAATGCGAACAGTTATAACTCATTAAAAAATTGTCGGATCGTAAGAAATTGATTATATTCTTAAAATATAACGATTTAGGAGTTGTGTAGAATTATTTCAGAATTTTTAAACCAGTCCTACTATTTTTAATTTTTTTTAGAAAATACTCAATTTCGAACGCAACTGAAAAATGCATCTTTAACTACGAACAGTTATAACTCATTAAAAAATTAATGATATATTCTTAAAACATAACGATTTAGGAGTTGTATAGAATTATTTGAGAATTTTTAAACCAGTCCTACTATTTTTAATTTTTTTTAGAAAATACTCAATTTCGAACGCAACTGAAAAATGCAGCTTTAACTACGAACAGTTATAACTCATTAAAAAATTGTCGGATCTTAAGAAATTGATTTATATTCTTAAAATATAACGATTTAGGAGTTGTGTAGAATTATTTCAGAATTTTTAAACCAGTCCTACTATTTTTATTTTTTTTTAGAAAATACTCAATTTCGAACGCAACTGAAAAATGCACGTTTGACTGCGAACAGTTATAACTTTTTAAAAAATTGTCGGATCTTAAGAAATTGATTTATATTCTTAAAATATAACGATTTAGGAGTTGTACAGAATTATTTGAGAATTTTTAAACCAGTCCTACTATTTTTAATTTTTTTTAGAAAATACTCAATTTTGAACGCAACTGAAAAATGCACGTTTGACTGCGAACAGTAATAACTTTTTAAAAAATTGTCGGATCTTAAGAAATTGATTTATATTCTTAAAATATAACGATTTAGGAGTTGTACAGAATTATTTGAGAATTTTTAAACCAGTCCTACTATTTTTAATTTTTTTTTGAAAATACTTAATTTCGAACGCAACTGAAAAATGCGAACAGTTATAACTCATTAAAAAATTGTCGGATCTTAAGAAATTGATTATATTCTTAAAATATAACGATTTAGGAGTTGTGTAGAATTATTTCAGAATTTTTGAACAACTTTTACTATTTTTTATTTATTTTAGAAAATGCTCAATTTTGAACGCAACTGAAAAATGCAGCTTTAACTACGAACAGTTATAACTCATTAAAAAATTGTTGGATATTAAGAAATTGATTATATTCTTAAAACATAACGATTTAGGAGTTGTACAGAATTATTTGAGAATTTTTAAACCAGTCCTACTATTTTTAATTTTTTTTTAGAAAATACTCAATTTCGAACGCAACTGAAAAATGCATCTTTAACTACGAACAGTTATAACTCATTAAAAAATTGTCGGATCTTAAGAAATTGATTTATATTCTTAAAATATAACGATTTAGGAGTTGTACAGAATTATTTGAGAATTTTTAAACCAGTCCTACTATTTTTAATTTTTTTTTGAAAATACTTAATTTCGAACGCAACTGAAAAATGCGAACAGTTATAACTCATTAAAAAATTGTCGGATCTTAAGAAATTGATTATATTCTTAAAATATAACGATTTAGGAGTTGTGTAGAATTATTTCAGAATTTTTGAACAACTTTTACTATTTTTTATTTATTTTAGAAAATGCTCAATTTTGAACGCAACTGAAAAATGCACCTTTAACTACGAACAGTTATAACTCATTAAAAAATTGTTGGATCTTAAGAAATTGATTATATTCTTAAAATATAACGATTTAGGAGTTGTGTAGAATTATTTCAGAATTTTTGAACAACTTTTACTATTTTTTATTTATTTTAGAAAATGCTCAATTTTGAACGCAACTGAAAAATGCACCTTTAACTACGAACAGTTATAACTCATTAAAAAATTGTTGGATCTTAAGAAATTTGATTATATTCTTAAAACATAACGATTTAGGAGTTGTGTAGAATTATTTCAGAATTTTTGAACAACTTTTACTATTTTTTATTTATTTTAGAAAATGCTCAATTTTGAACGCAACTGAAAAATGCACCTTTAACTACGAACAGTTATAACTCATTAAAAAATTGTTGGATCTTAAGAAATTGATTATATTCTTAAAATATAACGATTTAGGAGTTGTGTAGAATTATTTCAGAATTTTTGAACAACTTTTACTATTTTTTATTTATTTTAGAAAATGCTCAATTTTGAACGCAACTGAAAAATGCAGCTTTAACTACGAACAGTTATAACTCATTAAAAAATTGTTGGATCTTAAGAAATTGATTATATTCTTAAAACATAACGATTTAGGAGTTGTACAGGATTATTTGAGAATTTTTAAACCAGTCCTACTATTTTTAATTTTTTTTAGAAAATACTCAATTTCGAACGCAACTGAAAAATGCACCTTTAACTACGAACAGTTATGAGTCGTTAAAAAATTGTTGGATCTTAATAAATTGATTATATTCTTAAAACATAACGATTTGGTAGTTGTACAGAATTATTTGAGAATTTTTAAATCGGTCCTACTATTTTTTTTTTTTTTAGAAAATACTCAATTTCGAACGCAGATGAAAAATGCACCTTTAACTGCGAACAGTTATAACTCATTAAAAAAATGTTGGATCTTAAGAAATTGATTATATTCTTAAAACATAACGATTTAGGAGTTGTACAGGATTATTTGAGAATTTTTAAACCAGTCCCACTATTTTTAATTTTTTTTAGAAAATACTCAATTTCGAACGCAACTGAAAAATGCATCTTTAACTACGAACAGTTATAACTCATTAAAAAATTGTCGGATCGTAAGAAATTGATTATATTCTTAAAATATAACGATTTAGGAGTTGTGTAGAATTATTTCAGAATTTTTAAACCAGTCCTACTATTTTTATTTTTTTTTAGAAAATACTCAATTTCGAACGCAACTGAAAAATGCACGTTTGACTGCGAACAGTTATAACTTTTTAAAAAATTGTCGGATCGTAAGAAATTGATTATATTCTTAAAATATACCGATTTAGAAGTTGTACAGAATTATTTGAGAATTTTTAAACTATTTTTACTATTTTTTAGTTATTTTAGAAAATGCACAATTTTGAACGCAATTGAAAAAAGCAATTGCCAGATACTTGAAGTTTTCTAAAGCTTCTGAAACAATACTTTATTTCACTTCCGGGGAAAAAAAATCAAACTTACAGAAAAGGAAAATTCCTTCGAGGCCTTTTGGCGGTTAAGATGTAACCCAGATGATGACTCCTTGCTTCCGTCGGATTGATGGAGAAACAAACACCCACACACACACAAATCCTGAAGATGTATCACAACACAAATTTTTCGAAAAATAAATATTCCGAACCGTTCTTAGCGACAGCGAGGTGTAAACTGAATTGATATCAACGGTAACGCCGTGGATTGGTGATAAGGAATTTAATTTCGTTCCGAGCGGAAGCAAAAAACAACGAATATTTTGATTATCTTCAATCGCCCGGAGCGGATTAAAAACTGGTCGAGGGTTTTACACGTTCGCGTCGAGATAAGATGTAGGAAGTTAAAACACTGCTACAATTATACTGACGGACCGAGTGGTCAATAACTAGTTGAAATAGATCGTGTAAGCCAAAAAAATTTTTTTTCAGAGTTTGAGCGTTTGAATTGGATTTAAAAAAATGAATTAATTTCAGCCATGGCCAACTCAGCAACAAAATTCTGTGGCTCACACCTTGTAATTACTGAATATTTCGACAAATATGCATCGCATAAAAAAATGTTCCAAACAAAAGTTTAATGGTTTCGAGGGGGGCATCCGATCCTGAAAAAAATTCTTTACTCCAAACCCGCAGATTTTTTTTTATTACTTTTTTCGTCCTCAAAATTAATATTTTCATCGAAAATATAAAAAAAATATTTAATTTAAATTCACGAATGTGCGAAAAATCTAGAGCGCCGTGGCTTATTTTTATCCACAATTAGGCCGTCTGGCAACGATAATACCTTTTAAGGGGACAATGGAATAATACTTTGACGAATTTACACAATTGAATGGTTGATATTTGTATCGTGTATAACCACCGCTAAGTGGTCCACAATGAGAGGGGTATTCAGCGTTTATATTCCCGTCCATTCATAACTTGCAGTCCAACATTTTTACACCCACTTACCCTTTTTTGATTACGCCAATAGGTGACTAATTATACCGTCACGATTTTTATAATCCGTAAGGTTCAAAATCGTCCGGTTGAACATCGAAACTTGTTTACGATTATTTCAGAATTTTAACGACGCGCGCCGCGGACGTTAAAATCCGTCTAATATAAGCGCGGGCATGTCTGCGTCACGGATTTACGGTCGGCATTTAAGCTTCGGATTTTAATTTTCCTCTATTTCCCGGATTGTGCATTTATTCATGCGTCTACATCTTTAACCGTCAAAGGGGACATAAAATATTTTTACTGTCGAATTGCGGTGCACGCTCTCCGACGCGATCTGCATAATGTCGCACGTGGTTCTACTTTTGTTGGTGTGTGGAACACGAAATAAAATTATTTTCAATAGAGATATGGATTTTTGAAAAATTTTGTTCTAATTTTTTGAGCACCTGAACAAAAACATCGCAGAAAAAAAAATATAAAAAACGCAAAAAAATCCATAAAAAATGATCCCCAATGGCCGAAGTATCGCTTATTCAAAATCAATTTGATTTTTGTAAATTCAATAATTTTCAACAGAGATATGGATTTTTGAAAATTGTTACTTTAATTTTTTGAGCACCTGAACAAAAACATCGCAAAAAAAATATAAAAAACGCAGGAAAAATTCCATAAAAAATCATCCTCAATGGCCAAAGTATCGCTTATTCAAAATCAATTTGGTTTTTGTAAATTCAATTATTTTCAATAGAGATATGGATTTTTTTTAAATTTTGTTCTAATTTTTTGAGCACCTGAACATAAACATCGCAGAAAAAAAATATAAAAAATTCCATAAAAAATCATCCTCAATGGCCGAAGAATCGCTTATTCAAAATCAATTTGGTTTTTGTAAATTCAATAATTTTCAATAGAGATGTGGATTTTTGAAAATTTTTGTTTTATTTTCTGAGCACCTAAACAAAAACATCGCTGAAAAAAATATAAAAAACGCAGGCAAAATTCCATAAAAATCATCCTCAATGGCCGAAGTATCGCTTATTCAAAATAAATTTGGCTTCTGTAAATTCAATAATTTTCAACAGAGATATGGATTTTTGAAAATTGTTATTTTAATTTTTTGAGCACCTGAACAAAAACATCGCAGAAAAAAATATAAAAAACGCAGGAAAAATTCCATAAAAAATCATCCTTAATGGCCGAAGTATCGCTTATTCAAAATCAATTTGGTTTTTGTAAATTCAATTATTTTCAATAGAGATATGGATTTTTGAAAAATTTTGTTCTAAATTTTTGGGCACCTGAACATAAACATCGTAGAAAAAAAATATAAAAAACGCAGGAAAAATTCCATAAAAAATCATCCTCAATGGCCGAAGTATCGGTTATTCAAAATCATTTTGGTTTTTGTAAATTCAATAATTTTCAACAGAGATGTGGATTTTTGAAAATTGTTATTTAAATTTTTTGAGCACCTGAACATAAACATCGCAGAAAAAAAATATAAAAAACGCAGGAAAAATTCCATAAAAATCATCCTCAATGGCTGAAGTATCGCTTATTCAAAATCAATTTGGTTTTTGTAAATTCAATAATTTTCAACAGAGATATGGATTTTTGAAAATTGTTATTTAAATTTTTTGAGCACCTGAACAAAAACATCGCTGAAAAAAATATAAAAAACGCAGGCAAAATTCCATAAAACATCATCCCCAATGGCCGAAGTATCGCTTATTCAAAATCAATTTGGTTTTTGTAAATTCAATTATTTTCAATAGAGATATGGATTTTTGAAAAATTTTGTTCTAAATTTTTGGGCACCTGAACATAAACATCGTAGAAAAAAAATATAAAAAACGCAGGAAAAATTCCATAAAAAATCATCCTCCATGGCCGAAGTATCGGTTATTCAAAATCATTTTGGTTTTTGTAAATTCAATAATTTTCAACAGAGATATGGATTTTTGAAAATTGTTATTTAAATTTTTTGAGCACCTGAACAAAAACATCGCTGAAAAAAATATAAAAAACGCAGGAAAAATTCCATAAAAAATCATCCTCAATGGCTGAAGTATCGCTTATTCAAAATTAATTTGGTTTTTGTAAATTCAATAATTTTCAACAGAGATATGGATTTTTGAAAATTGTTATTTAAATTTTTTGAGCACCTGAACAAAAACATCGCTGAAAAAAATATAAAAAACGCAGGCAAAATTCCATAAAAAATCATCCCCATTGGCCGAAGTATCGCTTATTCAAAATTAATTTGGTTTTTGTAAATTCAATAATTTTCAACAGAGATATGGATTTTTGAAAATTGTTATTTTAATTTTTTGAGCACCTGAACAAAAACATCGCTGAAAAAAATATAAAAAACGCAGGCAAAATTCCATAAAAAATCATCCCCATTGGCCGAAGTATCGCTTATTCAAAATTAATTTGGTTTTTGTAAATTCAATAATTTTCAACAGAGATATGGATTTTTGAAAATTGTTATTTAAATTTTTTGAGCACCTGAACAAAAACATCGCTGAAAAAAATATAAAAAACGCAGGCAAAATTCCATAAAAAATCATCCCCATTGGCCGAAGTATCGCTTATTCAAAATTAATTTGGTTTTTGTAAATTCAATAATTTTCAACAGAGATATGGATTTTTGAAAATTGTTATTTAAATTTTTTGAGCACCTGAACAAAAACATCGCTGAAAAAAATATAAAAAACGCAGGAAAAATTCCATAAAAAATCATCCTCAATGGCTGAAGTATCGCTTATTCAAAATTAATTTGGTTTTTGTAAATTCAATAATTTTCAACAGAGATATGGATTTTTGAAAATTGTTATTTAAATTTTTTGAGCACCTGAACAAAAACATCGCTGAAAAAAATATAAAAAACGCAGGCAAAATTCCATAAAAAATTATCCCCATTGGCCGAAGTATCGCTTATTCAAAATTAATTTGGTTTTTGTAAATTCAATAATTTTCAACAGAGATATGGATTTTTGAAAATTGTTATTTTAATTTTTTGAGCACCTGAACAAAAACATCGCTGAAAAAAATATAAAAAACGCAGGCAAAATTCCATAAAAAATCATCCCCATTGGCCGAAGTATCGCTTATTCAAAATTAATTTGGTTTTTGTAAATTCAATAATTTTCAACAGAGATATGGATTTTTGAAAATTGTTATTTAAATTTTTTGAGCACTTGAACAAAAACATCGCTGAAAAAAATATAAAAAACGCAGAAAAAATTCCATAAAAAATCATCCTCAATGGCTGAAGTATCGCTTGTTCAAAATCAATTTGGTTTTTGTAAATTCAATAATTTTCAACAGAGATATGGATTTTTGAAAATTGTTATTTACATTTTTTGAGCACCTGAACAAAAACATCGCTGAAAAAAATATAAAAAACGCAAGCAAAATTCCATATAAAATCATCCTCAATGGCCGAAGTATCGCTTATTCAAAATCAATTTGGTTTTTGTAAATTCAATAATTTTCAACAGAGATATGGATTTTTAAAAATTTTTGTTTTAATTTTCTGAGCACTTGAACAAAAACATCGCAGAAAAAAATATAAAAAACGCAGGAAAAATTTCATAAAAAATTATCCTCAATGGCCGAAGTATCGCTTATTCAAAATCAATTTTCTTTTTGTAAATTTAACGATTTTTAATGGAGATATGGGTTTTTGAAAATTGTTATTTTAATTTTTTGAGCACCTGAAGAAAAACATCGTTGAAAAAAATATAAAAAACGCAGGAAAAATTCCATAAAAAATCATCCTCAATGGCTGAAGTATCGCTTGTTCAAAATCAATTTTGTTTTTGTAAATTCAATAATTTTCAACAGAGATATGGATTTTTAAAAATTTTTGTTTTAATTTTCTGAGCACTTGAACAAAAACATCGCAGAAAAAAATATAAAAAACGCAGGCAAAATTCCATAAAAAAATCATCCTCAATGGCCGAAGTATCGCTTATTCAAAATCAATTTGGTTTTTGTAAATTCAATCATTTTCAAAAGAGATGTGGATTTTTGAAATTTTTTGTTTTAATTTTTTTAGCACCTGAACAATTTTTAATTTTTAGTTAATGAAGTTTGCATTTTAAAAATTGGTTTTGTGGTGCTATTTCAAAATGTATGTTTAGATATTTTCGCACTGATTAATTAAATTAAAATGAATTTTGAGTCATTTTAGGTTTAGCATTTGTAGAAATTATTTTTATATATTTGTTTTTAAATTGATTGTTGTGATTTTAAGGAGCAATCACAGTTTAAGTCACAGTTTAAGTAGCAGTGATTTTAAGTAGCTGTGATTTAAAGTAGCAGTGATTTTAAGTAGCTATGATTTTAAGTAGCAGTGATTTTAAGTAGCAGTGATTTTAAGTAGCAGTGATTTTAAGTAGCAGTGATTTTAAGTAGCAGTGATTTTAAGTAGCAGAGATTTTAAGTAGCAGTGATTTTAAGTAGCAGTGATTTTAAGTAGCAGTGATTTTAAGTAGCAGTGATTTTAAGTAGCAGTGATTTTAAGTAGCGGTGATTTTAAGTAGCAGTGAGATTCGCCTATTAGTAACAGTAACGACCTGTGATTTTCTAATACTAGTGAAAAATCACAGGTACGTGAAATATCGCCCATCCCTAGTTTCTATTGCCTTCTGCCTACTGCCTAATCTTAAACTACTAAACTGGTTTATTTAAATAACTGCACATTTAACGAGTTAAATTTTATAATAATTTACACCGCCGTGTTTGCATATTCAACGGATTTATTCACGTGAACCGCAAACATTTTTTTTTTTTACAAAATCCGATTCATAATTAATGCGCCTCCCCACCCCGCGCGCGCCAATGAAAAAATGGCTTCTATATTTGTTGATAAAAGTTTCAATATATATTATAAAATTTGCAACCGGGTTATTATAGCGAGTTATTTCCATCCATAAATATTAAAAATTAAAATGCGCGCCCGAAATATAGTTACGCTGGGCTGCATATCATGTTATTAAAAATAATTGCGGTTAATAATAAAATGAATAGTATCGATATAATGGGGAATTAGTGGATTTAAATTAAAATAAATTTTAATTGTTTCGGTGCGCGATACTTTATACGTTTAATAAAATGAATGCCATAAATATGAATTATTTTAACTACTGTTCCGATATATGATAAATATGCTTAATGTGGAAATTATTATTTTATATAATCCGGTGCAGTATTTTATTCGCAAAATTAATTGACAATATTTTTTTTTACCAAACAAATTATGTATTTTATTATTTTTTATTTTTTTTATTTTTTATTTTTTTTTAATTGTATTATTATTTTTTTTCAATTTCATATTAAAGTTTATAAAAAAAAACATTAACAAAAAATGTGCAATTCTTCGCTATCTAAACTCCAAATTTCTACAGTTTTTCGTGTTCATGGCAATCCCAGCAAAATAATTTAAATTTACCGCCGTCTCGATTGCGTCGACTATATGCAACCCTACTTACCATTTCCAACATACGCCTAAATATTAATACGCACAAAAAATTGTCTCTGAAAAAATAGTTGATTTTTTTAAACTCAATTCCGTGTAATTAATTTTCGTTTAACTGCGGACTTCAACAAAAAAATGTTTAACCCAAAAACCAATTTTTGGATTTTTATTCTGTAAACGAATTTCGGCCAAAAATTACACATTCTAATGATACTTCTTCAGCTCGTTGTTCCAACATTTACGATTTTTAAATTCTGCACGTGCAAACTTTTGCAACCACAAAATATTTGTCAGGTATAGAAAATTCAGTAAAAAATAATGAAAGCAAAAAAAAAAATTTTTTAAAGAAATAATCTCTAGGAAAATAACCACAAAAATTTTTACTCGATCACCAGCAATTCATTTTCGTTAAACATCGACGAGGGCAGACTCCAACAAAAAAAATATATATAACTCAAAAACCAATTTTTGGATTTTTTATAAAATATATAAGGAGTGACAGAAAAATGTTGAGTAGGTTTTAAAAGAAGCATTACAGTCTTAAGATTGTATTCCAGCAAAATTTTCCAAAAAAATTATTTTGAAAAAAATATTACAAATTTTTAAATACCAAGATCCAAAATTTTCGTACGTGAAAACTTGCGCAATCTTAAAAAAATATAAGGAGTGAAAAAAAAAATGTTGAGAATTTTTTGAAAGAAGCATTACAGCCTTAAGATTGTATTCAGTAAAATTTTCCAAAAAAATTGTTTTGAGAAAATATTACAAATTTTTAAATCTTAAAATACAAAATTTTCGTACGTGGAAACTTGCGCAATCTTAAAAAAATATAAGGAGTGAAAGAAAAATGTTGAGAATTTTTTGAAAGAAGTATTACAGTCTTAAAATTGTATTCCAGCAAAATTAAAAAAAAAATATTACAAATTTTTCAATCTCAAAATCCAAAATTTTCGTACGAGGAAATTTGTGCAATCTTTGAAAAATATAAGGAGTGAAAGAAGAATGTTGAGAATTTTTTGAAAGAAGCATTACAGTCTTGATATTGTATTCCAGTAAAATTTTCCAACAAAGTGATTTTGAAAAAAATATTACAATTTTTTTAATCTTTAGAATCAAAATTTTCGTACTTGGAATTTTGCGCAATCTTAAAAAAAAAATATAAGGAGTGAAAGAAAAATGTTGAGAATTGTTTGAAAGAAGCATTGCAGTCTTAAGATTATATTCCAGTAAAATTTTCCACAAAAAATTATTTTGAAAAAAATATTCCAAGTTTTTAAATCCCAAGAACTTAAAAAAAATATAAGGAATGAAAAAAAAATGTTGATTTTTTTTAAAGAAGCATTACTTATAGTTTTAGGATCGTATTCCAGTAAAAATTTTCCAAAAAAATATTATTTTGAAAAGAATATTTCAAATTCTTAAATCTCAAAATCTAAAATTTTCGTACGTGGAAATTTGTGTAATCTTAAAAAAATATCTATAAGGAGTGAAAGAATAATATTCAGATTTTTTTTTAAGAAGCATTACAGTCTTAAGATTGTATTCTAGTAACATTTTCCAAAAAAATTATTCTGAAAAAAATATTACAAATTTTTAAATCCCAAGATCTAAAATTTTCGTGCGTAGAAATTTGTGCAATCTTAAAAAAATATAAGGGGTCAAAGAAAAATGTTGAGAATTTAAAAAGAAAAGTATTACAGTCTTAAGATTATATTGCAGTGAAATTTTCAAAAAAAAATATGTTGAAAAAATATTACAAATTTTCAAATCCCAAGATCTAAAATTTTCGTGCGTGGAAATTTGTGCAATCTTAAAAAAATATACGGAGTGAAAGATAAGTGTTGAGAAGTTTTTGAAAGAAGCATTGCAGTCTTAACATTGTATTCCAGTAAAATTTAAAAAAAATATTACAAATTTTATAATCTCAAAATCTAAAATTTTCGTACGTGGAAATTTGCGCAATCTTAAAAAAATATAAGGAGTGAAGGGAAAATATCGAGAATTTTTTTTAAGAAGCATTACAGTCTAAAGTTTATATTCCAGCTAAATAAAAAAAAATGTTTTTGAATTATTTTTTAAATCTTACGATCTAAAATTTTCGGCCATTAAATTGCGCAAAACTTGTACAATTAAAAAAAATATACAGTCAGTGAAAAATAATGAAGAATATTCTAATAGAAGAAATATAGTCTAAACATTGTATTCCAGTAAAATTTTCCAAAAAAATATTAAACATTTTTAAATCTCAAGATCCAAAATTTTCGTTCTTTAAATTGTGTAAACTTGCACAATCCTGAAAAATATATAGGGAGTGAAAAAAGTTTTGAGAAAATTCTAAAGGAAAAATAAAGTCTTAAGATTGTATTTCAGCAAAATTAAAAAAAAAAAATTGAGGAAAATATATATTTTTAAATTTCACCGCACGTTTAACTAAAAATAATAATTAATGGATTTTGATTCTGTAACGTTTTTTAGTCAATAATGAAATCATCTTTGCCTTTGTTCATGTAGAATTTTTGGTTATTGAGTTTGAAGCTCGTAAATTTGAAAATGTCGAAAAAACTTATTTTCGAAAAAATAAAATTATCGAGTGTCCATTTTTTTTTTGAATAATTGGATAGTAAACAATAAAGACATGAGATTATAATACAAAATTTTGTTTAAAAAAAATTATCAACTACATTTTATTTAAACTCATCGCGCGAAAATATTTTTTCAAATTCAATAAAAAAATCGCAACTCGAAAAATAATCAAAGGATTTTGATTATGTAAACGTGTTTTGGACAGTAATTAAATCATCTTTAACTTTATTCAAGGAAAAAGTTTGGTTTTGGAATTGGAAACTCGTAAATTTGAAAAAGCTCAAAAAACTTGCTTTCAAAAAAATAAAATTAACGAGTGTCACACATTTTTTGAAAAAATTGTATTATAAAGAATAGTGCCATGAGATTATAGTCCAATTTTTTTTTTTCAAAGAAATCATCAACTACCATTTTTTAAACTCATCGCGCGAAAATATTTTTTCAAATTCAACACAAAATCGCAAATCGAAAAATAATTAAAGGATTTTGATTATGTAAACGTGTTCTGGTTAATAATTACATTATCTTTAATATCATTTATGTAATTTTTATTTTACTTTGGAATTGGACGCCCGTAAATTTGAAAAAGCTCAAAAAACTTGTTTTCGGAAAAATTAAATTAACGAGTGTCACACTTAAAAAAAAAATTGGATTATAAAGAAGAAAAAACATTTTTGGACTATAATCTCATGTTATTAAGATTATAGTCCAATTTTTTTTTTAAATCATCAACTACAATTTTTTTAAACTCGTCGCGCGAAAATATTTTTTCACATTCAACAAAAAACCGCAACTCGGAAAATAATTAAAGAATTTTGATTATGTAAACGTGTTTTGGTCAGTAATTAAATTATCTTCAACTTTATTCAAGGAAAAAGTTTGGTTTTTGAATTGGAAACTTGTAAATTTGAAAAAGCTCAAAAAACTTGTTTTCCAAAAAATAAAATGAACGAGTGTAATTTTTTTTTATTGAATTATAAAGAATAAAGCCATGAGATTACAAAAAAAAAATTAAAAAAATCATCAACTAATTTTTTTTAAACACGCCGCGCGAAAATATTTTCGAAAAATAGTTGATGGATTTTGATTAGTAATTTTTTTTGAAAAAATTGGATTAGAGATAGCCATGAGAATATAATAAAAATGTTTTTTTCAAAAGTTCATCAACTACAAATTTTTGTAAACTCACCGCTCAAAAATATTTTTCAAATTCAACAAAGAATCGCAACTAGGAAAATAATTAAAGGATTTTGATTGTCTGAACGTGTTTTGGTCAGTAATTAAATAATCTTTAACTTCATTCAAGGAAAAAATTTGGTTTTTGACTTGGAAACTCAAAAAAATCATCAACTACAATGTTTAACTTATCGCGCGAAAATATTTTTTTCAAATTCAATAAAAAAAATCGCAACTCGGAAAATAATTAAAGGATTTTGATTGTCTGAACGTGTTTTGGTCAGTAATTAAATAATCTTTAACTTCATTCAAGGAAAAAATTTGGTTTTTGAATTGGAAACTCAAAAAAATCATCAACTACAATGTTTAACTTATCGCGCGAAAATATTTTTTTTCAAATTCAATAAAAAAAATCGCATCTCGGAAAATAATTAAAGGATTTTGATTATGTAAACGTGTTTGGGTTAATAATTCAAGTTTCTTTAAAATCGTTTATGTAATTTTTTTTATTTTTGGGTTGGACACGTAAATTTGAAAAAGCTCAAAAAACTTGTTTTCGGAAAAAAATAAATTAAGGAGTGTAATTTTTTTTTGTGAGAAATTGAATTATAAAGAATAAAGCCATGAGATCATAATAAAAAACTACATTTTTTTAAACACGCCGCGCCAAAAAAAATATTTTTCATGTTCGTAACTCAAAAAATAGTTGATGGATTTTGATTCTGTAAATGTGTTTTGGCCAGTAATTAAATTCATGTAAAAATTTTGGTTTTTGAATTGGACACTTATAAATTTGAAAAAACTCAAAAAACATGTTTTCGATTTTTTTAAATTTATTTACTTTTTATTTTTTTTATTTATTTATTTACAAAACCCAACAGACTCAACGTCCATTGACAGGGTTACAAAATAAAGAACAACTACAAATATATTTATAAAGAATAAAGCCATGCAATTATAATCCAAAATTTTTTTTTTCAAAAAAATCATCCACTGCAATTTAGTTATATAAAGCTCTCATTGACATTACTATAGTACAACTTGAAGCAATAGCAAAAAAATTATGAAAGTAAGATAAATGTTTAAATATTTTTTAGAATAAGATTCAGATCCAGTAAAATTTCAAAAAAAAATATCTCTGGGAAAATAATTAAAAAATTGTAAAATTTTGTTTTGTAGTTCACAATTAAATAAAATTTTTGTTTTTTTTTCAAGTCTAGGAGACCATTCTGAACACTATTTGTTTATGAAAATTTTTTGTGAGACTTACAGGAACGGAGACAAGCAAAATTTCTTTTTACGTGGAAAAACGATTAAATTTAATTTTTGCTCAAAAATTAATTTTTGTTTTTTTTTTCAAGTCTAGCAGACGCATATAAAAATTGATTTCGAATTAATGCGAAGTTCAGCTTTATGGTCACCAATCACCAAACAATTATTGTATAGAACTGTGTAATATTGACATCCTTAGTAAAAAAAAATCCCTTTCGGTTTGTCGTAAGCGAAATATACAAACAGCAGCATTTTTTTTTATTATTCCCATTGTCGTTGCACAATGCCTAGATTTTCGTCAATTAAATCGGAATTCCGTCAAGAAGACGTTTCCTTTTTAGGATTTATTACGTTTTAATTGCTACTGATACGATTGTGCACAATGGCCGGACACAAAGGGCCGATGAATTAAAATCTTTTCATTTTCGATGGGTGTATCGTTGATTAACGATGTCAGACGCATGGAGTGCCCTCGTAAATCGTGTACGAATCCCGCATTGCTTGTTTTTCTCACAAAAACTCTCTCATCCGGGCTTGCATTCAATAGTCCGTGATTTCACTATTATTTGAGCGGTGTTTTTTTTTTTTTACAGGGGTGCTGAAGTGATCGATATACCACACGACCGAATAAGTTTTCTGTATTTTATTCATAAATATTCTATGTTATAACCATTGTAAATTTTCAACGCCATCTATTATTTCTTTAGCGGAACTCGAATTTCGTAATTTTTTAAATTCTTGAATAGTTACATCAAATTTACATTAACATTAATTGAAAAAAAAATTAACTAACGATTTATAAAGAATAGGGTTTTTTCGAAATCTCACTTCTTTTTGAAAAACGAATATGAATTCTTTAATTATTATTATATACGAATAATCAAAGGATTGAAAAAAAGTAAATTAGTAAGTGTTTTATTCAGTGTTTCTTTAATGAATTACCACGTAGTAACGGTCGCAACCATCACCATGATTAAATTAAAGGATTATTTCTGCAGACACATCAATCACGAAACCATGCTATAATCACCTTGAACACAGAAGGATATCGTATGTAAATAGCACTCGTTGGTCACCGCAATCCGCTCCCCCCTCAATGTTGAAATTTAGGGGTTTCTTTAATGATAACTTTAATCTACGTTTCGAGAGAGCGTAGTTTTCAATTAAAAAAAAAAAAAAAAATAGTTGGGGCGAAAGTTGACATGTGGACAATGAGTTAGACGTAGATGCATATGGGGAGATCTTGGGCGATAAGGTCGGACCGTAGTGGAGGGGGATGGAACCCGCAGATTACAACGTTTGCCGTCCGGATTTACAACCTATACATCCTCCGATTCTTACGGATTTGTCAGCTTTATGTGTTTGTTTCAGGCATTATCCGTGCATATTGAGTGTGTTTTCATTAGCTCGAAAGAAAAATACAACCGGTCATGCTGTCATCAATGTTACTTTACCCGATTTGCTGGTATCGTAAAAATTCTCGCGCCGATATTCTGGTGGATGCGCCGGGCGCGCACTTTGTAATTATTATTAATAAAATTATTAAAGAACATGTAACCGGTAAGAGTGAAAGAATAAGTAAATACGATTATAAATTGGGCTGTCATAACGGGCAAACTCACGCTGTATATATATATAGTATTAAAGGGCGATAATGAATCAGCAACTCATTTGCAAGTTGGTTCCTTTCTTTCAGGGCAAGTCATCAACTAATTTCTCTGAAACTCGGGGCTTTTGCAGGATTATTACTCGAGTCTCGGCAGCGTGGTCTCCTGGCAACGCGTCGCCATGACTACGGCCGCCGCGCTGCTGTGTGACTTGCAAGTCAACTTATTCGAGCATTTCAACCGTGTTGAGTAGCGCTGTTTGTTATACTCCTCCACTAATGTGGGTTATTTTCCACTGGAGTCTTATTGAGATTTTGCACTTAAGACTATTATTGTTCCATTTTACTCCTTCTTCAAACGAATCACACTTTTCTTTTTATATCGCTCGTACGTGCCCCATATGTGTGTGTGTGAGTGAGTGTGTGCGCACATACAAATATCTCAAGCGAGAAAACACTAAATTTCGACATTGTTTTTCTTGCGGACTATCATCTACACTACTATTTAATCATTTATTTATATAAAAAAAAACTTAATTATAAAACAAGTAACTTATTACACCGATACACATTTACATTCAACAATACAAACTCCTGGTATCTACATTTTTGAATTCAAATCGAACAAATCCCCTAGTGGCTGAAGCCATTTAAAAAAAAATCGAACAAAAATAAAATAAATCAACACACATATTTTAAAAAATATTTTTTTTGCCAAAACGATGCTTTTATTTAATTTTTTCAGAACTTTACTTCCGCGTTTTTTATTTTTTATTTCAATTTTTTCGCTCAAGTGTCCGAAAATAGAAAACTGAAATTTCAAAAATTAACACTAATGAAATATTTGGAGTATTAAAAAAAAAACGGATTTTTTTTCTGAGAAATATTTATTTCGATTATTTCAAAAATTTAACAAAAAATCATGACACGCATGAAAATTGTCGAATTTAAAAAAATCAACATGTTTTTGTTAGAACGATACATTGCGAGTTTGATTTAATTTTTTTTTTAATTTAATTCTATCTTCGCGTTCTTTACTTTTTCTTATTTTATTTATCTAGTTGGTGCCGTAAATCTCAAAACTGAAATTTAAAAAATTTAAATCTCACTTAAAAAATTATCATATTTTCAAAAACAATTTTTTTTTTATTAAAACAATACTTTGCGAATGCTATTGAATTTTTTCGGAATTTTACTTGCGCGTTTCTTTATTTATTTTTTTTTTATTAAAAACTGAAATTTAAAAAATTCAAATCTTGCTTAAAAAATTATCATATTTTCAAAAACATCATTTTTTTATTAAAACAATACTTTCTGAATTCTATTGGATTTTTTTCGAAATTTTACTTGCGCGTTTCTTTATTATTATTATTTTTTTAATTGAAAACTGAAATTTAAAAAATTAAAATCTTGCTTGAAAAATTATCATATTTCCAAAAACAACATTTTAATTCAAATAATACTTTCAGAATTCAATTGAATTTTTTCGGGATTTTACTTGCACGTTTCTTTATTGTTATTTTTTTTTTACTGAAAACTGAAATTTAAAAAATTCAAATCTTGCTTAAAAAATTATCATATTTCCAAAAACAACATTTTTTTATTAAAACAATTCTTTGTGAACTTAATTTAATTTTTTAGGAATTTTACTTGCGCGTTTCTAATTTTTTTTTTCGACTTTTTTCTTTTGCCTGTCCGAGAATTGAAAACTGAAATTTCAAAAATTGAATATTTGGTGTATTTAAAAAAACGGATTTTCAAATTTCCAGTGTTTTAAGTTTTGTTTTTTTTGTGCAAAATAATTATTTCGATTATTTCCTTCAAATGTTTTTAAGAAAATTTAACAAAAAATCATAACACGGATGAAAATTGTCTAATTTAAAAAAATCAATATGTTTTTGTTAGAACGATAATTTGCGAGTTTCATTTAATTTTTTTTTTCAATTCTATCTTCGCGTTCTTTACTTTTTCTTGTATTTTTTCGAGTTGGTGCCGTAAACCTCAAAACTAAAATTAAAAAATTTAAATCTTGTTTAAAAAATAACCAACATTTTTTGATTATAACAATGCGTTGTGAATTTAATTTATATTTTTTTTGGAATTTTACTTCCGCGTTTTTTTATTATTTTTTTCAATGATTTTGTTTGCGTGCCCCAGAATTGAAAACTAAAATTTAGAAAATAAAATTTTGCTTACAAAATTATCACATTTTCAAAAATGACATTTCTTCGGCAAGAACAATGCTTCGTGAATTTAATTAATTTTTTTCGGAATTTCACTCGTTTTTATTTTTTTACTTCCGCGTTTTTTTTTAATTTTTTTTGTTTGCGTGTCCGAGAATTGAAAACTAAAATTTAGAAAATTAAATTTTGCTTAAAAAATTATCACATTTTCAAAAATAACATTTCTTCGGCAAGAACAATGCTTCGTGAATTTAATTATTTTTTTTCGGAATTTCTCTTCCTCGTTTTTATTTTTTTTCCAATTGTTTTGTTTGCGTATCGGAGAATTGAAAACTGAGATTTCAAAAATTAACAGTTCTTCGCGAATTTTTGAGCTGATAAAAAAACAACGGATTTTAAAATAATGTGTTTCTCAAGAGTTTGAATTTGTTTTTTCTTCAAAATTTCACCTATATATTCTTTATTTTTTATTTTAATTTTTTCGTTCACGTGCCGGGAAATTAAAAACTGAAATTTCAAAAATTCACAGCTCTCTGAATATTCGGCATACTAAGAAAAACCGGATTTTTAAAGAACGTCATATTTCTCAAATTTTTTGTTTGTTGAAAAAAAAAACATTTTTCGATTTTTTATTCACGCGTTCCCGCACAAATATTCGACTACCCAAGAACAAAAACTAAAAAAAAAAAAAGAAAATATTAAATATACATCGTTTAATTAGCTGCAGTGTATTAAAATATTAATTGTTCGAGCTTCTGTAGCGAAGTCTTACTTAAAAAAAAAACATAACTTGCTTAAAAATTATTACATTTTCAAAACTTAAGTAAAACGCTTTCCGAGTTTAATTTTAATTTTTCGGCATTTTACTTACAGCGTTCTTTATTTAATTTTTTTTTTTATTTTTCCGCTCGCTTGTCGTAAAATTTTAAAAATTCATAACTCTGAATGTTTGCGAGATTTAAAAAAACGCACAGATTACGAATTAAAGACTTTTTGAAAGGATTTTTTTTTGCTAAAAATATTTTGTTTCGATTTTTTTCGCGTCGCGGGACTCGTTTTTAGGACCCTTTCAAGAACCTTTGAGGACTTTTTTACAGGCCAAGTGTTCAGGACTCTGTTTCTAAAAAAAAAACTTTTTTTCGAATTTTTTTTAGGTTAATTTTTTAGGACTTTTTAATCGGGACATTTTCTCTCAGACTTTTCTTGGAACTTTTTTCAAGACTCGTTTTTAGGACTTTTTCAGGATCTTCTCTGAACTATACTTTACAGGCCAATTTTCAGGACTCTATCAAAACTTTTTTTAGAATTTTTTTTCAGGTCAATTTTTTAGGACTTTTTAATCGGGACATTTTCTCTCAGACATTTCTTGGGACTTTTTTCGGGACTCGTTTTTAGGACTGTTTCAGGATTTTCTCTGGACTATACTTTACAGGCCAGTTTTTAGGACTCTTTATCGGGACATTTTTAGGATTTGTTTTCAAGTCAATTTTTTAGGACTTTTTTTTTCGGGACATTTTCTTTCAGGCTTTTCTTGAGACGTTTTTCGAAACTTTTTTCGGGACTCGTTTCATAAGACTCTTTCAATATCCTTTCAGGACTTTTCTTTACAGGTCAGTTTTCGGGACTCTTTATCAAGGCTTTTTTCAGGATTTTTTTTTCAGGTCAATTTTTTAGGACTTTTTATCGGGACATTTTTCTTGGGACTTTTTCCAAAACTTTTTAAGACTTTTTCGGGATCTTTTCAGGACTTTGCAGTACAGGCCAGTTTTCTGGTTTCTTTATCAGGACTTTTTTAGAATTTTTTCCAGGTCATTTTTCTTTTTAGAACTTTTTCATCGGAACAATTTTCTCTCAGACTTTTCTTTGGACTTTCTTCGAGACTTTTTTCAGGAATCTTTTTTAGGAATACTTCAGGATCTTTTCAGAACTTTTCTTCACAGGCCAGTTATCAAAAGTTCTCTTAGGACCTTTTTTCAGGGCAATTTTTTTAGGACTTTTCATCGGAACGTTTTCTCTCAGACTTTTCTTGAGACTTTTTCCGGATCTTTTCAGGACTTATCTTTACAATCCGATTTTCAGGACTTTTCTTTACAATCCGGTTTTCAGGACTTCTATAGGATTTCCTTTCAGGACAATTTTTCTAGGACTGTTTTATCGGGACATTTTCACTCAGATTTTTCTTGGGACTTTTTTTGAGGCATTTTTAGGGCTCCGTTTTTAGGACTTTTTCAGGACACATATCGATTTTTTTTAAATGTTTTTATTTGGTTTTTTATATAGTTAATTAGTTTCTCACTTAAACCGGTGGTGAAATATTTCTGTATTGTATTTATTGTTAAAAACACTTGATGTTGTTTCACTGGTTGTAATAAAAAAAAAAACAGTGAAACAAAACCAAGTGTTTTCATCGATTAATATAGTAGGTGATTCGGCCACTAACGAATATCTTGGTTTGTATATAAATTAGAAATCAAATGAATAAATAAATAATGAAGACAAATACAACGAACATGGACCCGAGCGGATGTTTCCGGGTTAAAAAAAATCCGCCCGGGCGGGGAATCGAACTCACCCCAGACTTCGGATCCAGCGGGTGGATGCTCGCGCTTTTACCCACTGCACCACCGAGGCCCTAGCAAAAAAATTTATTATTTTTTATTTTTGATATATTTTTTTTACTTAGTTTGCGTACGAAAGTACTCAATCGTTATTTTTAAATATTAATCCATTTATTACAGTAAATGTGCAGAAAAATCAGCAAGAATTGGATTGTATGAAAGTGCTTAATCTTTATCTTTCAGTTTTCAATTTTCAAATTGAATATTAATCCATTTATGTGTAGAACAATCCGCATGAACTGGATGTTAAAGTTCAGGCGGACGGGATGCGTTCTTGCATTGGTTGTCTGGTCGGATGCGGAGAGACCATAGAATACAGATATATATGTATTATTTTATAGACAATGGACGATTTCAATAAACCACATCAAACTTATTGGTATGCGCACAATACGTAATACATTCAGACATTTAAGTGCATTGTAACTTGCTAATTACATGAATGGCCGTACCGTACGGTTTGAATGCGCAAACAGTTATTATTTGATAAGCTAAAATAATAGATTTGCGTAATTTAAATCGCGGCAGCGGTGGATTGTATATAGAACACATGTTTAAAGCAAATAATTAATCATCGTAAATGTAAATCAATAAGTATCGTCATTATTAATGTTTTTAGGACGGATGGAAAGACGGTTTCTTGCCGCTTTATTAATGTCTATGTACAGTGTATCTATTGAGCCGTGGCAGTTTGCGTATTTTCTTGCGGCTCTATTAATGGTATATAGACATTATAGATCAGGATTCTTGATTCTTTGGCCCATATTTTCGATTTCTGCATTTTCAAATTTTTATATTTTTCTCTATTTTATTGTTTATGCTGGAGGCTTCTACTTCGTTATACATTTTAAATATTATAATAAAACAGTTTTAACTTTGTTTTGTATAACTTATATATTTATTTTTGTGACTTAAGTTTCGGTAATACAATTACCATTTTCAAACAAGAAGTGAAAATGGTAACTTAAGTCACAAAAATAAATATATAAGTTATACAAAACAAAGTTAAAACTGTTTTATTATAATTTTCTTTATTTTGACCAAAATATTCGATTGGTTTCTAGAAATTTTCGATTTTTTTTGTCTGCAATTTTTATCTTTACGCTCGTTTTCAATGTTTTGTCTAAATTTTCACCGTTGTAGATTTTTACTGTTATGGCCTATATTTTGTATTTTCGATTATTTTGGTTTCAATTTTAGGTCTTTTGGCCGAAATTTTGTTTATTTCGACTTAAATTTTCGATTAGTTTGTTAAATTTTTTTATTTTTTTGGTCTACCACTTTGATTTTTGGGTACGAATTTTAGATTTTTTATTTTTTGTCCCATATTTTCGATTTTCGTAACTTGAATTGTTGATTTTGTTGTGCGATTTTTTTTTTAATTTTTGCTATTTTCGAATTTCTCGTTGGAACTTATTTTAAGCTAAAAATAGTTATTTTTGGGGCTGAAAATTGCAAATCATTTTTCTTTTGCTTGTATTTTTTCAATTTTTTTGGTCTGCATTTTAATTTTTGAACCAGGATTTTTTATTGTTTGGCCGATATTTTAGATCTTCCAAATTTTTGATTTTTTGGCCAAAATATTCGATTGATCTCGGAAGGTAAATGGTTCTTTGTTTCTTCAAAAAAGGAGGGAGGGGGGGGGGATATTGTATAAGTGGCTCTACCATCAACATGTTCCACGAGCCGCTACTGGTCGGAATTACTCAAAAACTAGAAAGACCGTATTTTCAATTCTGCAATTTTTTTGGTAGAACAACCAATCCTAAATGTAAAGATTTATTTACTGAAGAAATTTATTATTTACCGGCGAAAGTAATTTAATTGAAATATCGAGTGTGTCAAGTTGGCACCCCAATGAAGAGTTCTGATGGTTCTGAATAGAGTTCTCAATTTCTCTTGATGTATCTAGAAGTACTATCAACTTTTAAAAATGAGTTTTGTAAAATTGGGCTGTCAGGAATTTTTTGAAAAATGGGGTGCCAACTTGACACCGCACCCCAATATTGTTATCGAATAGTTCTGAACTAGTTTTAAGATGTGTTTGGGTTAGTACTATAGTTCCTGATACTTTTAAAAAAGAGTTCTGTTGAATTTACAGAGATAAAAATTTTCAAAAATATTCAAATTCATATTACTCACTTAATATTGGTCGAATTTAAATATTTCATAACAACTTTGGATAGAACTCACAAAGAACTACAGGAAACACCTATCAGAACTATCCGGAACTATCAAAAATATTTTTTTGAAAAAAGTCGCGAAAAGAAAAAAATTGAGAGTTCCAGGAGTTCTGAGTTAATTTTCTATTTCTACTCATTGAGTACAATAATTCTTTGTTATAAACAAATTCGATACAATCGCGATTTATGGCATTTTTAAATAAATTTAAAATTCGATAATAGAAAATTAAATTTTGAAAATACCCATTTCCTGTCATTTAATCGCAATTTTCCATTAGAGTTTTCGTTAGAACTCCTTGAGTGCAGTCCATAAGTAAAATCAGGACTCCCAGAACTATTAGAAAAAAATCAACATTTTGAAAATAATTCAAAGTACGAAAAGAAAAAAAATTGAGAGTTTCAGGAGTTCTGAATCAATTTTCTATTTCTACTCATTGAGTACAATAATTCTTTGTTATAAACAAATTCGATACAATCACGATTTATGGCATTTTTAAATAAATTTAAAATTCGATAATAGAAAATTAAATTTTGAAAATACCCATTTCCTGTCATTTAATCGCAATTTTCCATTAGAATTTTCGTTAGAACTCCTTGAGTACAGTCCATGAGTAAAATCAGAACTCCGAGAACTATTAAAAAAAATCAACATTTTGAAAATAATTCTAAGTCGGAAAGAAAAAAAAATGAGAGTTCCAGGAGTTCTGAGTCAATTTTCTATTTCTACTAATTGAGTACAATAATTCTTTGTTATAAACAAATTCGATACAATCATGATTTATGGCATTTTTAAATAAATTTAAAATTCGATAATAGAAAATTAAATTTTGAAAATACCCATTTCCTGTCATTTAATCGCAATTTGCCATTAGAGTTTTCGTTAGAACTCCTTGAGTGCAGTCCATAAGTAAAATCAGGACTCCCAGAACTATTAGAAAAAAATCAACATTTTGAAAATAATTCAAAGTACGAAAAGAAAAAAAATTGAGAGTTTCAGGAGTTCTGAATCAATTTTCTATTTCTACTCATTGAGTACAATAATTCTTTGTTATAAACAAATTCGATACAATCACGATTTATGGTATTTTTAAATAAATTTAAAATTCCATAATAGAAAATTAAATTTTGAAAATACCCATTTCCTGTCATTTAATCGCAATTTGCCATTAGAGTTTTCGTTAGAACTCCTTGAGTGCAGTCCATAAGTAAAATCAGGACTCCCAGAACTATTAGAAAAAAATCAACATTTTGAAAATAATTCAAAGTACGAAAAGAAAAAAAATTGAGAGTTTCAGGAGTTCTGAATCAATTTTCTATTTCTACTCATTGAGTACAATAATTCTTTGTTATAAACAAATTCGATACAATCACGATTTATGGCATTTTTAAATAAATTTAAAATTCGATAATAGAAAATTAAATTTTGAAAATACCCATTTCCTGTCATTTAATCGCAATTTTCCATTAGAGTTTTCGTTAGAACTCCTTGAGTACAGTCCATGAGTAAAATCAGAACTCCGAGAACTATTAAAAAAAATCAACATTTTGAAAATAATTCTAAGTCGGAAAGAAAAAAAAATGAGAGTTCCAGGAGTTCTGAGTCAATTTTCTATTTCTACTCATTGAGTACAATAATTCTTTGTTATAAACAAATTCGATACAATCATGATTTATGGCATTTTTAAATAAATTTAAAATTCGATAATAGAAAATTAAATTTTGAAAATACCCATTTCCTGTCATTTAATCGCAATTTGCCATTAGAGTTTTCGTTAGAACTCCTTGAGTGCAGTCCATAAGTAAAATCAGGACTCCCAGAACTATTAGAAAAAAATCAACATTTTGAAAATAATTCAAAGTACGAAAAGAAAAAAAATTGAGAGTTTCAGGAGTTCTGAATCAATTTTCTATTTCTACTCATTGAGTACAATAATTCTTTGTTATAAACAAATTCGATACAATCACGATTTATGGTATTTTTAAATAAATTTAAAATTCCATAATAGAAAATTAAATTTTGAAAATACCCATTTCCTGTCATTTAATCGCAATTTGCCATAAGAGTTTTCGTTAGAACTCCTTGAGTGCAGTCCATAAGTAAAATCAGGACTCCCAGAACTATTAGAAAAAAATCAACATTTTGAAAATAATTCAAAGTACGAAAAGAAAAAAAATTGAGAGTTTCAGGAGTTCTGAATCAATTTTCTATTTCTACTCATTGAGTACAATAATTCTTTGTTATAAACAAATTCGATACAATCACGATTTATGGTATTTTTAAATAAATTTAAAATTCCATAATAGAAAATTAAATTTTGAAAATACCCATTTCCTGTCATTTAATCGCAATTTTCCATTAGAGTTTTCGTTAGAACTCCTTGAGTACAGTCCATGAGTAAAATCAGAACTCCGAGAACTATTAAAAAAAATCAACATTTTGAAAATAATTCTAAGTCGGAAAGAAAAAAAAATGAGAGTTCCAGGAGTTCTGAGTCAATTTTCTATTTCTACTCATTGAGTACAATAATTCTTTGTTATAAACAAATTCGATACAATCATGATTTATGGCATTTTTAAATAAATTTAAAATTCGATAATAGAAAATTAAATTTTGAAAATACCCATTTCCTGTCATTTAATCGCAATTTGCCATTAGAGTTTTCGTTAGAACTCCTTGAGTGCAGTCCATAAGTAAAATCAGGACTCCCAGAACTATTAGAAAAAAATCAACATTTTGAAAATAATTCAAAGTACGAAAAGAAAAAAAATTGAGAGTTTCAGGAGTTCTGAATCAATTTTCTATTTCTACTCATTGAGTACAATAATTCTTTGTTATAAACAAATTCGATACAATCACGATTTATGGTATTTTTAAATAAATTTAAAATTCCATAATAGAAAATTAAATTTTGAAAATACCCATTTCCTGTCATTTAATCGCAATTTGCCATAAGAGTTTTCGTTAGAACTCCTTGAGTGCAGTCCATAAGTAAAATCAGGACTCCCAGAACTATTAGAAAAAAATCAACATTTTGAAAATAATTCAAAGTACGAAAAGAAAAAAAATTGAGAGTTTCAGGAGTTCTGAATCAATTTTCTATTTCTACTCATTGAGTACAATAATTCTTTGTTATAAACAAATTCGATACAATCACGATTTATGGTATTTTTAAATAAATTTAAAATTCCATAATAGAAAATTAAATTTTGAAAATACCCATTTCCTGTCATTTAATCGCAATTTGCCATAAGAGTTTTCGTTAGAACTCCTTGAGTGCAGTCCATAAGTAAAATCAGGACTCCCAGAACTATTAGAAAAAAATCAACATTTTGAAAATAATTCAAAGTACGAAAAGAAAAAAAATTGAGAGTTTCAGGAGTTCTGAATCAATTTTCTATTTCTACTCATTGAGTACAATAATTCTTTGTTATAAACAAATTCGATACAATCACGATTTATGGCATTTTTAAATAAATTTAAAATTCGATAATAGAAAATTAAATTTTGAAAATACCCATTTCCTGTCATTTAATCGCAATTTTCCATTAGAGTTTTCGTTAGAACTCCTTGAGTGCAGTCCATAAGTAAAATCAGGACTCCCAGAACTATTAGAAAAAAATCAACATTTTGAAAATAATTCTAAGTCGGAAAGAAAAAAAAAATGAGAGTTCCAGGAGTTCTGAGTTAATTTTCTATTTATAATCATTGAGTACAATCATTCTTTGTTATAAACAAATTCGATGCAATCACGATTTATGGCATTTTTAAATAAATTTAAAATTCGATAATAGAAAATTAAATTTTGAAAATACCCATTTCCTGTCATTTAATCGCAATTTGCCATTAGAGTTTTCGTTAGAACTCCTTGAGTGCAGTCCATAAGTAAAATCAGGACTCCCAGAACTATTAGAAAAAAATCAACATTTTGAAAATAATTCAAAGTACGAAAAGAAAAAAAATTGAGAGTTTCAGGAGTTCTGAATCAATTTTCTATTTCTACTCATTGAGTACAATAATTCTTTGTTATAAACAAATTCGATACAATCGCGATTTATGGCATTTTTAAATAAATTTAAAATTCGATAATAGAAAATTAAATTTTGAAAATACCCATTTCCTGTCATTTAATCGCAATTTTCCATTAGAGTTTTCGTTAGAACTCCTTGAGTGCAGTCCATAAGTAAAATCAGGACTCCCAGAACTATTAGAAAAAAATCAACATTTTGAAAATAATTCAAAGTACGAAAAGAAAAAAAATTGAGAGTTTCAGGAGTTCTGAATCAATTTTCTATTTCTACTCATTGAGTACAATAATTCTTTGTTATAAACAAATTCGATACAATCACGATTTATGGCATTTTTAAATAAATTTAAAATTCGATAATAGAAAATTAAATTTTGAAAATACCCATTTCCTGTCATTTAATCGCAATTTTCCATTAGAATTTTCGTTAGAACTCCTTGAGTACAGTCCATGAGTAAAATCAGAACTCCGAGAACTATTAAAAAAAATCAACATTTTGAAAATAATTCTAAGTCGGAAAGAAAAAAAAATGAGAGTTCCAGGAGTTCTGAGTCAATTTTCTATTTCTACTAATTGAGTACAATAATTCTTTGTTATAAACAAATTCGATACAATCATGATTTATGGCATTTTTAAATAAATTTAAAATTCGATAATAGAAAATTAAATTTTGAAAATACCCATTTCCTGTCATTTAATCGCAATTTGCCATAAGAGTTTTCGTTAGAACTCCTTGAGTGCAGTCCATAAGTAAAATCAGGACTCCCAGAACTATTAGAAAAAAATCAACATTTTGAAAATAATTCAAAGTACGAAAAGAAAAAAAATTGAGAGTTTCAGGAGTTCTGAATCAATTTTCTATTTCTACTCATTGAGTACAATAATTCTTTGTTATAAACAAATTCGATACAATCATGATTTATGGCATTTTTAAATAAATTTAAAATTCGATAATAGAAAATTAAATTTTGAAAATACCCATTTCCTGTCATTTAATCGCAATTTGCCATAAGAGTTTTCGTTAGAACTCCTTGAGTGCAGTCCATAAGTAAAATCAGGACTCCCAGAACTATTAGAAAAAAATCAACATTTTGAAAATAATTCAAAGTACGAAAAGAAAAAAAATTGAGAGTTTCAGGAGTTCTGAATCAATTTTCTATTTCTACTCATTGAGTACAATAATTCTTTGTTATAAACAAATTCGATACAATCACGATTTATGGTATTTTTAAATAAATTTAAAATTCCATAATAGAAAATTAAATTTTGAAAATACCCATTTCCTGTCATTTAATCGCAATTTTCCATTAGAGTTTTCGTTAGAACTCCTTGAGTACAGTCCATGAGTAAAATCAGAACTCCGAGAACTATTAAAAAAAATCAACATTTTGAAAATAATTCTAAGTCGGAAAGAAAAAAAAATGAGAGTTCCAGGAGTTCTGAGTCAATTTTCTATTTCTACTCATTGAGTACAATAATTCTTTGTTATAAACAAATTCGATACAATCATGATTTATGGCATTTTTAAATAAATTTAAAATTCGATAATAGAAAATTAAATTTTGAAAATACCCATTTCCTGTCATTTAATCGCAATTTGCCATAAGAGTTTTCGTTAGAACTCCTTGAGTGCAGTCCATAAGTAAAATCAGGACTCCCAGAACTATTAGAAAAAAATCAACATTTTGAAAATAATTCAAAGTACGAAAAGAAAAAAAATTGAGAGTTTCAGGAGTTCTGAATCAATTTTCTATTTCTACTCATTGAGTACAATAATTCTTTGTTATAAACAAATTCGATACAATCACGATTTATGGTATTTTTAAATAAATTTAAAATTCCATAATAGAAAATTAAATTTTGAAAATACCCATTTCCTGTCATTTAATCGCAATTTGCCATAAGAGTTTTCGTTAGAACTCCTTGAGTGCAGTCCATAAGTAAAATCAGGACTCCCAGAACTATTAGAAAAAAATCAACATTTTGAAAATAATTCAAAGTACGAAAAGAAAAAAAATTGAGAGTTTCAGGAGTTCTGAATCAATTTTCTATTTCTACTCATTGAGTACAATAATTCTTTGTTATAAACAAATTCGATACAATCACGATTTATGGTATTTTTAAATAAATTTAAAATTCCATAATAGAAAATTAAATTTTGAAAATACCCATTTCCTGTCATTTAATCGCAATTTTCCATTAGAGTTTTCGTTAGAACTCCTTGAGTACAGTCCATGAGTAAAATCAGAACTCCGAGAACTATTAAAAAAAATCAACATTTTGAAAATAATTCTAAGTCGGAAAGAAAAAAAAATGAGAGTTCCAGGAGTTCTGAGTCAATTTTCTATTTCTACTCATTGAGTACAATAATTCTTTGTTATAAACAAATTCGATACAATCATGATTTATGGCATTTTTAAATAAATTTAAAATTCGATAATAGAAAATTAAATTTTGAAAATACCCATTTCCTGTCATTTAATCGCAATTTGCCATAAGAGTTTTCGTTAGAACTCCTTGAGTGCAGTCCATAAGTAAAATCAGGACTCCCAGAACTATTAGAAAAAAATCAACATTTTGAAAATAATTCAAAGTACGAAAAGAAAAAAAATTGAGAGTTTCAGGAGTTCTGAATCAATTTTCTATTTCTACTCATTGAGTACAATAATTCTTTGTTATAAACAAATTCGATACAATCACGATTTATGGTATTTTTAAATAAATTTAAAATTCCATAATAGAAAATTAAATTTTGAAAATACCCATTTCCTGTCATTTAATCGCAATTTGCCATAAGAGTTTTCGTTAGAACTCCTTGAGTGCAGTCCATAAGTAAAATCAGGACTCCCAGAACTATTAGAAAAAAATCAACATTTTGAAAATAATTCAAAGTACGAAAAGAAAAAAAATTGAGAGTTTCAGGAGTTCTGAATCAATTTTCTATTTCTACTCATTGAGTACAATAATTCTTTGTTATAAACAAATTCGATACAATCACGATTTATGGTATTTTTAAATAAATTTAAAATTCCATAATAGAAAATTAAATTTTGAAAATACCCATTTCCTGTCATTTAATCGCAATTTGCCATAAGAGTTTTCGTTAGAACTCCTTGAGTGCAGTCCATAAGTAAAATCAGGACTCCCAGAACTATTAGAAAAAAATCAACATTTTGAAAATAATTCAAAGTACGAAAAGAAAAAAAATTGAGAGTTTCAGGAGTTCTGAATCAATTTTCTATTTCTACTCATTGAGTACAATAATTCTTTGTTATAAACAAATTCGATACAATCACGATTTATGGCATTTTTAAATAAATTTAAAATTCGATAAAAGAAAATTAAATTTTGAAAATACCCATTTCCTGTCATTTAATCGCAATTTTCCATTAGAGTTTTCGTTAGAACTCCTTGAGTACAGTCCATGAGTAAAATCAGAACTCCGAGAACTATTAAAAAAAATCAACATTTTGAAAATAATTCTAAGTCGGAAAGAAAAAAAAATGAGAGTTCCAGGAGTTCTGAGTCAATTTTCTATTTCTACTCATTGAGTACAATAATTCTTTGTTATAAACAAATTCGATACAATCATGATTTATGGCATTTTTAAATAAATTTAAAATTCGATAATAGAAAATTAAATTTTGAAAATACCCATTTCCTGTCATTTAATCGCAATTTGCCATAAGAGTTTTCGTTAGAACTCCTTGAGTACAACCCATAAGTTAAATCACAACTCCCAGAACTATTAAAAAATCAATATTTTGAAAAAAGTCCGAAAAGAATTTATTTAAAAATGCAATAAGTTGTGATTGTATCGAATTTGTTTATAAGAAAGAATTATTGTACTCAATGAGTATAAATAGAAAATTGACTCAGAACTCCTAGAACTCTCAATTTTTTTTTTCTTTTCAAAATGTTGATTTTTTTTATAGTTCTGGGAGTTCTGATTTGACTTATGGACTATACTCAAGGAGTTCTAACGCAAAGTCTTATGGTAAATTGCGATTAAATGACAGGAAATGGGTATTTTTAAAATTTAATTTTTCTATTATCGAATTTTAAATTTATTTAAAAATGCCATAAATAGTGATTGTATCGAATTTGTTTATAAGAAAGAATTATTGTACTCAATGAGTATAAATAGAAAATTGACTCAGAACTCCTGGAACTCTCAATTTTTTTTTGCTTTGCGACTTTTTTCCAAAAAAAATATTTTTGATAGTTCCGGATAGATCTGATAGGTGTTTCCTGTAGTTCTTTGTGAGTTCTATCCACAGTTGTTAAGTGAGTAATATGAATTTGAATATTTTTGAAAATTTTTATCTCTGTAAATTCAACAGAACTCTTTTTTAAAAGTATCAGGAACTATAGTACTAACCAAAACGCATCTTGAAACCAGTTCAGAACTATTCGATAACAATGTTGGGGTGCGGTGTCAAGTTGGCACCCCATTTTTCAAAAAATTCCCGACAGCCTAATTTTACAGAACTCTTTTTTAAAAGTTGATAGTACTTCTAGATACATCAAAAGGAATTGAGAACTCTATTCAGAACTATCAGAACTCTTCATTGCGATGCCAACTTGACACACTCTGAAATATCAGGATGTAAATTAAAAGTGTTGGCTGTCGAGGAGGAGAAGGAGGCGGACCCCGCAGTGATGTACATGACACGGCGGCAGAGTGAATTTGTGGCCTGCAATGAGTCAAACACACGTGCAGGGGTGGGCACGTGGCCAAGTGGGTGGCCAATATTGAAAATTGCATAATTTAGATCATCAAGCACCGAGAGCGCACCCACATTTGAGGTCTCCAGCGAGGGATTAGAGATTCATTATTGCCGCACTAAGAGGGTTGCACTGCACGGTTCATCCCGCCGCCGTCGGATTGTTTCGATTTACTTATTTCAAGTATTAAATACCCTCCCCAACCCCCCCACTCCTCCTCGTTACTTGGGTTTCTCCAATCTGCTTATATCCAGCCCGGCTTTGATCTTCTATTTATCGCCGGTACACAATTTATTTATTTAATTTTTAATTACTGCCGTTTTAATTAGTAAATGTTGAATCTTACAACGGTCCCAATTCCCTTTCAACATCAACTAATACATATATACATGTGTGTGTAGAGAGAGGTTTAAAGATTCATCTCGTGTATGGTACGCAATATATAACAAATATCTGGTTGTTGAGTTGATGTAATGGTGGATGTGCAATCATGCCAAGAGCTCGGGCCGGGACCGGCACATGGCCCATTAGCTGATGACGACCTGCCTACATCTACTTCCGGTCACCGTGGCGAATATGCGGAACGAGCCGTTTTGCATAGCCTTCGAAAAATTCACAATCATTAATTATTTCTAAAAATTCCACAACTTATATCAAGTCTTCCACTTTTAAGCGTTTTAATTTTTTCCAGTGTTGAAACATTTCGGCTACCAGTTTATTAATCTCTGCAGTCAATTTTTCAGCGACGATATCGGAAAATATTTGCTGCAACTTTTTGACCACCAACATGATTCTACAATTCAAATTGTCTGTTGTAAATTTGTAAATTAACTTTAACAACAATTTTAAAACGTGTATAATGTGCGTTCCGGCTTTTGATTTTATTTTTGCGGTCGAGGAGAGCCGCCGAGTGTGTATATTAATATTAATCGATATATGTGTGTGTCGTGGTATATACATATATACATATATATGTATTCGGTGTAGGAATATCCCGGCATAAGTCATCATCATCTGACAGGCATATCGACATCCCCCACAATCCCCTCTTCCACTCGGATGCGCGTCCCCATCACACATGACATCACATCCGGAAGTCAGCGTATGTATATGCATGAGTGCTGCATTGCCACTGTTACAGTCGATCGGCCTCCCGCACTCACGCCGGAAGTCCGTCTAATGCATCCGCTGCCCGTCAAGAACTTTCAACTCTCCCGCTCCCGCTCCCGCGAATATTTTTTGGATACGGATAACCGGATAGCAGACACAATAACTCCGCTATAAAACGTCTGCGATTCATAACTTTACTTGAATTTAAATGCTGAAAATGTAACTTAACGTGGCATATCTGGTATAGGCTATACCAGATATGCCACGTTAAGTCAAGTTTGGCTATACCAAACAGGCCACGTTAAGTCAAATTTGCCTATAGCAGACATGCCACGTTAAGTCACGTTTGCCTATAGTTTTTAACAAATAAAATCCACCGTTATACCAGACCGGTTTATTACACGAAAAAACAAACAGGCACATCATTTACGATCCGGATCGTGGGGGTTTAATCCTCCATTTCAAAACTATCTAATTCGAATGGGTCCATTTTATTTATATACGCCGGGGCCGTAATTTATTCTTTCTGCAAACTCGGCTGACCCCCTGGAAAAAGGCCGTAAGGAAGTATCGGATCTCCCTGCGCAATAAAAAACCGTTTGCATGAGACGACGACAGCGGCCAGTGGTCGTGTAATTTTACTTCCGGACGTCGTAATGTGCGCCATTACTTCGATTGCTCGCTCGTCCTCCCTCAGGGGGAGCTCTTCTCTTCCTCTCCCGCCGATCCTCCAATAGCAAAAAAAAAAGGTTTTCCTGGATGTTTACTTATATTTATTGATGCAATTAGTTCATGTTATTTTACTTAATGAATTATTACTAGCAACCTCCTCCATAAAAGTAAGCAGTGCAGCACTAGCGGCATCTCTGTCTCAGTGTCCTCTACGAAGATCCACGAGCCGCCGCTGATTACTAGCGAAGAAATTATTTTTCGCGGATTGATGTATAATTACTGATGGCAGGTACTTTTACTGATTAGGCAGATAAAACACTTTGCTTTACTTTATTCGCAGGTCTGTAAATTGCCTAATGAAACAAATAACTATAATGTTTGATATATGAAGAGACAAAATTATTTGATTGTGTCATTTAGAGGGAATGGTCGAAGCGCAAAAAAAGAGGAAACAGTTTTTTTTACAAAAATATACAGTCAACGTGGTAAATTAGAAGACCCTATCTTCCTGCTTCTTTCCAATTTACCGGCAAACGTTTTATCTAAATATTGGCAAAAATGCGACTGTGCACCGTGTTGAAATCATAAGATTTATACTTAGATATTTCTATAGCCATGGTTTCGGGAATATTTTTTTTAAGTCAATGTGTTATTGTCAATGTTGAACAGGTCTTTTAGATAAATTTAATAAACAATTTCATTTTCAGCTTGAGCGTTTCTATAAATAATTATTAAAAATTGATCGTTTGTAATGGATTTGTTTACAATTTTTAAAAATGTTTGAATGCATTTTTAGTTTTCACTGTTTTTAGCTTTAAAATGCTGTAGTTTCATTTTCAGCTATGATATGGCAATTGTTTTAATCCAACATCAAAGATGGATTGTTTTCTAATGTATTTAGAGCTTGCGAGGCAAATTTCTTCAGTGATTTTTTTTTTACAATATTTCAAATCGTTGAGTGAATTTTTATTTTTCGCAGTTTCAAGCTTAGAAATGCTGTAGTTTCATTTCCAGCTATGATATGGCAATTGTTTTAATCCGACATCAAAGATGGATTGTTTTCTAATGGATTTAGAGCTTGCGAGGCAAATTTCCTCAGTGATTATTTTTTTACAATATTTTAAATCGTTGAGTGGATTTTTATTTTTCGCAGTTTCAAGCTTAAAAATGCTGTAGGGACATTTCCAGCTATGATATGGCAATTGTTTTAATCCAACATCAAAAATGGATTGTTTTCTAATTAATTTTGAGCTTTCGAGGCAAATTTCTTCAGTGATTTTTTTTTTTACAATATTTTAAATCGTTGAGTGGATTTTAATTTTTCGCAGTTTCAAGCTTAAAAATGCTGTAGTTTCATTTCCAGCTATGATATGGCAATTGTTTTTATGCAACATCAAAAATGGACTGTTTTCTAATGAATTTTGAGCTTTCGAGGCAAATTCCTTCATTGATTATTTTTTTAACAAGTTTTTTAAATTCAGAATGCATTTTTCGTTTTCGTAATTTCAAGCTTAGAATTGCTGTAGTTTCATTTTCAGCCATGATATGGCAATTGTTTTAATCCAACATCAAAAATGGATTGTTTTCTAATGGATTTAGAGCTTTTGAGGCAAATTTCTTCAGTGATTTTTTTTTTACAATATTTTAAATCGTTGAGTGCATTTTGATTGTTCGCAGTTTCAAGCTTAGAAATGCTGTAGTTTCATTTCCAGCTATGATATGGCAATTGTTTTAATGCAACATCAAAGATGGATTGTTTTCTAATGGATTTAGAGCTTTCGAGGCAAATTTCTTCAGTTATTTTTTTTTACAATATTTTAAAGCGTTGAGTACATTTTTATTTTTTCGCAGTTTCAAGCTTAGAAATGCTGTAGTTTCATTTCCAGCTATGATATGGCAATTGTTTTAATCCAACATCAAAGATGGATTGTTTTCTAATTAATTTTGAGCTTTCGAGGCAAATTTCTTCAGTGATTTTTTTTTTACAATATTTCAAATCGTTGAGTGAATTTTTATTTTTCGCAGTTTCAAGCTTAGAAATGCTTTAGTTTAATTTCGAGCTACGATATGGCAATTGTTTTAATCCGACATCAAAAATGGATTGTTTTCTAATTAATTTAGAGCTTGCGAGGCAAATTTCTTCAGTGATTTTTTTTTGCAATATTTCAAATCGTTGAGTGAATTTTTATTTTTCGCAGTTTCAAGCTTAGAAATGCTGTAGTTTCATTTCCAGCTATGATATGGCAATTGTTTTAACCCAACATCAAAGATGGATTGTTTTCTAATGGATTTAGAGCTTGCGAGGCAAATTCCTTCAGTGATTTTTTTTTTACAATATTTTAAATCGTTGAGTGAATTTTTATTTTTCGCAGTTTCAAGCTTAGAAATGCTTTAGTTTCATTTTCAGCTATGATATGGCAATTGTTTTAACCCAACATCAAAGATGGATTGTTTTCTAATGGATTTAGAGCTTGCGAGGCAAATTTCTTCAGTGATTTTTTTTTACAATATTTTAAATCGTTGAGTGCATTTTTATTTTTCGCAGTTTCAAGCTTAGAAATGCTGTAGTTTCATTTCCAGCTATGATATGGCAATTGTTTTAACCCAACATCAAAGATGGATTGTTTTCTAATGGATTTAGAGCTTGCGAGGCAAATTCCTTCAGTGATTTTTTTTACAATATTTCAAATCGTTGAGTGAATTTTTATTTTTCGCAGTTTCAAGCTTAGAAATGCTTTAGTTTCATTTTCAGCTATGATATGGCAATTGTTTTAACCCAACATCAAAGATGGATTGTTTTCTAATGGATTTAGAGCTTGCGAGGCAAATTGCTTCAGTGATTTTTTTTTACAATATTTTAAATCGTTGAGTGCATTTTTATTTTTCGCAGTTTCAAGCTTAGAAATGCTGTAGTTTCATTTCCAGCTATGATATGGCAATTGTTTTAACCCAACATCAAAGATGGATTGTTTTCTAATGGATTTAGAGCTTGCGAGGCAAATTCCTTCAGTGATTTTTTTTACAATATTTCAAATCGTTGAGTGAATTTTTATTTTTCGCAGTTTCAAGCTTAGAAATGCTTTAGTTTCATTTTCAGCTATGATATGGCAATTGTTTTAACCCAACATCAAAGATGGATTGTTTTCTAATGGATTTAGAGCTTGCGAGGCAAATTTCTTCAGTGATTTTTTTTACAATATTTCAAATCGTTGAGTGAATTTTTATTTTTCGCAGTTTCAAGCTTAGAAATGCTTTAGTTTAATTTCCAGCTACGATATGGCAATTGTTTTAATCCGACATCAAAAATGGATTGTTTTCTAATGGATTTAGAGTTTTCGAGGCAAATTTCTTAAGTGATTTTTTTTTTACAATATTTTAAATCGTTGAGTGCATTTTTATTTTTTCGCAGTTTCAAGCTTAGAAATGCTTTAGTTTCATCTCCAGCTATGATATGGCAATTGTTTTTGTGCAACATCAAAAATGGATTGTTTTTAATCGATTTCGAGCTTTCGAGGCAAATTTCTTCATTGATTAATTTTTTACAAATTGTTAAGTCGTTGAGTTGATTCATTATTTCTTTAACTGGGCACGAAATGAAAGCTTGTAGAAAAATGAAATCATGCCGTAAAATATACAGCGTGTCCCATTTAAAAGAATAAGGGGAAAATGTATATTTTGCGTTTTAGAACGTCCTGCGTAGATTGGTAACAATATCACCGCAAAATGACAACTCAATAAAAACCAGGGTACTTGAACATTTTCTTACAGTCATAAAATATACAGCATGTCCCATTAAAAAAACTATATTTTATGTATACACAGGTAACAACATCTCCGCTAAGCGACAATAAGCAATAGAATTTTTTTTAACCGAAAAAACCAAAAAACCGGCAACAGCGTAAGATTCTAATTTTATCCATTATAACCTAGAAACTTAGCCTGTCAACAAATTACAATGTTGCCAAGTAAAATGTCGGATTTTCATGGATAGTGCGAATATAAAATAATCGTAAGATATTATAGTTGTATACAAGTTTAGAATAGTAAAAAAAAATGTACAAAAAATCAAAGGATCACGAGGGCGATGCTTCTACCAATACTACTTGATTTATTATAGAGAAGGGCCATCGGGTTATCATCATAATTATTTCTTTTTTGTTTTAAACTCTGCAAGCAAAATTAAGTCTTATTAGGACTATAAACAAATAACTTATTGAAACCGCTACTTCTCTGGCTAGTGCCACGACGGATATTGAATGATTGAATTAAAAAAATTTGCATGTTATTACTAGTACTACTAGATAAATAACATTGCTTTAGGATCGTTTATTTCTAACTTGAAAATTAAACTAAATTAAATTTGAAAACTGTAAATATTATTATTAAAATGAAAAAATAGTCATCTGCAGACGCGTTTCGAGATTTATCTCTCATCAGTGCTGCTTCGCCTTTGAATTGAATGTTAAAGAATAAAATACACTTACGTGAACGTGAACAACTCGTGAACAACTGAGGAGATCATGGAATGTTTGAACCCCTTTTGTTTTTATTATTTCCAGTGGCGGGTTAGCGGACGACGTGATTAAAAGTTTTGGATGCGCTGCGTCATAATAAATGAATTCGATCGGACAGTTATGAGCGTAACAAAACTCTACAATTGCGAGGGTCCGTCTGATGGCGGGGAAAGTTTGTTTAGACATCCACCGAACCGTCTCATTCAATGGGGTGGTGGGTGGTGAGGGGCGTGAATAGTTGCACTTCAACACCTGTGTGTTTTTTAATTTAATCTCGCGAGCCGTCATTAAGGAATAACTAGGAATGGCAAAGTTCTTCAAAGTGGATACAGACGAAAGAGAAAAAAAAAATAAAATACAAAATAAAAACGCGCCCCCACATCGGCAGCATCGGGAGAGAGGAGAGCATCACTCCCGTGCGGGATTGTTAAAAAGATAGAGGCTGTGAGTGGCAGCCGTCGCCATGGCAACGTTGGGGCTCGGACTTCCTCAAAGACGCCGGCACCGACATCCATCCACGGCTTCTCGTTCTTATGATGTCATTATGCAAGCGTTTATTGGTAAAAACAACCGAGAGGGCGCGCGCCTCCCCAATTCCCACCTCCGTTACTCCTGATTAAACAACGTTTTTAGTTTGAACGATCAATTCGCCAATTTGCAATACTGAAAAATCTATTGATATTCCTGTTTTAAATAATTGTAAGTCTTGATTAAAACGCTAATGACAATAGATTTTGCAAGACGTGGCAAGCGCCACAGTTTTGAAGAAAATTAGTCCCACGTTGGGCGCCAATTTTGTGATACGAGCACATTTTTTTTCTCCGGAAATCGTTGAAACCGTCTCTACAGAAATCAAAACGGATATTCTTGTTAAAAAAATTGAGGAAATTTTGTACTTCTTCTCGTTGGTTTAATTATTGGCGCCCTCTTGATCAATTTCCAGAAGTTTAGGGTATCTCAAATAATTTCTACGACCTCAAGGACTAGGTAACCGTAAGGTCAGCGTCTCGTCATCTCGGTGGCGTTAAAAAAAATTAGTCCCACGTTGGGCACCAATTTTGTGACACGAGCACATTTTTTTCTCCCGAAATCGATTAAATCGTCTCTACAGAGCTAAAAACGGATGTTCTTGTTAAAAAAAATGAGCAGATTTTGTACTTCTTCTCGTTGTTTTAATTATTGGCGCCCTCTGGATCAATTTCCAGGAGTGTAGGTATCTCAAATAATTTCTACGACGTCAAGGACTAGGTAGCCGTAAGTCCTTCATCTGGAGGTCAGTGTCACGACATCTCGGTGGCGTTTAAAAAAAATTAGTCCTACGTTGGGCGCCAATTTTGTGACACGAGCACATTTCCTTCTCCGGAAATCGTTGAAATCGTCTCTACAGAACTCAAAACGGATATTCTTGTTAAAAAAATTGAGCAGATATTGTACTTCTTCTCGTTGGTTTAATTATTGGCGCCCTCTGGATTAATTTCCAGGAGTTTAGGGTATCTCAACTAATATCTACGACCTCAAGGACTAGGTAGCCGTAAGCCCTTCATCTGGAGGTCAGTGTCACGTCATCTCGGTGGCGTTAAAAAAAATTAGTCTCACGTTGGGCGCCAATTTTGTGACACAAGCACATTTTTTTCTCCAGAAATTGTTGAAATCGTTTCTACAGAACTCAAAACGGATATTCCTGTTAAAAACATTGTGCAGACATTAAAATCTTTTCGCTAATTTAATTATTGGCGCCCTCGTGATCGTTTTTGTAATCTCGGTGGCGTTAAAAAAAAATAGTCGCACGTTAGACGCCAATTTTGTGACACGAGCACATTTTTTTTCTCCGGAAATCGTTGAAATCGTCTCTACAGAACTCAGAACGGATAATCTTGTTAAAAAAATTGAGCAGACATTGTACCTCATCTTGTTGGTTTAATTATTGGCGCCCTCTGGACCAATTTCCAGCAGTTTCGGGTATCTCAACTAATTTCTACGACCTCAAGGACTAGGTAGCCATAATCCCTTCACCTGGAGGTCAGTGTCACGTCATATCGGTGGCGTTAAAAAAATCGGTCCCACTTTGGGCGCCAATTTTGTGACATATGAGCACAATTTTTTTTTCGGGAATCTTTGAAATTGTTTCTACGGAACTGAAAAAGGATATTCCTGTTAAAAAAATTGAGTAGATTTTGTACTTCTTCTCGTTGGTTTAATTGTTGGCGCCCTCTGGATCAATTTCAAGAGGTTTAGGGTATCTCAACTAATTTCTACGACCTCAAGGACTAGGTAGCCGCAAGCCCTTCATCTGGGGGTCAGTATCACGTCATCTCGGTGGCGTTAAAAAAAAATTAGTTCCACGTTGGGCGCCAATTCTGTGACACGAGCACATTTTTCTCTCCGGAAATCGTTGAAATCGTCTCTGCAGAACTCAAAACGGATATTCGTGTAAAAAAAAATTGAGCAGATATTGTACTTCTTCGCGTTGTTTTAATTATTGGCGCCCTCTGGATTAATTTCCAGGAGTTTAAGGTATCTCAACTAATTTCTACGACGTCAAAGACTAGGGAGCCGTAAGCCCTTCATCTGGAGATCAGCGTCACGACATCTCGGTGGCGTTAAAAAAATTGGTCCCACTTTGGGCGCCAATTTTGTGACACGAGCACATTTTTTTCCTCCGGAAATATTTGAAATCGTCTCTACAGAATTCAAAACGGATGTTCTTGTTAAAAAAAATGAGCAGATTTGCTACTTCTTCTCGTTGGTTTAATTGTTGGCGCCCTCTGGATCAATTTCCAGGAGTTTAGGGTATCTCAACTAATTTCTACGACCTCAAGGACTAGGTAGCCGCAAGCCCTTCATCTGGAGGTCGGTGTCACGTGATCTAGGTGACGTTAAAAAAAATAGTCCCACGTTGGGCGCCAATTTTGTGACACGAGCACATTTTTTTTCTCTGGAAATCGTTGAAATCGTCTCTACAGAACTCAAAACGGATGTTCTTGTTAAAAAAATTGAGCTGATATTGTACTTCTCGTTGGTTTAATTATTGGCGCCCTCTGGATCAATTTCCAGAAGTTTAGGGTATCTCAACTAATTTCTATGACCTCGGGGACTAGGCAGCCGTAAGCCCTTCATCTGGAGGTCAGTGTCACGTCATTTTGGCGGCGTTAAAAAAATTGTTCCTTCTTCGGGCGCCAATTTTGTGACATATGAGCACAATTTTTTTTTTACGGGAATCTTAACTGTTTCTACGGAACTCAAAACGGATATTATTGTTAAAAAAATTGAGCAGATATTGTACTTCTTCTCGTTTGTTTAATTATTGGCGCCCTCTGGATCAATTTCTAGGAGTTTAGGGTATCTCAACTAATTTCTATGATTCTATGACCTTAAAGACTAGGTAGCCGTAAGTCCTTCATCTGGAGGTCGGTGTCACGTGATCTAGGTGACGTTAGAAAAAAATTAGTCCCACGTTGGGCGCCAATTCTGTGACACGAGCACATTTTTCTCTCCGGAAATCGTTGAAATCGTCTCTACAGAATTCAAAACGGATATTCTTGTTAAGAAATCGTCTCTACAGAACTCAAAACGGATATTCTTGTTAAAAAAATTGAGCAGATTTTGTACTTCTTCTCGTTGGTTTAACTGTTGGCGCCCTCTGGATCAATTTCCAGAAGTTTAGGGTATCTCAACTAATTTCTACGACGTCAAAGACTAGGGAGCCGTAAGCCCTTCATCTGGAGATCAGCGTCACGACATCTCGGTGGCGTTAAAAAAATTTTGTGACACGAGCACATTTTTTTCCTCCGGAAATCTTTGAAATCGTCTCTACAGAATTCAAAACGGATGTTCTTGTTAAAAAAATTGAGCAGATTTGCTACTTCTTCTCGTTGGTTTAATTGTTGGCGCCCTTTGGATCAATTTCCAGGAGTTTAGGGTATCTCAACTAATTTCTACGACCTCAAAGACTAGGTAGCCGCAAGCCCTTCATCTGGAGATCAGTGTCACGACATCTAGGTGGCGTTAAAAAAATTGGTCCCACTTTGGGCGCCAATTTTTTGACATATGAGCACAATTTTTTTTTTCGGGAATCGTTGTAACTCTTTCTACGGAACTCAAAAAAAATGAGCAAATATTGTACTTCTTCTCGTTGGTTTAATTATTGGCGCCCTCAGGATCAATTTCCAGAAGTTTAGGGTATCTTAACCAATTTCTACGACCTCAAGGACTAGGTAGCCGTAAGCCCTTCATCTGGAGGTTAGTGTCACGACATCTCGGTGGCGTTAAAAAAAATTAGTCCCACGTTGGGCGCCAATTTTGTGACACAAGCCTATTTTTTCTCCGGAAATCGTTGAAATCGTTTCTACAGAACTCAAAACGGATATTCCTGTTGAAAAAAATTGTGCAGACATTAAAATCTTTTCGCTAATTTAATTATTATTGGCGCCCTCGTGATCGTTTTCCAGGAGTTTAGGATATCTCGACTAATTTCTACAACCTCAAGGAGTAGGTAGCCGTAAGCCCTTCATCTGGAGGTCAGTGTCACGTCATCTCGGCGGCGTTAAAAAAATTGGTCCCACGTTGGGCGCCAATTTTGTGACTCACTTATAACAATCAGGAGAAATCTAATTTTCCAACGTAACTTCTTGTTTTTCATTTCCACACCTAATCGAATAAATTGGTAGAACCCGAGACGCGGAGGTCGTGTTTTAGCGTAAAAGAAATATGCGGCGTGACACTGGATTACATTAGCATAGTGTGAGAGGCGCAATCAGTTCGAGTAGTGGCGGTGCATTTCGAGCTGCGGCAGCAGAAGCCAAATCTGTGCCCTCCTCCTCCTCATCCTTCGTCCTCCACCCTAATACATGTGTATGATTGCCGGTCGTATTTTTTATGCGCGTGCCTTATCTCGCACCGTCTTAATTAAAGCCTTTGTGAGCGAGACTCCGGACTGTCATTACTTGATTCCGGGGGCCCGGAGGACCCACCCCCGACGGCTGCCACTCCGCTCAGATTACTCTCCGCTGATTTCTCGCAGTTGAATCATCCGTCATATATCGTGGGTCCGGGCGGTTTGATTATTACTGCTATTTAGGAATCGGGAGGCGAAATAGTTATCATTGAGTCCACCCGTAATTGCTAAATAATTTCCCGATGACAAAGTATATTTATCAACTACAAACGCAAAATGTGTGTATAGGCAAACGCGGCTTAACGTGGCTTGTCAGGTATAGGCAAACGTGACTTAACGTGGCAAATTTGGCAAAGGCAAACTGGCTTAACGTGGCATGTCTGGTGTAGGTAAACCTTGCTTAAAGTGGCTTATCTGGTGATTATAAAGCGAGGCGCGAGAACCGCTGAAATATTATTAATATTATTAATCTTTTAATTTAGAACAGTCGTGTGTAAATGAAATATTTTTGGGAAATCTGCGCGGAATGAATAATGTCCGTTTAATCCTTTTCCGTGCGGTGATGTATGATCGCCGCCGCCATCAAACATTATTAAACAAACTTTCCATCTAAACTCGTGTATATCAATATTTGTGGGGCCGTGAAAGGTCATGTGTAAACTCGTGTACCCTTAATTACTCATTACTGTCAAGCTTGGGCTACGTACGTAGTCCGCAGTCGGTGCGGTGCGGAGTTGCCCGAGTTGGGGGCGGTGGGAAGGTATTATGTATGTGTATGTGTGTTCGTCTGTGTGTGTGTAATAGTTGATTGATGGTCGCGGCGAGCTTTTTACAAAGCGCGGGAACTCAGGCCTGCGATGAGACGTTGAATTAACATCGCGCTGTCCTCCTGTTCGATGTTCGGCTCGCTCGCTCGCATGACATGCTCCATTCGACATGGCGGATGCATATTAAAGCGTGAATATATAATACGCAGGGGTACCAAACGTTCCGTACGTTGCCACCGTTGGATTTGTTTGTTCTAGGCGGCGCTACTCTCTTATTATTAATAAAATAAAAACTCTTAGCATGACTTCAGGTTGAAATAGATACATATCTACTCTTACGTTGGGACTAGATTACCTTTTAATTGATTCGATAAGGCCTGCACGCGAATACAATCGAAATCCGCACAATCCGAATACACCGCAGCAAAGAGAATAAAATACTCTACAACTTTTATCTGAACCATTTTTTCATACGTCTTGTACTTTGGGAGAAATTTGCCGAGAAAAAAAAATTGTAATTTTTAATTTTTTTTTTGAGGAACAGTTTCACCCCCTCAGACTGAAATTCCGCTAAAACAGCATACGGTTTTGTGCTACGGATGAGCTACTTTACTTCCACAGAAAGTTTCAGATTTTTTGAGCGGCGTTACGAATTTTGGCCCCACGTTGGGCGCCAATTTTTAACAAACGGATTCAATTTTTTAATCCAGAAATCCAGAATAATAATATCAGTGGGAAAGTATTGAAATTGTAATTTTTTTTTGAGGAGTCGTTTCACCCCCTCAGACTGAAATTCCGCTGAAACAGCATATGGTTTTGTGCTACGGATGAGCTACTTTACTTCCACAGAAAGTTTCAGATTTTTTGGGCGGCGTTACAAATTTTGGCCCCACGTTGGGCGCCAATTTTTAACAAATGGATTCAATTTTTTTCATCCAGAAATCGTCGAAATCGCCTCTACGCACCACAAAACGGACATTTCCGTTTGAAAAAATTAGCAATACTTTCCCTTACATCGCAACGGAGAAAGTATAAACGATGTAATGTCTCCTCAGCTTTCCTTAAAACAATATCGCCCTCAGGTCTGGATTAAATTATGTGTGCGACACCTCGAGAACTAACTAGCCGTAAGCTTTTTTGCTCCACGTTGGGCGCCAATTTTATGACACGCGGACAGAGAATCTTTGAAATCGCCTCTATGCACCAACACGAAGTCATACGATCTTTTTACAAAAATAATTTTGTTTACTTTAATAAAAGCGAGTACGAACCGTGCAATACGGCGCCAAGGTGAACCGTCAGCGAACATCACCGGTGATGCTCACGGCAACCAACGTGTTAAAGTAATATCGTCCTCATCGTATTTTGAGTTGTAAAGACCACAAGGACTAGCTAGACATAAGCCCTCCGTTTGGAAGTAAGTGTTACGTCATATAAGTGGCGTTACCAAATTTTGCCCCATGTTGGGCGCCAATTTTGTGATACACACACACACACAACTGTATAATTCAGAAATCGTTAAAATCACCTCTACGCACAATAAAACGGATAGTTAAAAAAAAATTCACAATGACAATATTTTGCCCTACTTTGCAGCGGAGAAAGTTGACAAGAAGTCCTCATTATATTTCGAGTTGTGCAGGACTGGATTAGATTATGGGTACGACCACAAGGACTAGCTAGACATAAGCCCTCCATTTGGAAGTAAGTGTCACGTCATGTAAATGGCGTTACCAAGTTTTGCCCCACGTTGGGCGTTAATTTTGTGACACATACACACACAATTTTTTAATTCAGAAATCGTTAAAATCGCCTCTACGCACCATAAAACGGGTAGTTTCGTTAAAAAAAATTCCCAACCACATTTTTTTGCCCTACCTTGTAGCGGAGAAAGTTGACAAGAAGCCCTCATCATATTTCGAGTTGTGGGTACGACCACAAGAATAAGCTAGACATAAGCCTTCCATTCGGAAGTAAGTATCACGTCATGTAAGTCGCGTTACCAAGTTTTGCCCCATGTTGGGCGCCAATTTTGTGACACACGCAACTTTTTAATTCAAAAATCGTTAAAATCGCCTCTACGCACCGTACAACGGATAGTTCCGTTAAACAAATTTCACAATGACAATATTTTGCTCTTCTTTGTACCGAAGAAAGTTAACAAGAAGTCCTCATCATATTTCGAGTTGTCCAGGACTCGATTAGATTATCGGTACGACCACAAGGACTAGCTAGACATAAGCTTTCCATTTGGAAGTAAGTGTCACGTCATGTAAGTGGCGTTACCAATTTTGCCCCACGTTGGGCGCCAATTTTATGACACACACACAACTTTTTAATTCAGAAATCGTTAAAATCGCCTCTACGCGCCATAGAACGGACAGTTTCGTTAAAAAAAAATTAACAGTGACAATATTTTGCACTACTTTGTAGCGGAGAAAGTTGACAAGAAGTCCTCATCATATTTCGAGTTGTGCAGGACTGGATTAATCTAATGGGCGCGACCACAAGGACTGGCTAGACATAAGCTTTCCATTTGTAAGTAAGTGTCACGTGATGTAAGTGGCCTTACCAAATTTTGCACCACGTTGGGCGCCAATTTTGTGACACACACACAACTTTTCAATTCGGAAATCATCAAAATCGCCTCTACGCACCATAAAACGGATAGTTCCGTTAAAAATATTCCCAACGACAATATTTTGCCCTACCTTGTAGCGGAGAAAGTTGACAAGAAGTCCTCATCATATTTTGAGTTGCGCAGGACTGGATTAGATTATGGGCACGCTCACAAGGACTAGCCAGACGTAAGCTCTCCATTTGGAAGTGGCGTTACCAAATTTTGCCCCACGTTGGGCGCCAATTTTGTGACACATAGGCACATTTTTTTTTCAGAAATCGTTATAATCCCCTCTACGGGCGCCAAAACGGACATTTCCGTTAAAAACAATTCACGATCACAATACTTTCCCATAACGGAGAAAATAGGAATTTTCTAACGTTTATCATAACTAAATATTCTCTATTTTTTTCTTTCCGTTTTCACCGCATTTTAAGTTGTGCAAGCGTGGATTAGATAATGTGCCGAATGTTCTCAATCGATACACAATTCGTGGGTGGATTTGCACTTAATTAATGTACTTTATCTTGTAGTAATCAGTTCTGCTCACGTAATTTTGACATTTAATTAAAAACTTTACGTTTGTAATCAGTTGTTTAATTAACTAACTCGGATTCTAATCTTTTGCTTTTGTTTTTAATTGCAGGTTTTCCTTGAGTTCAGTTAAAATTATCAAAATATAATCCCAGTGAATCTGTTTAGAATTTGTTTTTTTTAATAGTAATAACAAATATAACAACATAATTATATGTTAAAATTGAAGAGTAATTTATTTTTTTATACTTTCTCCGTTACGACGAACGGGAAAGTATTGTGATTATAAAAAAAAATGGAGTTTTGACGTCCCCAGAGGCAATTTAACCGATTTCTGCAAGAAAAAAGTGTCGGCGATTCTCACGACTCATGTACAAACGTGTTTTCGCGTTATCCGTTCTCAACGGTTAAAAATTCCTGCTTAGCTTAAAACTATATAGGCTCTATATAACGAGTCGCCGCTGGTTCCAACTAATATCTGCGACCTCGAAGAACAGGTAACCGTAAGCCCTTCATCTGGAGATAAGTGTCACGTCATCTCGGTGGCGTTAAAAAATTTGGTCCCACGTTGGGCGCCAATTTTGCGACACGCCGGCACTAATTTTTTTTTCCAGAAATCGTTTAAATCGTATCTAGGGAGCCCAAAACAAATTCTTCCGTTTAAAAAAATCCACGATCTCAATACTTTCCCGTTGATATTATTATGACAAATAAAGATTTAGCAGATAGAAATTGACAGGTGTAAGGCTAACAGACGTTTTAAGAGATTCACATTAAAATGTGAAGACTGTACGTTTCTTTTAGAACATTGATATTGACGTATTACACGTTTATGTATGTAAAACATAACAGTTAACAGAAAACTGACTTGCAAATCATGGAAATTTGGCATTTTAGAACATGAAAATTGACAGATCGAAACATGTTCCTTCTAGAATCATAGATATTTAAAAATAGTGTGGTTATTTACATTCAAGAACATTCTTAAATAAAGGCTTAATACATCTTAAGAGCACTTTGGAACATGGAAATTGGCAGTTAACAGAAAACTGCCAAATTGCAGACTTATAAATCATGAAAACTTGCATGTATGCTTCTTATATGCATTTTAGAATATAAAAATTGACAGATCGAAACATGTTCCTTCTAGAATCATAGATATTTAAAAATAGTGTGGTTATTTATATTCAAGAACATTCTTAAATAAAGGCTTAATACATCTTAAGAGCACTTTGGAACATGGAAATTGACAGTTAACAGAAAACTGCCAAATTGCAGACTTATAAATCATGAAAATTTGCATGTTTGTTTCTTACATGCATTTTAGAACATGAAAATTGACAGATATAAACATGTTCCTTTTAGAATCACAGATATTTAAAAATAGTGTGGTTATTTACATTCAAGAATATTCTTAATAAAGGCTTAATACATCTTAAGAGCACTTTGGAACATGGAAATTGACAGTTAACAGAAAACTGCCAAATTGCAAACTTATAAATCATGAAAATTTGCATGTATGTTTCTTATATGCATTTTAGAATATGAAAATTGACCGATCGAAACATGTTCCTTCTAAAATCATAGATATTTAAAAATAGTGTGGTTATTTACATTTAAGAACATTCTTAAATAAAGGCTTAATACTTCTTACGAGCACTTGGAACATGGAAATTGACAGTTAACAGAAAACTGGCAAATTGTAGACTTATAAATCATAAAAATTTTCATGTATGTTTCTTATATATTTATTCTTTTGTAATTTTGTTATTTTTGCTACGTTTTGATAATCATATTAGTTTCAGTTATATTATGATTAATTTCTAATGTAATTATTTGTAATTTTTAATTTTATTTGTAGTTTTATATATTTGTACTTGCTTATATTTTCTGATAATATTTCCCTGTAATTAGATGTAGTGTCTGTTGGGAAATAAATCTATTATTATTATTATTATATGCATTCTAGAACATAAAAATTGACAGATCGAAGCACGTTCTTTCTAGAATCATAGACATTTAAGTATAGTGTGGTTTGCACTTTGGAACATGAAAATTGACAGATCGAAATATGTTCTTTCTAGAATCATAGATATTTGAAAATAGTGTGGCTATTTATATTCAAGAACTCGTATAAATAGAGCTTTAATCATTCTCATGTGCACTTTGGAACATGAAAAATGACAGATCGAAATATGTTCTTTCTAGAATCACAGATATTTAAAGAGAGTATGGCTATTTATATTAAAGAACTCATATAAATAGAGCCTTAATAATTCTTATGTGCACCTTGGAACATGAAAATTGACAGATCGAAATGTATTCTTTCTAGAATCATAGATATTTAAAGAGAGTGTGGCTATTTATATTCAAGAACTCATATAAATAGAGCATTAATAATTCTTATGTGCACCTTGGAACATGAAAATTGACAGATCGAAATACATTCTTTCTAGAATCATAGATATTTAAAGATAGTATGGTTATTTATATTCAAAAACTCATATAAATAGAGCCTTAATCATTCTTAAGTGCACCTTGGAACATGAAAATGGACAGATCGAAATATGTTCTCTCTAGAATCATAGATATTTAGAGATAGTGTGGTTATTTATATTCAACAACTCATAAATAGAGCCTTAATAATTCTTAAGTGTACTTTGGAACATGAAAATTGTCAGATCGAAATATGTTATTTCTAGAATCATAGATATTTAAACATAGTGTGGTTACTTATATTCAAGAACTCATATAAATAGAGCCTTAATGATTCTTATGTGCATTTTGGAACATGAAAATTGACAGATCGAAATATTCTCTTTCTAGAATCATAGATATTTAAAGATAGTGTGGTTATTTATATTAAAGAACTCATATAAATAGAGCCTTAATGATTCTTATGTGCATTTTGGAACATGAAAATTGGCAGATCGAAATATGTTCTTTCTAGAATCACAGATATTTAAACAGAGTGTGGCTATTTATATTCGAAAACTCATATAAATAGAGCCTTAATAATTCTTATGTGCACTTTGGAACATGATAATTGACAGATCGAAATATGTTCTTTCTAAAATCATAGATATTTAAAGATAGTGTGGTTATTTATATTCAAGAACTTATAAATAGCGCCTTAATAATTCTTATGTGCACTGTGGAACATGAAAATTGACAGATCGAAATATGTTCTTTCTAGAATCACAGATATTTAAACAGAGTGTGGCTATTTATATTCGAAAACTCATATAAATAGAGCCTTAATAATTGTTATGTGCACTTTGGAACATGATAATTGACAGATCGAAAAATGTTCTTTCTAGAATCATAGATATTTAAAGATAGTGTGGTTATTTATATTAAAGAACTCATATAAATAGAGCCTTAATGATTCTTATGTGCATTTTGGAACATGAAAATTGGCAGATCGAAATATGTTCTTTCTAGAATCATAGATATTTAAAGATAGTGTGGTTATTTATATTCAAGAACTTATAAATAGAGCCTTACTAATTCTTATGTGCACTTTGGAACATCAAAATTGACAGATCGAAACATGCTGTTTCTAAAATTATGGATTTTTAAAGATAGTGTGTTCATTTACATTCATAAATGGAGCCTTAATAATTTTTATGTGCACTTTGGAATTTGAAAATTGACAGGTCGAAAAACGTTCTTTCTGAATATTATTTACGAAACATGTTTTTTCTAGAATCTTACATATTTAAAGATAGTGTGGTTATTTCTATCCAAGAACTCATAAATAGAGCCTTAATAATTCTTATGTGCACCTTGGAACATAAAAAATGACAGGTTGAAACAAGTTCTCTCCAGAATCTTATATATTTAAAGATAGTGTGAATTTTTCCATTCAAGAACATTCATAAATAGGGTCTTAAAACTTCCTACGTGCACTTTGGAACATGAAAAATGACAGGTTGAGACATGTTCTTTCTAGAATCTTACATATTTAAAGATAGTGTGGATTTTTCCATTCAAGAACATTCATAAATAGAGGCTTAACATTTTTATGTGTACTTTGGAACATGACAGGTCGATAAACGTTCTTTCTGAATATTATTTACATCCAAGAACATTCATAAATAGAGCCTTAATAATTCTTATGTGCACTTTGGAACATTTGAAGATAGTGCGGATTTTTCCATTCAAGAACATTTATAAATAGAGGCTTAAAACTTTTTACGTGCACTTTGGAACATGAAAAATGACAGGTTGAAACATGTTCTTTTTAGAATCTTACATATTTAAAGGTAGTGCGGATTTTTCCATTCAATAACATTCATAAATAGAGGCTTAAAACTTTTTACTTGCACTTTAAAACATGAAAAATGACATGTTCTTTCTAGAATCTTACATATTTAAAGATAGTGTGGTATTTACACTCAAAAACAATTATAAATAGAGCCTTAATAATCCTTATGTGCATTTTGGAACATGCAAATTGACAGATCGAAACATTTTCTTTCAAGAATCTTACGTATTTAAAGATAGTGTGGATTTTTCCATTCAAGAACATTCATAAATAGAGGCTTAATACTTTTTACGTGCACTTTGGAACATACAAAATGACAGGTTGAAACATGTTCTTTCCAGAATCTTATATATTTAAAGGTAAAGTGGTTATTTCTATTCAAGAACTCATAAATAGAGCCTTAATAATTCTTATGTGCACATTGGAACATCAAAAATGACAGGTTGAAACATGTTCTTTCCAGAATCTTACATATTTAAAGGTAGTGTGGATTTTTCGATTCAACAACATTCATAAATAGAGGCTTAAAACTTTTTACGTGCACTTTGGAACATGAAAAATGACAGGTTGAAACATGTTCTTTCCAGAATCTTACATATTTAGAGGTAGTGTGGATTTTTCCATTCAACAACATTCATAAATAGAGGCTTAAAACTTTTTACGTGCACTTTTGAACATGAAAAATGACAGGTCGAAAGATGTTCTTTGTAAAATCATAAGATACATTCAAGAACATTAATAAATAGAGTCTTATTAATTCTTATGTGCATTTTGGAACATGAAAATTGACAGATCGGAACATGTTCTTTAAATTTTAACAGCGCAGTTTTATATTAACAAAATCACGTAATAATTGACTGATAATAAAACCAGATTAGTTAACACGACATGTTGGAAATTGAGGGGCAGTCGAACGAGCCGGAACGAGCACGCCATAAGAAGTCCAAGCACGTTCTTCTCGGCGTGGAGAGGCGGAGGACGGCGAAGACAGCGAATGAGAGGAGCTCGCCGGTCGACACTCCCAAGACAAAGACGTCCACTTCCGCTCCAACGCAACTAATTCAATAATCCCTTCATCAATCACACTCACTGCAGACTACATAGGCTACACAGGCTACACACAGTCTCTCTCTCCCCGCAGACACGCACATGACGAATCCCGCCACCGCCGCCGACCGGGATAAATCATCCGAAGAGGAATTACTTTTTCTTATTCCTCGAATACAACCGCGCGCGGTTCCGAAACCGCGCGTTACCGCCACGAAATCAAGATTAATTGACCAGACATTGTAATCAAAACGTAAAAAGCGGAAATGTAATAAAAGATTATTTTTAGAACTCGGGAGGATCTCTCATTCTCTCGGACGTGCCGCGTCTTTTCATATCGTACGATTTATTATTTTCCTTATTGAAACTATTTATTTCTAAAGGCAAGCCCTTAAAACGTGATTAATATCGCTGCTGGTAATTATTTAGATTGTCTTTCGGAATCTTCTCACAAGTGGATATAATCTATGAAAATGTAGATATTAAAAATTTGTGTCCAATAATGGTTAATGGCATGAATGTTAATTTTTCGAATTCAAGTTTTGAACGTCGCCATTTTGTTTACGGCTTAGAAAAGTCAATTGTTTTCTCCAATAAGTCAAGATGCATTATTTCTGAGTAATTTTAGAAATTTACAAGATAATTCCGCGAGTAATAAAGGTTTTGGATTTTTTCTAATCACAAGATGCAAATTTCGCATTTTCGAATTTAAGTTTCTAACGTCGCCAATTTGTGTCCCGCTTAGAAAAGTCAATTGTTTTCTCCAATATGTCAAGATGCATTATTTCTGAGTAATTTTAGAAATTTTCAAGAAAATTCCACGAGTAATAAAGGTTTTGGATTTTTTCTAATCACAAGATGCAAATTTCGCTTTTTAGAATTCAAGTTTCTAACGTCGCCAATTTGTGCCCAGCTTAGAAAAGTCAATTGTTTTCTCCTATATGTCAAGATGCATTATTTCTAAGTAATTTTAGAAATTTTCAAGAAAATTCCACGAGTAATAAAGGTTTTGGATTTTTTCTAATCACAAGATGCAAATTTCGCATTTTCGAATTTAAGTTTCTAACGTCGCTTAGAAAAGTCAATTGTTTTCTCCAAAATGTCAAGATGCATTATTTCTGAGTAATTTTAGAAATTTTCAAGAAAATTCCACGAGTAATAAAGGTTTTGGATTTTTTCTAATCGCAAGATGCAAATTTCGCATTCTCGAATTTAAGTTTCTAATGTCGCCATTTTGTGCTCAGCTTAGAAAAGGCAATTGTTTTCTCCAATATGTCAAGATGCATTATTTCTGAGTAATTTTAGAAATTTTCAAGAAAATTCCACGAGTAATAAAGGTTTTGGATTTTTTCTAATCACAAGATGCAAATTTCGCATTCTCGAATTTAAGTTTCTAATGTCGCCATTTTGTGCTCAGCTTAGAAAAGGCAATTGTTTTCTCCAATATGTCAAGATGCATTATTTCTGAGTAATTTTAGAAATTTTCAAGAAAATTCCACGAGTAATAAAGGTTTTGGATTTTTTCTAATCACAAGATGCAAATTTCGCTTTTTAGAATTCAAGTTTCTAACGTCGCCAATTTGTGCCCAGCTTAGAAAAGTCAATTGTTTTCTCCTATATGTCAAGATGCATTATTTCTAAGTAATTTTAGAAATTTTCAAGAAAATTCCACGAGTAATAAAGGTTTTGGATTTTTTCTAATCACAAGATGCAAATTTCGCATTTTCGAATTTAAGTTTCTAACGTCGCTTAGAAAAGTCAATTGTTTTCTCCAAAATGTCAAGATGCATTATTTCTGAGTAATTTTAGAAATTTTCAAGAAAATTCCACGAGTAATAAAGGTTTTGGATTTTTTCTAATCGCAAGATGCAAATTTCGCATTCTCGAATTTAAGTTTCTAATGTCGCCATTTTGTGCTCAGCTTAGAAAAGGCAATTGTTTTCTCCAATATGTCAAGATGCATTATTTCTGAGTAATTTTAGAAATTTACAAGAAAATTCCACGAGTAATAAAGGTTTTGGATTTTTTCTAATCGCAAGATGCAAATTTCGCATTCTCGAATTTAAGTTTCTAATGTCGCCATTTTGTGCTCAGCTTAGAAAAGGCAATTGTTTTCTCCAATATGTCAAGATGCATTATTTCTGAGTAATTTTAGAAATTTTCAAGAAAATTCCACGAGTAATAAAGGTTTTGGATTTTTTCTAATCACAAGATGCAAATTTCGCATTTTCGAATTTAAGTTTCTAACGTCGCTTAGAAAAGTCAATTGTTTTCTCCAAAATGTCAAGATGCATTATTTCTGAGTAATTTTAGAAATTTTCAAGAAAATTCCACGAGTAATAAAGGTTTTGGATTTTTTCTAATCGCAAGATGCAAATTTCGCATTCTCGAATTTAAGTTTCTAATGTCGCCATTTTGTGCTCAGCTTAGAAAAGGCAATTGTTTTCTCCAATATGTCAAGATGCATTATTTCTGAGTAATTTTAGAAATTTTCAAGAAAATTCCACGAGTAATAAAGGTTTTGGATTTTTTCTAATCACAAGATGCAAATTTCGCATTTTCGAATTTAAGTTTCTAACGTCGCTTAGAAAAGTCAATTGTTTTCTCCAAAATGTCAAGATGCATTATTTCTGAGTAATTTTAGAAATTTTCAAGAAAATTCCACGAGTAATAAAGGTTTTGGATTTTTTCTAATCGCAAGATGCAAATTTCGCATTCTCGAATTTAAGTTTCTAATGTCGCCATTTTGTGCTCAGCTTAGAAAAGGCAATTGTTTTCTCCAATATGTCAAGATGCATTATTTCTGAGTAATTTTAGAAATTTTCAAGAAAATTCCACGAGTAATAAAGGTTTTGGATTTTTTCTAATCACAAGATGCAAATTTCGCATTTTCGAATTTAAGTTTCTAACGTCGCTTAGAAAAGTCAATTGTTTTCTCCAAAATGTCAAGATGCATTATTTCTGAGTAATTTTAGAAATTTTCAAGAAAATTCCACGAGTAATAAAGGTTTTGGATTTTTTCTAATCACAAGATGCAAATTTCGCATTCTCGAATTTAAGTTTCTAATGTCGCCATTTTGTGCTCAGCTTAGAAAAGGCAATTGTTTTCTCCAATATGTCAAGATGCATTATTTCTGAGTAATTTTAGAAATTTTCAAGAAAATTCCACGAGTAATAAAGGTTTTGGATTTTTTCTAATCGCAAGATGCAAATTTCGCATTCTCGAATTTAAGTTTCTAATGTCGCCATTTTGTGCTCAGCTTAGAAAAGGCAATTGTTTTCTCCAATATGTCAAGATGCATTATTTCTGAGTAATTTTAGAAATTTTCAAGAAAATTCCACGAGTAATAAAGGTTTTGGATTTTTTCTAATCACAAGATGCAAATTTCGCATTCTCGAATTCAAGTTTCTAACGTCGCCATTTTGTGTCCAGCTTAGAAAAGTCAATTGTTTTCTCCAAAATGTCAAGATGCATTATTTCTGAGTAATTTTAGAAATTTTTAAGAAAATTCCACGAGTAATAAAGGTTTTGGATTTTTTCTAATCACAAGATGCAAATTTCGCATTCTCGAATTTAAGTTTCTAACGTCGCCAATTTGTGCCCAGCTTAGAAAAGTCAATTGTTTTCTCCAATTTGTCAAAATGCATTATTTCTAAGTAATTTTGGAAATTTTCAAGAAAATTCCACGAGTAATAAAGGTTTTGGATTTTTTCTAATCACAAGATGCAAATTTCGCATTTTCGAATTTAAGTTTCTAACGTCGCCAATTTGTGCCCAGCTTAGAAAAGTCAATTGTTTTCTCCAATATGTCAAAATGTATTATTTCTAAGTAATTTTAGAAATTTACAAGATAATTCCACGAGTAATAAAGGTTTTGGATTTTTTCTAATCACAAGATGCAAATTTCGCATTTTCGAATTTAAGTTTCTAACGTCGCCAATTTGTGCCGAGCTTAGAAAAGTCAATTGTTTTCTCCAATATGTCAAGATAAATTATTTCTAAGTAATTTTAGAAATTTACAAGATTATTTCACGAGTAATAAAGGTTTTGGATTTTTTCTAACCACAAGATGCAAATGTCGCATTCTCGAATTTAAGTTTCTAACGTCGCTTAGAAAAGTCAATTGTTTTCTCCAATATGTCAAGATGCATTATTTCTGAGTAATTTTAGAAATTTTCAAGAAAATTCCACGAGTAATCAAGGTTTTGGATTTTTTCTAATCGCAAGATGCAAATTTCGCGTTCTCGAATTTAAGTTTCTAACGTCGCCATTTTGTGTCCTGCTTAGAAAAGTCAATTGTTTTCTCCAATATGTCAAAATGCATTATTTCTAAGTAGTTTTAGAAATTTACAAGAAAATTCCACGAGTAATAAAGGTTTTGGATTTTTTCTAATCACAAGATGCAAATTTCGCATTTTCGAATTCAAGTTTCTAACGTCGCCAATTTGTGCCCTGCTTAGAAAAGTCAATTGTTTTCTCCAATATGTCAAAATGCATTATTTTTAAGTAATTTTAGAAATTTATAAGAAAATTCCACGAGTAATAAAGGTTTTGGATTTTTTCTAATCACAAGATGCAAATTTCGCATTCTCGAATTCAAGTTTCTAACGTCGCCAATTTGTGCCCAGCTTAGAAAAGTCAATTGTTTTCTCCAATATGTCAAAATGCATTATTTCTAAGTAATTTTAGAAATTTACAAGAAAATTCCATGAGTAATAAAGGTTTTGGATTTTTTCTAATCACAAGATGCAAATTTCGCATTCTCGAATTCAAGTTTCTAACGTCGCCAATTTGTGCCCAGCTTAGAAAAGTCAATTGTTTTCTCCAATATGTCAAAATGCATTATTTCTAAGTAATTTTAGAAATTTACAAGAAAATTCCACGAGTAATAAAGGTTTTGGATTTTTATTAATCACAAGATGCAAATTTCTTGAAAAAAATAATTAATAATAAACGATAAAATCATTATAAAAAGTTAGTTGTAACATGACTCCACACCTGGAAAATTTCTGGAGAAAGGAATGGCCTGGAAAACGCATTTTATACCGAAATATCTTTGTATTTTTTAAACTCAACTTTATAGCCTCCGGACGCACTTAGTGCGATTTATGTGAGTATCAGATCTGCGGCATTTTAAATTAATACTTTCTGTAGAAAATTATGGTCGGTATACGCGTTTTATATCGCGTCGTTTCTAGAAACGTCTTCGTATTTTTCAAACTCAACTTTATAACCTCCCGACGCTCTGAGCGCGATTTGTGCAGGCGTCAGATCTGCGGCATTTTTAAGTAATAACGGTCTTCCTTACACCAACTTATGATTGTTATTTGGAGGAATCGATTGATAAGCCTCTTGCAAATTGAGTACTTTTTAAATTTACGTCTTTAATTCGAGTTAACAAGTGATAGTTTTATTTGCACGTCGGAGGGAGCATCATTACGGGTATTATGGAAGGTAAATAAGCGGGGTGCGGGTATGTAGGGTCCGTAATTGCAGCTCGCAGTGTCCGGTAGGTGTATAATGCAATTTATCATCTCGCTTCTTTTCATATCAGCGGCGGCGGAGAGTAGCGAGCAGCGAGCGGCAATCATTTGTCTTCCCTTACCTGTCAGCCCGACCGGCGCTTTGTATCGGTTACACTTCTCGTGCTTTCCCAAAGTAACGCCTATGATTTATTGTAATTTTTAACCCTTTAGCTACTTTGTTAGATGGATTGATGATGGCCCGATGCTGAATTTGTCTTGAATGTTTATATACTTTGCGTTTTCATCTCGCTCCCAATAATAATCGCACGTTCGCCCATTAACGTAATTTATTACCGCCGCCGATAACGCGAACGACTAATGGGAAACTAAAGCATGTGATTTTCTAGGAATGTTTATTGTTTTCGTTCTAAGTGGTGCGTGCTTATGTTAAATATTTACTGCAAAACAAATTTCCTGGAATATGTAAATAAACATTACCATTTATTTCTTGAGCCTACTTGTTGCTGCAAATTTAAAAATTGAATCAAATCACAATAAAGTGAAAAAAAACCTTCTTCGTACGAATCAATTTCTTAGAAGAAAAATAATGTTCAAAAGGGCAACCGGCCTAAACCGCGGAGATCGTAAAATGATAAAAGTCACTTGCATGCGGCGCTACTGATTAACATCGTTCAGGCAGGTGATTAGACCACAGATTTGTAAGCACGTGTCTCTTTTCCTCCTGTCGCAACAAACGGAATTTTTGTCGGTGGAGGTCTATTTCCGGTGGAAATTTAATCTTTCCAAAATATTGAATATATTTCGAAGGATGTGACAGTCATTGTTTGGTAATAAGGGCGCCGCCGTGGACGACTTCTCCAGAGTGGAGTATTTTCGCGTGCCTGTGTCTGGTACGAACTTCGACGTTATTTACTCCGTCACTTGCTCTTCATCAATCAGTGTCTGCCACCTGACGTATTATGGCCGACTCATAGCAGCCCCAGAACTATCTATATAAATATTACCTACTGCCAGAAAAAACTGCAATAACAATTTAGGGACAGGAAGTGCCCAACTATTATCCTCTGCTCGTTTCGTATTCGCCGTATTTATCGCGAACACGTCTTAATACAATCATTGTTTTAAATAAATCAAAGATTTAGAGACGATTTCAACGATTTTTGGGGAGAAAAAAATTGCCGCACAACGTATGGCCCCAGTAGAAAGTATTGTGATCGTGATTTTAATTTAATAAGAATACCCGTTTTGAGTTCCGCAGAGACGATTTCGACAATTTCTGGAGAAAAAAAATTGGCGCCCAACGTGGGACCAGTGGAAAGTGTTGTGATCGTGGATATTTTTTAACAAGAATATCCGTTTGGGTTCCGCAGAAACGATTTCGACAATTTCTGAAGACAAAAAAAATTGGCGCCCAACGTGGGACCAGTGGAAAATATTGTAATCGTGAATATTTTTTAACGGGAATATCCATTTGGGTTCCGTAGAAACGATTTCAACACTTTCTGAAGAAAAAAAAAATTGCCGCCCAACGTGGGACTAGTGGAAAGTATTGTGATCGTGATTTTTTAATCCGTTTTGCGTTCCATTAGGACTATTTCAAAGAATTCTGGAGAGAGAATTGTGCCCGTGTATTGTGAACGTGAATATTTTTTAACAGGAATATCCGTTTGGGTTCCGTAGAAACGATTTCAACAATTTCTGGAGAAAAAAAAATTAGCGCCCAACATGGGACCAATGGAAAGTATTGTGATTATGAATATTTTTTAACGGGAATATCCGTTTGGGTTCCGTAAAAACGATTTCAACAATTTCTGGAGAAAAAATAATTAGCGCCCAACGTGGGACCAGTGAACAGTATTGTGATCGTGAATATTTTTTAGCAGGAACATCCGTTTGGGTTCCGTAAAAACGATTTCAACAATTTCTGGAGAAAAAAAAATTAGCGCCCAACGTGGGACCAGTGGAAAGTATTGTGATCGTGAATATTTTGTAACGGGAACATCCGTTTGGGTTCTGTCGAAACGGTTTCAACAATTTCTGGAGAAAAAATAATTAGCGCCCAACGTGGGGCCAGTGGAAAGTATTGTGATCGTGATTTTTTAATCCGTTTTGCGTTCCATTAAGACTATTTCAAAGAATTCTGGAGAAAGAATTGTGCCCGTGTATTGTGAACGTGAATATTTTTTAACAGGAATATCCGCTTGGGTTCCGTAGAAACGATTTCAACAATTTCTGGAGAAAAAAAAATTGGCGCCCAACGTGGGACCAGTGAACAGTATTATGATCGTGAATATTTTTTAGCAGGAACATCCGTTTGGGTTCCGTAAAAACGATTTCAACAATCTCTGGAGAAAAAAAAATTGGCGCCCAACGTGGGAGCAGTGGAAAGTGATTTTTTGATCCGTTTTGCGTTCCATTAAGACGATTTCAAAGAATTCCGGAGAAAGAATTGTGCCCGTGTATCACAAAATTGGCGCCCAACGTGAGACCGGAAGGAAAGTATCGAGATCGTGGATTTTTTGAAACGCGAGAATTCGTTTTGGGTTCCATAGAGACGATTTCAACGATTTCTGAAAAAATTATCGGGCGCGTTCGTCAGAATTTTCAACTGTCGACACGTTTATTTCCATTTACGATGAATGTTGGTATTTGATGAACGCTACTTCGGCCATTTTGATTGCAGTACTTTGTGTACTTTTAATCAAGGGCGTTTCCAGCCAACTGGTCTAGGGAGGGGGGGGGGGTTACTAAGAAAAAGATAAATAAATAAACTGGTGCTTCCGCTCTCATACACCTGTTCCGTGAAATCTCCCTATCATTTTCCAATGTTTTAAAGCGTTGGAAAAATTTACTGATTATATTATTTGTTTGAAATATGGAATATCAGTAATTTTTAACAATAAAAATTGATCTCATGTTGGTCCAATTCTTTTTAATGTTTTCATTAATGACCTACCGAATGTCTTGAAGCATAGTGAGTTCTTATTGTATGCAGACGATTTAAAGATATTCCACATTGTACGTTCTGTGTCGGATGCAGCTAATATTCAGAAGGATTTGGATCACCTCTACGATTGGTGTTTAAAAAACAATTTATTTTTGAATATTAGCAAATGTAAATCCATCACTTTCACTCGAAGTAAAATTTCCATTCTAAGTATCTACCATTTGAACAATATTGTGCTGGAAAGGGTTGCTAACATAAATGATCTGGGTGTTTTGTTTGATAAATCTTTATCCTTTAAGGGTCATATAATACAAAAAGTTAATAAAGCCTATAAAATGTTGGGTTTTATAATTCGCATTTCCCCGGACTTTTCTGTTAGTACCTTAAATATTCTTTATTGCACTCTAGTTCGACCGATTCTTGAATATGGTGCACCAATTTGGTACCCCCATCAGCTTTATTTGATTAATGCATTGGAGAAGGTTCAGAATAAATTCCTGCGAATTATTGCGTATAAATTAAATATTAGGATTGCTACTGTCAATTATAGTCTTATGTTAGTAAACTTAGACATGGTGACATTACTTTTTCGCAGGAATTTGTTTGACATGTGCTTTTTGTATAAACTTTTAAATGGTAATATTATTTGTCCCTCTTTGTTAAGATTGATAGATTTTTGGCATCAATCTGGAGGATCCTCAACCAGATTGAAAAAGCTCTTCAGAGAGAAAACCAGTCGGGTTAACTATGGTCTTAATAAACCTCTATCTAGGCTATCACACACTGCTAATTGCCTCTTGCCATCACCGAATTTCGATTTATTCTTAAAAAATTATAGCTTGTTCCGTAAATCATTATGTGTCATTAATTTGAATATGACTTTTTTATAATTTATATTTTTTTTATAATTCTTAGTTTTAGTTTCTAACTATTATGTTTCAATTTGGTTTCATTTATTATGTATGTATGTACGCTAAATTTAATTTTTTTCATTTCATGTAATTTATGCATTTTTCTTTGTATTACTATTTTTATATAGAGATTTCGTTAAATAAATAAATAAATAAATAAATAAATAAATAAATAAGAGAAAAATTCTTAGGGGGGTAATTACCCGATTATCTATATATCTTTATTTAAGCCTCTATTTATGAATGTTCTCGAATGTAAATAACCACACTCTCTTTAAATATCTATGATTCTAGAAAGAACATGTTTTGATCTGACAATTTTCATGTTCTGAAATGAACACAGGAAGAATACATGAACATTTCCACGATTTAGAAGGAACACAAGTCCGTAATTTGTCAGCTATCTGTTGACTGTCATGTTCTACATACGTAGGCACATGTCGTATATCAATGTTCATGTTCTAAGAGAAACGTACAGTCGTCATCTTTTAATGCAGATGTCTTAAAACGCCCGTTAGGTTTACACCTGCCAATGTGCTAATTTTTGTACATTCTCGAATGTAAATAACTACATTATCTTGAAATACGTATAATTCTAGAAAGATCTGTCAATTTTCATGTTCCAAAACATAATCCAAACAAATTTCCATGATTTAGAAATAAATCACGTCTGCAAATTGTCGGTTATCTGTTAACTGTCATGTTCTACATACGTAAGCACAAGTAACATGTCAATATTCATGTTCTAGAAGAATCGTGCAGCCTTCATGTTTTAATTAATTATCTTAATATCTTAAAACGCCCGTTAATCTGTTAATTTTAATTTTCTTTGATTAGGCAACTATTTATAAATGTTATTGAATTTAAATAACTACACCATCTTTAAATATGATTCTGGAAAGAACATATTTCGTTCTGTCAATTTTCATGTTCCAAAGTGTACATAAAAAGGATACATGTAAATTTCTTTGATTTAGAAGAATCTTAAGTCTACAATTCGTCGGTTATCTGTCATGTTCTACAAGTAATATGTCAATATCCATGTTCTAGAAGAAACGTACAGCCTTCCCTTCCTTCATCTTTTAATGCGATTGTTGTAAAACGCCTACAGTCTGTATATGTCAATTTACTTTTTAAGAAACAACGGCAAATTTTTGTGGCGTAAGTCTGCACTCTGTCAATTTATATGTTCTAACGTGAACATAACTCTTTCGACTTCTAATTTTCGTATTTTTCGCTTTCAAGAATGAACGCATCTGTTAGTTTGCATGTTTTAAAATAAAATTCACTACTCTATCTGTCAATGTTCATGTTCCAAAATGAGCACACGTTGCATCTGTGCATTTTTATGAGCGAAAACAATTGTAACGCATTAATGTTTCTGTTCGTTTCAAATAAAATTTATTACTCTAGCTGTCAATGTTCATGTTCTAAAATGTGCATACGTTCTTTCCATGAATTTTCATGAGCGAAAACAACTGTAACGAATTAATGTTTATGTTCGTTTAAAATAAAATTCACCACTCTAGCTGTCAATGTTCATGTACCAGAATGTGCACACGTTCTTCCCATGAATTTTCATGAGCGAAAATAACTGTAACGAATTAATGTTTATGTTCGTTTAAAATAAAATGCATTAGTCTAGCTGTTAATATTCGTGTTCTAGAATGTGCAAACGTTCTATCCACGAATTTTCATGAGCTAAAACAATTGTAATTAATTAATGTTTATGTTCGTTTAAAATAAAATTCACCACTCTAGCTGTCAATTTTCATGTGCCAGAATGTGCACACGTTTTTTCCATGAATTTTCATGAGTGAAAACAATTGTAACGAATTATTGTTTATGTTCGTTTAAAATAAAATTCACTACTCTAACTGTCAATTTTCATGTGCCAGAATGTGCACACGTTCTTTCTATGAGTTTTAATGAGCGAAAACAATTGTAACGAATTAATGTTTATGTTCTTTTAAAATAAAATCCACTGCTCTAGCTGTTAATTTACATGTTCCAGAATGTGCACATGTTCTTTCCATGAATTTTCATGAGCGAAAACAATTATAACGAATTAGTGTTTATGTTCTTTTAAAATGAAATTCACTGCTCTAGCTGTCAATGTTCATGTTCTAGAATGTTCCACACGTTCTTTCCATAACTATTGTAACGTTTCGTTTCGTGTAGAGTATAATGTGAATATTTTTATAAAATTGATGAATTTTGAAATAGATAAAGTCTGTTATCTAATATTTTCAGGGAGTTGCATTTTATATGTTTGACGCTTTGTTTTTTTTTAAGTTGGAAGTTGTTTCGTGTGGAGTTAACTTATAACCTCCGGATAACGTGAACATTTTTATGAACTTTGAGAATTTTAAAAGTAAACTAATTTTTAAATAACATCCACTATTAAAAGTTTCGAGGAATTACATTTTTTTATATACAGGGTGGAAACTTTAACTGGAACAAATTCGGTATTTATGAAAAGATAATATTTTTACACAGTCGTAAAGAGAATAAAAAGGGCTACAAATTTAGTGAAATAAAAAAAAATTGTTTTTATTAAAAAAAAAATGTCCATTACGTCATGCGTGAAGGACTATTTTTAAAGATGCTAAAAGGTGCGCAATATAAAACAAAAATTGACGTGTCCGAGGATCTTCTCATTTAAAAATGTTTGTATGTAAGTGCGCCGATAGTTTAAAATTAGTTTTTAAGTTTATATTTTTCTAATTGAAGCTAAATTAAAAATATAATTAATGACCCAATAAGATAGGTTCCTTTCCTTTATTAAATAGCCTAGAGCTGGCCACATGGACATGCATCCCAGGCCAAAAAAAAAAAAAAGTTTATATTTTTCCATGATTATATTACTTTAATTTTATTATTATTTTTAGAAAATGGATTTTTCCGTAAATAAACATTATTATTATTATTATTATTTCATAAATATCGACTTTTTTTTCAGTTAAAATTTCCACCCTGTATGTAACAAATTTTTGAATTTCAAATTTTCAAAGTTTCGTTGAATCTCCTTCATATTACAATTCTTAATCATATATTAAATATAAGTACTTCTTATAATTACAGTGTTTTAAATTTGCAACGCACTCTCGATTCAAATCCGTTATCAATTATCTATAAAGGGAACGTTGGCTGCTATTCGCCAATTCTGTGCGTTCCTGTATTGCATTGCAGATTGCAGCAGTCTAATACGATTTGATTTGACACTAATCCCTTTATCGAATTCGCCACCCCACGCATCATGCGAATTGAATTATTTTAAATAGCATATGCCGGTGTGATCTACTAGCCGGGAATTCGTTTATCTATCCCCGGGGAGGGTTTTAATGAATTTATAAATAATTTCGATTCAATTAAAGCAACAGGGCTTTGTATTATCTTACTGGATGACCCTGGATGGCTTTGATTAACTCTATCATTTTTATTCACACATTTAAAATGTTTACGGCGCTTTGTGGTGCAATTTGCCGTGCACCTGCTTTCGGCGCGAGGCGCTGTGGGTTCGAGTCCCACACTCGGGAGATTTTTTTTTTTTGAACGAAAATCGAGAATTTCATTATTAGTAAGGTAAATGTATACATTATCTAATTGTACAATCAATTCCCTTATTCCCTTACTGTCGGAATCGAGCAACTCCCCGGCCAAACAAAAAAAAAGAATCTCATGGCCGGTGTTTATCAATAAATGTTTTTTTTTTTTCATTAAGATAATGAATTTGATTTCGCCCCCTCGTTCTCTCTCGCGTCCCTCCCCTCGAATAATTTTGATATCGAAAATATCGTGGTCACGCGACGCGCGCGCTCCTCCGCCTGTGCGTTTGATAGCGTTTCGATTAATATGAGAGAAAACGCATGTGAAGCTCGTTTGTCCGATGAGATATGGGATCGCATATTCAGTAGTTTATCATCGGGCTGGATCTGTCCAATTCATTATCCCGATTATTTACTACTGGGAGTTTTGTAATCTGCTGTAAATCTTGTTAATCGTCATCAGGTGGGGGCGCCCAGGCGGAATTGCACTTTTCATTTCATCGGCGATTAATAATCGCCGTGATTGCGATTATTATTCCGCGCCCGCTTTGATTTATATATCGAACGAATATCGCATCGCGCATTCGCGAAAATAATTAACAGCAAAATTTGTTCACTTACTACTTTACCTCGAAGATTTTCTGTCGCTTCACGGGAAGTTCCTCTTTTTCACTGTCGACTGTGACTCTGCAACAAAATATAAGAAATTGTTTACTCTTTAGTTTACAAGCAAGGTGCGTCGGTTATCTTATCTTTATATTATTTTCAAGCAAATTTGGAATTTTTTAAGCAAATTCCGCGGGTGGTAATTTTTTTAGAATTTATTCAATCAACTGGCGCACATTTCACTCACTCAAATTCAAGTTCAGAGTGCCGCCATTTTGTTTACAAGCAAGCTGCGTCGGTTATCTTTCGGTGTGTTAAAAATATATTATTTCTAAGCAAATTTGGAAATTTTGAAGCAAATTCCGCGGATGGTATTTTTTTAGAATTTTTTTAATCAAGTGGCGCACATTTCACTCACTCAAATTCGAGTTTAGAGTGCCGCCATTTTGTTTACACAAGCAAGGTGCGTCAGTTATCTTATCTTTATATTATTTCCAAGTAGATTTGGAATTTCTTAAGCAAATTCCGCGAGCGGTAATTTTTTTAGAATTTTTTTAATCAACTGGCGCACATTTCACTCACTCAAATTCGAGTTCAGAGTGGCGCCATTTTGTTTACAAACAAGGTGCGTCAGTTATCTTATCTTTATATTATTTCCAAGCAAATTTGGAATTTTTTAAGCAAATTCCGCGGGCGGTAATTTTTTTAGAATTTTTTTAATCAACTGACGCACTTTTCACTCACTCAAATTCGAGTTCAGAGTGCCGCCATTTTGTTCACAAGCAAGATGCGTTGGTTATCTTTCGGTGTGTTAAAAATATATTGTTTCTAAGCAAATTTGGAAATTTTGAAGCAAATTCCGCGGGTGGTAATTTTTTTATAATTTTTTTAATCAACTGGCGCACATTTCACTCACTCAAATTCGAGTTCAGAGTGGCGCCATTTTGTTTACAAACAAGGTGCGTCAGTCATTATTCGGTATGTTAAAAATATGTTATTTCTAAGCAAATTTGGAAATTTTGAAGCAAATTCCACCGGTGGTAAAGTTTTTAGAATTTTTTTAATCAACTGGCGCAATTTTCACTCACTCAAATTGGAGTTCAGAGTGCCGGCATTTTGTTCACAAGCAAGGTGCGTCAGTTATCTTTCGGTATGTTAAAAATATATTATTTCTAAGCAAATTTGAAAATTTTGAAGCAAATTCCGCGGGCGGTAATTTTTTTAGAATTTTTTTAATCAACTGGCGCACTTTTCACTCACTCAAATTCGAGTTTAGAATGCCGCCATTTTGTTTACTACAAGCAAGGTGCGTCAGTTATCTTATCTTTATATTATTTCCAAGCAAATTTGGAATTTTTTAAGCAAATTCCGCGGGTGGTAATTTTTTTAGAATTTTTTTAAATCAACTGGCGCACTTTTCACTCACTCAAATTCAAGTTCAGAGTGCCGCCATTTTGTTCACAAGCAAGGTGCGTCAGTTATCTTTCGGTATGTTAAAAATATATTATTTCTAAGCAAATTTGAAAATTTTGAAGCAAATTCCGCGGGCGGTAATTTTTTTAGAATTTTTTTAATCAACTGGCGCACTTTTCACTCACTCAAATTCCAGTTCAGAGTGCCGCCATTTTGTTCACAAGCAAGGTGCGTCAGTTATCTTTCGGTATGTTAAAAATATATTATTTCTAAGCAAATTTGGAAATTTTGAAGCAAATTCCGCGAGCGGTAATTTTTTTAATCAACTGGCGCATTTTTCACTCACTCAAATTCAAGTTCAGAGTGTCGCCATTTTGCTTACTACAAGCAAGGTGCGTCAGTTATCTTATCTTTATATTATTTCTAAGCAAATGTGGAATTTTTTAAGCAAATTCCGCGGGTGGTAAACTTTTTAGAATTTTTTTAATCAATTGGCGCACATTTCACTCACTCAAATTCAAGTTCAGAGTGCCGCCATTTTGTTTACAAGCAAGGTGCGTCAGTTATCTTATCTTTATATTATTTCCAAGCAAATTTGGAATTTTTTAAGCAAATTCCGCTGGTGGTAATTTCTTTAGAATTTTTTCAATTAACTGGCGCTCTTTTTAGTCACTCAAATTCGAGTTCAGAGTGCCGCCATTTTGTCTACAAGCAAGGTGCGTCAGTTATCTTTCGGTATGTTAAAAATATGTTATTTTGAAGCAAATTTGGAAATTTTGAAGCAAATTCCGCGGGTGGTAATTTTTTTAGAATTTTTTTAATCAACTGGCGGACATTTCATTCACTCAAATTCGAGTTCAGAGTGCCGCCATTTTGTTCACAAGCAAGGTGCGTCAGTTATCTTTCCGTATGTTAAAAATATATTATTTCTAAGCAAATTTGGAAATTTTGAAGCAAATTCCGCGGGTGGTAATTTTTTTAGAATTTTTTTAATCAACTGGCGGACATTTCATTCACTCAAATTCGAGTTCAGAGTGCCGCCATTTTGTTTACAAGCAAGGTGCGTCATTTATCTTGCGGTATGTTAAAAATATATTATTTCTAAGCAAATTTGGAAATTTTGAAGCAAATTCCGGGGGTGGTAATTTTTTTAGAATTTTTTTAAATCAACTGGCGCACATTTCACTCACTCAAATTCGAGTTTAGAGTGCCGCCATTTTGTTTACAAGCAAGGTGCGTCAGTTATCTTTCCGTATGTTAAAAATATATTATTTCTAAGCAAATTTGGAAATTTTGAAGCAAATTCCGCGGGTGGCAATTTTTTTAGAATTTTTTTAATCAAGCGGTGCACATTTCACTCACTCAAATTCGAGTTCAGAGTGCCGCCATTTTATTTACAAGCAAGGTGCGTCAGTTATCTTTCGGTATGTTAAAAATATATTATTTTAAAGCAAATTTGGAAATTTTTAAGCAAATTCCGCGGGCGGTAATTTTTTTAGAATTTTTTTAATCAACTGGCGCACATTTCATTCACTCAAATTCGAGTTCAGAGTGCCGCCATTTTGTTTACAAGCAAGGTGCGTCGGTTATCTTTCCGTATCTTAAAAATATATTATTTCTAAGCAAATTTGGAGATTTTGAAGCAAATTCCGCGGGCGGTAATTTTTTTAGAATTTTTTCAATCAACTGGCGCACTTTTCACTCACTCAAATTCAAGTTCAGAATGCCGCCATTTTGTTTACAAGCAAGGTGCGTCGGTTATCTTTCGGTGTGTTAAAAATATGTTATTTCTAAGCAAATTTGGAAATTTTGAATCAAATTCCGCGGATGGTAATTTTTTTAGAATTTTTTTAATCAACTGGTGCACTTTTCAATCACTCAAATTCGAGTTTAGAGTACCGCCATTTTGTTTACAAGTAAGGTGCGTCAGTTATCTTATCTTTATATTATTTCCAAGCAAATTTGGAATTTTTTAAGCAAATTCCGCTGAAGGTAAATTTTTTAAGAATTTTTTTAATCAACTGGTGCACTTTTAAATCACTCAAATTCCAGTTTAGAATGCCGGAATTTCGTTTACTACAAGCAAGGTGCGTCAGTTATCTTATCTTTATATTATTTCCAAGCAAATTTGGAATTTTTTAAGCAAATTCCGCTGATGGTAATTTTTTTAAGAATTTTTTTAATCAACTGGTGCACTTTTAAATCACTCAAATTCCAGTTTAGAATGCCGGAATTTCGTTTACTACAAGCAAGGTGCGTCAGTTATCTTATCTTTATATTATTTCCAAGCAAATTTGGAATTTTTTAAGCAAATTCCGCTGATGGTAAATTTTTTAAGAATTTTTTTAATCAACTGGTGCACTTTTCAATCACTCAAATTCGAGTTTAGAGTACCGCCATTTTGTTTACAAACAAGGTGCGTCAGTTATCTTATCTTTATATTATTTCCAAGTAAATTTGGAATTTTTTAAGCAAATTCCGCTGATAGTAAATTTTTTAAGAATTTTTTTAATCAACTGGTGCACTTTTAAATCACTCAAATTCCAGTTTAGAATGCCGGAATTTTGTTTACTACAAGCAAGGTGCGTCAGTTATTTTATCTTTATATTATTTCCAAGCAAATTTGGAATTTTTTAAGCAAATTCCGCTGATAGTAAATTTTTTAAGAATTTTTTTAATCAACTGGTGCACTTTTAAATCACTCAAATTCCAGTTTAGAATGCCGGAATTTCGTTTACTACAAGCAAGGTGCGTCAGTTATCTTATCTTTATATTATTTCCAAGCAAATTTGGAATTTTTTAAGCAAATTCCGCTGATAGTAAATTTTTTAAGAATTTTTTTAATCAACTGGTGCACTTTTAAATCACTCAAATTCCAGTTTAGAATGCCGGAATTTCGTTTACTACAAGCAAGGTGCGTCAGTTATCTTATCTTTATATTATTTCCAAGCAAATTTGGAATTTTTTAAGCAAATTCCGCTGATAGTAAATTTTTTAAGAATTTTTTTAATCAACTGGTGCACTTTTAAATCACTCAAATTCCAGTTTAGAATGCCGGAATTTTGTTTACTACAAGCAAGGTGCGTCAGTTATCTTATCTTTATATTATTTTCAAGCAAATTTGAATTTTTTTAAGCAAATTCCGCGGGTGGTAAATTTTTTTGAATTTTTTTAATCACGTGGTGCGCATTTCACTCATTCAAATTCGAGTTCAGAGTGCCGCCATTTTGTTTACACAAGCAAGGTGCGTCGGTTATCTTTCGGTATGTTAAAAATATGTTATTTTGAAGCAAATTTGGAAATTTTGAAGCAAATTCCACGGGTGATAATTTTTTAAAAATTATTTTTAATCAAGCGGTGCACATTTCACTCACTCAAATTCGAGTTCAGAGTGCCGCCATTTTGTTTACAAGCAAGGTGCGTCAACTATCTTTCCGTATGTTAGAAATATATTATTTCTAAGCAAATTTGGAAATTTTGAAGCAAATTCCGCGGGTGGTAATTTTTTTAGAATTTTTTCAACCAACTGGCGCACATTTCACTCACGCAAATTCAAGTTCAGAGTGCCGCCATTTTGTTTACAAGCAAGCTGCGTCGGTTATCTTTCGGTGTGTTAAAAATATATTATTTCTAAGCAAATTTGGAAATTTTGAAGCAAATTCCGCGGGTGATAATTTTTTTAGAATTTTTTTAATCACGTGGCGCGCATTTCACTCACTCAAATTCGAGTTTAGAGTGCCGCCATTTTGTTTACAAGCAAGGTGCGTCAATTATTTTTCGGTATGTTAAAAATATATTATTTCTAAGCAAATTTGGAAATTTTGAAGCAAATTCCGCGGGCGGTAATTTTTTTAGAATTTTTTTAATCAACTGGCGCACATTTCACTCACGCAAATTCGAGTTCAGAGTGCCGCCATTTTGTTTACAAGCAAGGTGCGTCAGTTATCTTTCCGTATGTTAAAAATATATTATTTCTAAGCAATTTTGGAAATTTTGAAGTAAATTCCGCAGGCGGTAATTTTTTTAGAATTATTTTAATCAAGTGGCGCACATTTCACTCACTCAAATTTCAGTTCGGAGTGACGCCATTTTGTTTGCATAGAGTCACTGCGCAACACGCCTCGAGTACTTGGCACAACTCTAACTACCTAACCTGTCAATGGCGGGAAATTCAAAAAGCAGCCTCAGCTACCGTCGTTGGAAATTAGGAAATGTTTCTCGTTGGATTTATTTATTTACTATAATTGATTGATGATGCGAACTTTATTAATTTTAAATTGATATTAAGAAGGATTCGGGTTAATAAATAAATCCGCTAGGTGGGAGAGTTTAATTAAGCACGCATTTTTTTCTCTCTCTCGTAATAACGTCCTGGAAGAAGAAGAGGAAGAAGAAGACGTGTCTTTCGGTGGAAGTCTATAATCTTGACAGCTATTATCCTTACGGGTAACACGACTGCACATCCTAAGCGTATCAGCGGGAGGAGTAATATCAATATCCGGCGCGCCTTCTTCTTCTTCTTCTTCTTCTCCTCGCACGTCTGGAATACAACACGCGGGGACCCTGCAGGGACGGGACGGGATGGATCTCCAGGGTGATGGGAGAGAGATAACGGCGCGATGAGCTCGAGTGAACACCCCTGCTAATCTCGCATTGATTACGTACGCAATATTAGATAACACTTCCCTACGTACCCTCCCCGCGCGCACACACACAGTTTAACACCTATATAGACGGTGCGTGCGTGAATATCCACTGTTACTTTCGGCCCTACGCACCTCTGGGACCACTTCGTTCCCTAAATTACTCGTTTATTCATGTCGGATTAAGTTTTCGAATCGAGCAGACAAAATTGTGTTCGCAATTTTTTTTAAATCATCCACATCAAATTCATGGTACGGCGGAGGTAGCCGAAGAGGTGGTAATACAGATCTCTGCAACCGACCCTACCTATCTGTGGTACACCCATGGTAGCAGAGATGGTAATACAGACGGGTATACCCTGGCCGTGCTATGAAGGCGTCTGAGGCGATTAACGAAGGGCCGGAAGTGCCGCCCTCATCAGAACTGTTGCTTTACACTCACAGATGTTTACACTTTACTTACTAGCTGTTGGTGCGCTATCGCCTAAAATTTATAAATGAGTGGTTCTTAAAGGTTTACAGATATCACGTCGGGTGCCTTCATAGCGCGGTCAGACTTTATTACCACCTCTGCTACCTCGGCCGTACCATGAGTCATCACTTCACAATTTTTTAAATAAATACCAAACATCATGTTAACATCAAATCGATTTGTAACTTGAAGTTAAGAGCGATTTACATTAATTACTAACATTTCCACAATTAAGTGACTTTTTTTAATCTCGGCTCGGTTATTACTCCCAAGCAATAAGTACAGTTGAGGCTTTTATTAAAATAATGCCTCCGCACAATTCGACCGAAATTGTAATTAAAGTCGGCAAGCAAATCGATCGATCCGCGCGTGCAATATTGATGCGAATTATAAAATTCAGACCGGTGTAAGTAATTGATCGGATGTGTGCCGTTGCGGAATGGCATTCGGCTCTCGGGCTCTCGGGCTCTCGGGATGGAGGATATTAATATGAGGTGAGCTGCCACTAAATTGTAGCTACATTATACGTCATGCTGACGAACAGCACAGCATGCCCGACTAAGTAATTAATTATTAGGTTTCAATCCGCCGCCATGACTGGACAGTTTGTGTGCGTTGCCTTGGTAACCGGCATGACAGCGGCTACACCTACCGGTTACCTGCCGTACCATCGCCGACACCTACACAACTATAAATTATTAATGTGTCACATTCTTGCACCGGCACACACACACACATGACTGATAATCATTACCCGCCGTCTTCCGAGCCAGAACCAATTAAACTTGATTACTATTCCACCATATGGCATGATGTTCATCTTATTTAAAAAGAATATACTTCACTAGCCTACAATGATTATTAAGAAAGTTGCATTTTTTAACAAATTTCCAAGGGGTTTACTCATGTCTTTTTTTCAAGTTTTCATCAAAAATTAAAAATCTCTAATCCGACTAATTGACGTACGAGGAGCTCAGATTTGCAAACCGCGTTCAATTTGGAGTTTTCGTTTAGCCGCTACGGCCGATCAAAGTCTGAAAAATCAATTATTTTTTTTAATTTTCTAAAATGTTCATGGTGACTGACTAATTTTTTTGCTATTGAAGATAGCTGAAATTTTTTAACGGCAATCAATTCCTCTCGTTTTTCTGATGAAAAAAACGTAAAATTCAATAGTCTACGATGATTATTAAGAAAGTTGCATTTTTTGACAAATTTCCTAGGGGTTTACTCATGTATTTTTTTCAAGTTTTCATCAAAAAATAAAACTCTCTAATCCGACTAATTGACGTACGAGGAGCTCAGATTTGCAAACCGCGTTCAATTTGGAGTTTTCGTTTAGCCGCTACGGCCGATCAAATTCTGAAAAATCAATTATTTTTTTTTATTTTCTAAAATGTTCATGGTGACTGACTAATTTTTTTGCTATTGAAGATAGCTGAAATTTTTTAACGGCAATCAATTCCTCTCGTTTTTCTGATGAAAAAAACGTAAAATTCAATAGTCTACGATGATTATTAAGAAAGTTGCATTTTTTCACAAAATTTCAAGGGGTTTACTCATGTATTTTTTTCAAGTTTTCATCAAAAAATAAAACTCTCTAATCCGACTAATTGACGTACGAGGAGCTCAGATTTGCAAACCGCGTTCAATTTGGAGTTTTCGTTTAGCCGCTACGGCCGATCAAAGTCTGAAAAATCAATTATTTTTTTTAATTTTCTAAAATGTTCATGGTGACTGACTAATTTTTTTGCTATTGAAGATAGCTGAAATTTTTTAACGGCAATCAATTCCTCTCGTTTTTCTGATGAAAAAAACGTAAAATTCAATAGTCTACGATGATTATTAAGAAAGTTGCATTTTTTCACAAAATTTCAAGGGGTTTACTCATGTATTTTTTTCAAGTTTTCATCAAAAAATAAAACTCTCTAATCCGACTAATTGACGTACGAGGAGCTCAGATTTGCAAACCGCGTTCAATTTGGAGTTTTCGTTTAGCCGCTACGGCCGATCAAAGTCTGAAAAATCAATTATTTTTTTTAATTTTCTAAAATGTTCATGGTGACTGACTAATTTTTTTGCTATTGAAGATAGCTGAAATTTTTTAACGGCAATCAATTCCTCTCGTTTTTCTGATGAAAAAAACGTAAAATTCAATAGTCTACGATGATTATTAAGAAAGTTGCATTTTTTCACAAAATTTCAAGGGGTTTACTCATGTATTTTTTTCAAGTTTTCATCAAAAAATAAAACTCTCTAATCCGACTAATTGACGTACGAGGAGCTCAGATTTGCAAACCGCGTTCAATTTGGAGTTTTCGTTTAGCCGCTACGGCCGATCAAAGTCTGAAAAATCAATTATTTTTTTTAATTTTCTAAAATTGTTCATGGTGACTGACTAATTTTTTTGCTATTGAAGATAGCTGAAATTTTTTAACGGCAATCAATTCCTCTCGTTTTTCTGATGAAAAAAACGTAAAATTCAATAGTCTACGATGATTATTAAGAAAGTTGCATTTTTTGACAAAATTTCAAGGGGTTTACTCATGTATTTTTTTCAAGTTTTCATCAAAAAATAAAACTCTCTAATCCGACTAATTGACGTACGAGGAGCTCAGATTTGCAAACCGCGTTCAATTTGGAGTTTTCGTTTAGCCGCTACGGCCGATCAAAGTCTGAAAAATCAATTATTTTTTTTAATTTTCTAAAATGTTCATGGTGACTGACTAATTTTTTTGCTATTGAAGATAGCTGAAATTTTTTAACGGCAATCAATTCCTCTCGTTTTTCTGATGAAAAAAACGTAAAATTCAATAGTCTACGATGATTATTAAGAAAGTTGCATTTTTTGACAAAATTTCAAGGGGTTTACTCATGTATTTTTTTCAAGTTTTCATCAAAAAATAAAACTCTCTAATCCGACTAATTGACGTACGAGGAGCTCAGATTTGCAAACCGCGTTCAATTTGGAGTTTTCGTTTAGCCGCTACGGCCGATCAAAGTCTGAAAAATCAATTATTTTTTTTAATTTTCTAAAATGTTCATGGTGACTGACTAATTTTTTTGCTATTGAAGATAGCTGAAATTTTTTAACGGCAATCAATTCCTCTCGTTTTTCTGATGAAAAAAACGTAAAATTCAATAGTCTACGATGATTATTAAGAAAGTTGCATTTTTTCACAAAATTTCAAGGGGTTTACTCATGTATTTTTTTCAAGTTTTCATCAAAAAATAAAACTCTCTAATCCGACTAATTGACGTACGAGGAGCTCAGATTTGCAAACCGCGTTCAATTTGGAGTTTTCGTTTAGCCGCTACGGCCGATCAAAGTCTGAAAAATCAATTATTTTTTTTAATTTTCTAAAATGTTCATGGTGACTGACTAATTTTTTTGCTATTGAAGATAGCTGAAATTTTTTAACGGCAATCAATTCCTCTCGTTTTTCTGATGAAAAAAACGTAAAATTCAATAGTCTACGATGATTATTAAGAAAGTTGCATTTTTTGACAAAATTTCAAGGGGTTTACTCATGTATTTTTTTCAAGTTTTCATCAAAAAATAAAACTCTCTAATCCGACTAATTGACGTACGAGGAGCTCAGATTTGCAAACCGCGTTCAATTTGGAGTTTTCGTTTAGCCGCTACGGCCGATCAAAGTCTGAAAAATCAATTATTTTTTTTAATTTTCTAAAATTGTTCATGGTGACTGACTAATTTTTTTGCTATTGAAGATAGCTGAAATTTTTTAACGGCAATCAATTCCTCTCGTTTTTCTGATGAAAAAAACGTAAAATTCAATAGTCTACGATGATTATTAAGAAAGTTGCATTTTTTGACAAATTTCCTAGGGGTTTACTCATGTATTTTTTTCAAGTTTTCATCAAAAAATAAAACTCTCTAATCCGACTAATTGACGTACGAGGAGCTCAGATTTGCAAACCGCGTTCAATTTGGAGTTTTCGTTTAGCCGCTACGGCCGATCAAAGTCTGAAAAATCAATTATTTTTTTTAATTTTCTAAAATGTTCATGGTGACTGACTAATTTTTTTGCTATTGAAGATAGCTGAAATTTTTTAACGGCAATCAATTCCTCTCGTTTTTCTGATGAAAAAAACGTAAAATTCAATAGTCTACGATGATTATTAAGAAAGTTGCATTTTTTGACAAATTTCCTAGGGGTTTACTCATGTATTTTTTTCAAGTTTTCATCAAAAAATAAAACTCTCTAATCCGACTAATTGACGTACGAGGAGCTCAGATTTGCAAACCGCGTTCAATTTGGAGTTTTCGTTTAGCCGCTACGGCCGATCAAAGTCTGAAAAATCAATTATTTTTTTTAATTTTCTAAAATTGTTCATGGTGACTGACTAATTTTTTTACTATTGAAGATAGCTGAAATTTTTTAACGGCAATCAATTCCTCTCGTTTTTCTGATGAAAAAAACGTAAAATTCAATAGTCTACGATGATTATTAAGAAAGTTGCATTTTTTGACAAATTTCCTAGGGGTTTACTCATGTATTTTTTTCAAGTTTTCATCAAAAAATAAAACTCTCTAATCCGACTAATTGACGTACGAGGAGCTCAGATTTGCAAACCGCGTTCATTTTGGAGTTTTCGTTTAGCCGCTACGGCCGATCAAAGTCTGAAAAATCAATTATTTTTTTTAATTTTCTAAAATGTTCATGGTGACTGACTAATTTTTTTGCTATTGAAGATAGCTGAAATTTTTTAACGGCAATCAATTTCTCTCGTTTTTCTGATGAAAAAAAGGTAAAATTCAATAGTCTACGATGATTATTAAGAAAGTTGCATTTTTTGACAAATTTCCAAGGGGTTTACTCATGTCTTTTTTTCAAGTTTTCATCAAAAATTTAAAATCTCTAATCCGGCTAATTGACGTACGAGGAGCTCAGATTTGCAAACCGCGTTCAATTTGGAGTTTTCGTTTAGCCGCTACGGCCGATCAAAGTCTGAAAAATCAATTATTTTTTTTAATTTTCTAAAATGTTCATGGTGACTGACTAATTTTTTTGCTATTGAAGATAGCTGAAATTTTTTAACGGCAATCAATTTCTCTCGTTTTTCTGATGAAAAAAAGGTAAAATTCAATAGTCTACGATGATTATTAAGAAAGTTGCATTTTTTGACAAATTTCCAAGGGGTTTACTCATGTCTTTTTTTCAAGTTTTCATCAAAAATTTAAAATCTCTAATCCGGCTAATTGACGTACGAGGAGCTCAGATTTGCAAACCGCGTTCAATTTGGAGTTTTCGTTTAGCCGCTACGGCCGATCAAAGTCTGAAAAATCAATTATTTTTTTTAATTTTCTAAAATGTTCATGGTGACTGACTAATTTTTTTGCTATTGAAGATAGCTGAAATTTTTTAACGGCAATCAATTCCTCTCGTTTTTCTGATGAAAAAAACGTAAAATTCAATAGTCTACGATGATTATTAAGAAAGTTGCATTTTTTGACAAATTTCCTAGGGGTTTACTCATGTATTTTTTTCAAGTTTTCATCAAAAAATAAAACTCTCTAATCCGACTAATTGACGTACGAGGAGCTCAGATTTGCAAACCGCGTTCAATTTGGAGTTTTCGTTTAGCCGCTACGGCCGATCAAAGTCTGAAAAATCAATTATTTTTTTTAATTTTCTAAAATTGTTCATGGTGACTGACTAATTTTTTTACTATTGAAGATAGCTGAAATTTTTTAACGGCAATCAATTCCTCTCGTTTTTCTGATGAAAAAAACGTAAAATTCAATAGTCTACGATGATTATTAAGAAAGTTGCATTTTTTGACAAATTTCCTAGGGGTTTACTCATGTATTTTTTTCAAGTTTTCATCAAAAAATAAAACTCTCTAATCCGACTAATTGACGTACGAGGAGCTCAGATTTGCAAACCGCGTTCAATTTGGAGTTTTCGTTTAGCCGCTACGGCCGATCAAAGTCTGAAAAATCAATTATTTTATTTAATTTTCTAAAATGTTCATAGTGACTGACTAACTTTTTTTGCTATTGAAGATAGCTCAATTTTTATGACGGCAATCAATTTCTCTCGTTTTTCTGATGAAAAAAATGTAAAATTCAATAGTCTACGATGATTATTAAGAAAGTTGCATTTTTTGACAAATTTCCTAGGGGTTTACTCATGTTTTTTTTCCAAGTTTTCATCAAAAAAATAAAATCTCTAATCCGACTAATTGACGTACGAGGAGCTCAGATTTGCAAACCGCGTTCAATTTGGAGTTTTCGTTTAGCCGCTACGGCCGATCAAAGTCTGAAAAATCAATTATTTTATTTAATTTTCTAAAATGTTCATAGTGACTGACTAACTTTTTTTGCTATTGAAGATAGCTCAATTTTTATGACGGCAATCAATTTCTCTCGTTTTTCTGATGAAAAAAATGTAAAATTCAATAGTCTACGATGATTATTAAGAAAGTTGCATTTTTTGACAAATTTCCTAGGGGTTTACTCATGTTTTTTTTCCAAGTTTTCATCAAAAAATTAAAATCTCTAATTTGACTAATTGACGTACGAGGAGCTCAGATTTGCAAACCGCGTTCAATTTGGAGTTTTCGTTTAGCCGCTACGGCCGATCAAAGTCTGAAAAATCAATAATTTTTTTTAATTTTCTAAAATGTTCATGGTGACTGACTAATTTTTTTGCTATTGAAGATAGCTGAAATTTTTTAACGGCAATCAATTCCTCTCGTTTTTCTGATGAAAAAAACGTAAAATTCAATAGTCTACGATGATTATTAAGAAAGTTGCATTTTTCACAAAATTTCAAGGGGTTTATTCATGTATTTTTTTCAAGTTTTCATCAAAAAATAAAACTCTCTAATCTGACTAATTGACGTACGAGGAGCTCAGATTTGCAAACCGCGTTCAATTTGGAGTTTTCGTTTAGCCGCTACGGCCGATTAAAGTCTGAAAAATCAATTATTTTTTTTAATTTTCTAAAATGTTCATGGTGACTGACTAATTTTTTTGCTATTGAAGATAGCTGAAATTTTTTAACGGCAATCAATTCCTCTCGTTTTTCTGATGAAAAAAACGTAAAATTCAATAGTCTACGATGATTATTAAGAAAGTTGCATTTTTTCACAAAATTTCAAGGGGTTTACTCATGTATTTTTTTCAAGTTTTCATCAAAAAATAAAACTCTCTAATCCGACTAATTGACGTACGAGGAGCTCAGATTTGCAAACCGCGTTCAATTTGGAGTTTTCGTTTAGCCGCTACGGCCGATCAAAGTCTGAAAAATCAATTATTTTATTTAATTTTCTAAAATGTTCATAGTGACTGACTAACTTTTTTGCTATTGAAGATAGCTCAATTTTTATGACGGCAATCAATTTCTCTCGTTTTTCTGATGAAAAAAATGTAAAATTCAATAGTCTACGATGATTATTAAGAAAGTTGCATTTTTTGACAAATTTCCTAGGGGTTTACTCATGTTTTTTTTCCAAGTTTTCATCAAAAAAATAAAATCTCTAATCCGATTAATTGACGTACGAGGAGCTCAGATTTGCAAACCGCGTTCAATTTGGAGTTTTCGTTTAGCCGCTACGGCCGATCAAAGTCTGAAAAATCAATTATTTTATTTAATTTTCTAAAATGTTCATAGTGACTGACTAACTTTTTTTGCTATTGAAGATAGCTCAATTTTTATGACGGCAATCAATTTCTCTCGTTTTTCTGATGAAAAAAATGTAAAATTCAATAGTCTACGATGATTATTAAGAAAGTTGCATTTTTTGACAAATTTCCTAGGGGTTTACTCATGTTTTTTTTCCAAGTTTTCATCAAAAAATTAAAATCTCTAATCCGACTAATTGACGTACGAGGAGCTCAGATTTGCAAACCGCGTTCAATTTGGAGTTTTCGTTTAGCCGCTACGGCCGATCAAAGTCTGAAAAATCAATTATTTTATTTAATTTTCTAAAATGTTCATAGTGACTGACTAACTTTTTTGCTATTGAAGATAGCTCAATTTTTATGACGGCAATCAATTTCTCTCGTTTTTCTGATGAAAAAAATGTAAAATTCAATAGTCTACGATGATTATTAAGAAAGTTGCATTTTTTGACAAATTTCCTAGGGGTTTACTCATGTTTTTTTTCCAAGTTTTCATCAAAAAAATAAAATCTCTAATCCGACTAATTGACGTACGAGGAGCTCAGATTTGCAAACCGCGTTCAATTTGGAGTTTTCGTTTAGCCGCTACGGCCGATCAAAGTCTGAAAAATCAATTATTTTATTTAATTTTCTAAAATGTTCATAGTGACTGACTAACTTTTTTTGCTATTGAAGATAGCTCAATTTTTATGACGGCAATCAATTTCTCTCGTTTTTCTGATGAAAAAAATGTAAAATTCAATAGTCTACGATGATTATTAAGAAAGTTGCATTTTTTGACAAATTTCCTAGGGGTTTACTCATGTTTTTTTCCAAGTTTTCATCAAAAAATTAAAATCTCTAATCCGACTAATTGACGTACGAGGAGCTCAGATTTGCAAACCGCGTTCAATTTGGAGTTTTCGTTTAGCCGCTACGGCCGATCAAAGTCTGAAAAATCAATTATTTTATTTAATTTTCTAAAATGTTCATAGTGACTGACTAACTTTTTTGCTATTGAAGATAGCTCAATTTTTATGACGGCAATCAATTTCTCTCGTTTTTCTGATGAAAAAAATGTAAAATTCAATAGTCTACGATGATTATTAAGAAAGTTGCATTTTTTAACAAATTTCCAAGGGGTTTACTCATGTCTTTTTTTCAAGTTTTCATCAAAAAATTAAAATCTCTAATCCGACTAATTGACGTACGAGGAGCTCAGATTTGCAAACCGCGTTCAATTTGGAGTTTTTGTTTCGATTTAAGATTTTAAAAATACCTTTGAGGCGTCTTGGCGGTTAAGATGTAACCTTTGCTTCCCTGCGATTGATGGGGGCGGAATGAAGTGGAAAAACACAAACAACAACACACACAAATCCTGGAGATGTATCACAATTATTCACAACACAACGGGCACTAAAACTTTCGAAAAATAAAAATTTCGGACCGTTCTTCGCGACAGCGAGGTGTAAACTGAATTGATATCAACGGCAACGCCGTGGATTGGTGATAAGGAATTTAATTTCGTTCCGAGCGGAAGCAAAAAACAACGAATATTTTGATTACCTTCAATCGCCCGCGGCGGATTGAAAACTGGTCGAGTTTCAACACGTCGTCGGGCCGAGATAAGATGTACACATTGAATTATTTGCAATTGATAAACCGCGTGGTCAATAACTAGTATAGAATTTAAAGGTAATTTTCACTCGAGTTATTTTTTAATTTTAATTTTGAATATCCAAAAAAAGAAAAATATAAATAATTATTAAACCATCAATTTGGAGAAAGTAACATGATGGCCACATCACCGTTTTTTTGTTTAAAAATGATTGTGCTTTCTCATTTGAGAAAAATTAGTTACGATAAATATTCGCCCTAACGATACTTATTAAAAAGGGATTTTTCATTTCTGGCGTATTTGATATACAATTTTTTTTTTGATCATGATGGCGATAATTACAGACCAATATAGTAATGACAAACCGTCGCGTAATATATCATGCGGAGGATGAAGAGAGAACCCCCGCGGAGAGCAGGGGCGGCGGTGGCGGAGGGTGGCAGGTAGTACACGGTAGGCCGACGACGAGGGTGATGTTTAATTACTGCGCGCAGCCCAGGAATTCCAATATCGCGGCCCTCGTCACCCACCAGCCAATATTGAAGGCATCAAACTATAACCTCACCTGCTGCCGCCGCCGCTGGTGCGCCTTTATACACATCCGATCAACAATATAATCGCCCGATTTTAAATTTTAAATTAAAATCGCCCTCGAAAAAAAAAATACACACACAACACACACTGAAATTGATGTGTTTGGCTGAACACGCACTTTAATTATAAATTGGAATATCGATTATATCTGTATCAATGTTATTTTATTTTAAATGTTCAATAATGAACGTTGGTAGAGTTAAATTAATTAATGCATTTTTTTTTAATTATTGATGCGCTGTTAAAATTTCAATTACTTCATGATATTATAAGATGTGAATTAAAATAAGTCGTAAACTTCCCGGCGCATTCACCAGAAACTCAAATCACAAATGAGCTCATTATAAAAATTCGCCAAAAATAAATGCAACACTGTATTGGTTTGAAAATCTCAAAATCGCTTCCAGGATATCGTGTTTTTGTATTACCGGAAGCGCATTATCGTACCTTCACCGGAAATAAAATGGCGGCGGTTTAAACCTCAAAACGCGTACAAATTCAACACTCAAAAATAAATGCAACACTGGATTGGTTTGAAAATCTCAAAATCGCTTCCAGTATATCGTGTTTTTGTATTACCGGAAGCGCTATAGCGTACCTTTACCGGAAATAAAATGGCGGCGGTTTAAACCCCCAAACGCGTACAAATTCAACACTCCGTGATTATAAAAATTCGCCAAAAATAAATGCAACACTGTGTTGGTTTGAAAATCTCAAAATCGCTTCTGGGATATCGTGTTTTTGTATTACCGGAAGCGCATTATCGTACCTTCACCGGAAATAAAATGGCGGCGGTTTAAACCTCAAAACGCGTACAAATTCAACACTCAAAAATAAATGCAACACTGGATTGGTTTGAAAATCTCAAAATCGCTTCTAGGATATCGTGTTTTTGTATTACCGGAAGCGCGTTATCGTACCTTAACGGGAAATAAAATGGCGGCGGTTTAAACCTCAAAACGCGTACAAATTCAACACTCCGTGATTATAAAAATTCGCCAAAAATAAATGCAACACTGTGTTGGTTTGAAAATCTCAAAATCGCTTCTGGGATATCGTGTTTTTGTATTACCGGAAGCGCATTAGCGTACCTTTACCGGATATAAAATGGCGGCGGTTTAAACCTTAAAACGCGTACAAATTCAACACTCAAAAATAAATGCAACACTGTGTTGGTTTGAAAATCTCAAAATCGCTTCTGGGATATCGTGTTTTTGTATTACCGAAAGCGCATCAGCGTACCTTTACCGGAAATAAAATGGCGGCGGTTTAAACCTCAAAACGCGTACAAATTCAGCACTAAAAAATAAATGCAACACTGTATTGGTATGAAAATTTCAAAATCGCTTCCAGGATATCGTGTTTTTGTATTACCGGAAGCGCATTACCGTACCTTCACCGGAAATAAAATGGCGGCGGTTTAAACCCCAAAACGCGTACAAATTCAACACTCTGTGATTATAAAAAATCGCCAAAAATAAATGCAACACTGTATTGGTTTGAAAATCTCAAAATCGCTTCCAGGATATCGTGTTTTTGTATTACCGGAAGCGCATTACCGTACCTTCACCGGAAATAAAATGGCGGCGGTTTAAACCTCAAAACGCGTACAAATTCAACACTCAAAAATAAATGCAACACTGTGTTGGTTTGAAAATCTCAAAATCGCTTCTGGAATATCTTGTTTTTATATTACCGGAAGCGCATTATCGTACCTTTACCGGAAATAAAATGGCGGCGGTGTAAACCTCAAAACGCGTACAAATTCAACACTCTGTGATTATAAAAATTCGCCAAAAATAAATGCAACACTGGATTGGTTTGAAAATCTCAAAATCGCTTCTAGGATATCGTGGTTTTGTTTTACCGAAAGTGCATTATCGTACCTTTACGGGAAATAAAATGGCGGAGGTTTAAACCTCAAGACGCGTACAAATTCAACACTCAAAAATAAATGCAACACTGGATTGGTTTGAAAATCTCAAAATCGCTTCTGGGATATCGTGTTTTTGTATTACCGGAAGCGAATTACCGTACCTTTACAGGAAATAAAATGGCGGCGGTTTAAACCTCAAAACGCGTACAAATTTAAAACTCTGTGATTATAAAAAATCGCCAAAAATAAATGCAACACTGGATTGGTTTGAAAATCTCAAAATCGCTTCCAGGATATCGTGTTTTTGTATTACCGGAAGCGCATTAGCGTACCTTTACCGGAAATAAAATGGCGGCGGTTTAAACCCCAAAACGCGTACAAATTCAACACTCTGTGATTATAAAAAATCGCCAAAAATAAATGCAACGCTGTATTGGTTTGAAAATCTCAAAATCGCTTCCAGGATATCGTGTTTTTGTATTACCGGAAGCGCATTATCGTACCTTCACCGGAAATAAAATGACGGCGGTTTAAACCTCAAAACGCGTTCAAATTCAACACTCTGTGAATATAAAAAATCGCCAAAAATAAATGTAACACTGGATTGGTTTGAAAATCCCAAAATCGCTTCTAGGATATCGTGTTTTTATATTACCGGAAGCGCATTAGCGTACCTTTACCGGAAATAAAATGGCGGCGGTTTAAACCTCAAAACGTGAACAAATTCAACACTCTGTGTTTATAAAAATCGCCAAAAATAAATGCAACACTGTATTGGTTTCAAAATCTCAAAATCGCTTCTAGGATATCGTGTTTTTGTATTACCGGAAGCGCATTATCGTACCTTTACTGGGAATAAAATGGCGGCGGTGTAAACCTCGAAACGCGAACAAATTCAACACTCTGTGATTATAAAAAATCGCCAAAAATAAATGCAACACTGTATTGGTTTGAAAATCTCAAAATCACTTCTAGGATATCGTGTTTTTGTATTACCGGAAGCGCGTTATCGTACCTTAACGGGAAATAAAATGGCGGCGGTTTAAACCTCAAAACGTGAACAAATTCAACACTCTGTGATTATAAAAAATCGCCAAAAATAAATGCAACGCTGTATTGGTTTGAAAATCTCAAAATCGCTTCCAGGATATCGTGTTTTTGTATTACCGGAAGCGCATTAGCGTACCTTCACCGGAAATAAAATGACGGCGGTTTAAACCTCAAAACGCGTTCAAATTCAACACTCTGTGAATATAAAAAATCGCCAAAAATAAATGTAACACTGGATTGGTTTGAAAATCCCAAAATCGCTTCTAGGATATCGTGTTTTTGTATTACCGGAAGCGCATTAGCGTACCTTTACCGGAAATAAAATGGCGGCGGTTTAAACCTCAAAACGTGAACAAATTCAACACTCTGTGTTTATAAAAATCGCCAAAAATAAATGCAACACTGTATTGGTTTCAAAATCTCAAAATCGCTTCCAGGATATCGTGTTTTTGTATTACCGGAAGTGCATTACCGTTCCTTTACCGGAAATAAAATGGCGGCGGTTTAAACCTCAAAATGCGTACAAATTCAACACTCCGTGATTATAAAAATTCGCCCAAAATAAATGCAACACTGTATTGGTTTCAAAATCTCAAAATCGCTTCCAGGATATCGTGTTTTTGTATTACCGGAAGTGCATTACCGTTCCTTTACCGGAAATAAAATGGCGGCGGTTTAAACCTCAAAATGCGTACAAATTCAACACTCCGTGATTATAAAAATTCGCCCAAAATAAATGCAACACTGGATTGGTTTGAAAATCTCAAAATCGCTTCCAGGATATCGTGTTTTTGTATTACCGGAAGCGCATTATCGTACCTTTACTGGGAATAAAATGGCGGCGGTGTAAACCTCGAAACGCGAACAAATTCAACACTCTGTGATTATAAAAAATCGCCAAAAATAAATGCAACACTGTATTGGTTTGAAAATCTCAAAATCACTTCTAGGATATCGTGTTTTTGTATTACCGGAAGCGCGTTATCGTACCTTAACGGGAAATAAAATGGCGGCGGTTTAAACCTCAAAACGCGTACAAATTCAACACTCCGTGATTATAAAAATTCGCCCAAAATAAATGCAACACTGTATTGGTTTGAAAATCTCAAAATCGCTTCCTGGATATCGTGTTTTTGTATTACCGGAAGCGCATTAGCGTACCTTCACCGGATATAAAATGGCGGCGGTTTAAACTTCAAAACGCGTACAAATTCAACACTTCGTGGTTATAAAAATTCCCTAAAAATAAATGCAACACTGGATTGGTACGAAAATCTCAAAATCGCTTCTAAGATATCGTATTTTTGTATTACCGGAAGCGCATTATCGTACCTTAACGGGAAATAAAATGGCGGTGGTTTAAACCCCAAAACACGTACAAATTCAACACTCTGTGATTATAAAAATTCGCCAAAAATAAATGCAACACTGTGTTGGTTTGAAAATCTCTAAATCGCTTCCAGGATATCGTGTTTTTGTATTACCGGAAGCGCATTATCGTACCTTTACCGGAAATAAAATGGCGGCGGTTTAAACCTCAAAACGCGTACAAATTCAACACTCCGTGGTTATAAAAATTCGGTAAAAATAAATGCAACACTGTATTGGTTTGAAAATCTCAAAATCGCTTCTAGGATATCGTGTTTTTGTTTTACCGGAAGCGCATTAGCGTACGTTAACGGGAAATAAAATGGCGGCGGTGTAAACCTCAAAACGCGTACAAATTCAACACTCAAAAATAAATGCAACACTGGATTGGTTTGAAAATCTCAAAATCGCTTCCAGTATATCGTGTTTTTGTATTACCGCAAGCGCATTAGCGTATCTTTACCGGAAATAAAATGGCGGCGGTTTAAACCTCAAAACGCGTACAAATTCCACACTCCGTGGTTATAAAAATTCGCCAAAAATAAATGCAACACTGGATTGCTTTGAAAATCTTAAAATCGCTTCTAGGATATCGTGTTTTTGTATTACCGGAAGCGCATTAGCGTACGTTAACGGGAAATAAAATGGCGGCGGTTTAAACCTCAAAACGCGTACAACTTCAACACTCAAAAATAAATGCAACACTGGATTGGTTTGAAAATCTCAAAATCGCTTCTGGGATATCGTGTTTTTGTATTACCGGAAGCGCATTAGCGTACCTTCACCGGAAATAAAATGGCGGCGGTTTAAACCTCAAAACGCGTATAAATTCAACACTCTGTGGTTATAAAAATTAGCCAAAAATAAATGCAACACTGTATTGGTATGAAAATCTCTAAATCGCTTCCAGGATATCGTGTTTTTGTATTACCGGAAGCGCATTATCGTACCTTTACTGGAAATAAAATGGCGGCGGTGTAAACCTCAAAACGCGTACAAATTCAACACTCTGTGATTATAAAAAATTGCCAAAAATAAATGCAACACTGTATTGGTTTGAAAATCTCAAAATCGCTTCGAGGATATCGTGTTTTTGTATTACCGGAAGCGCATTATCGTACCTTTACCGGAAATAAAATGGCGGCGGTTTAAACCTCAAAACGCGTACAAATTCAACACTCAAAAATAAATGCAACACTGGATTGGTTTGAAAATCTCAAAATCGCTTGTAGGATATGGTGTTTTTGTATTACCGGAAGCGCATTATCGTACCTTTACCGGAAATAAAATGGCGGCGGTTCAAACCTCAAAACGCGTACAAATTCAACACTCAAAAATAAATGCAACACTGTGTTGGTTTGAAAATCTCATAATCGCTTCCAGGATATCGTGTTTTTGTATTACCGGAAGCGCATTATCGTACCTTTATCGGAAATAAAATAGCGGCGGTTTAAACCTCGAAACGCGTACAAATTCAACACTCAAAAATAAATGCAACACTGGATTGGTTTGAAATTCTTAAAATCGCTTCTCGGATATTGTGTTTTTGTATTACCGGAAGCGCATTATCGTACCTTTACCGGAAATAAAATGGCGGCGGTTTAAACCGGAAAACGCGAACAAATTCAACACTCAAAAATAAATGCAACACTGTATTGGTTTGAAAATCACAAAATCGCTTGCAGGATATCGTGTTTTTGTATTACCGGAAGCGCATTACCGTACCTTCACCGGAAATAAAATGGCGGCGGTTTAAACCGGAAAACGCGTACAAATTCAACACTCAAAAATAAATGCAACACTGTATTGGTTTGAAAATCTCAAAATCGCTTCCAGGATATCGTGTTTTTGTATTACCGGAAGCGCATTAGCGTACCTTTAACGGAAACAAAATGGCAGCGGTGTAAACCTCGAAACGCGAACAAATTCAACACTCTGCGAATATAAAAATTCACCAAAAATAAATGCAACACTGTATTGGTTTGAAAATCTTAAAATCGCTTCTGGGATATCGTGTTTTTGTATTACCGGAAGCGCATTATCGTACCTTCACCGGAAATAAAATGGCGGCGGTTTAAACCTCAAAACGCGTACAAATTCAACACTCAAAAATAAATGCAACACTGGATTGGTTTGAAAATCTCAAAATCGCTTCCAGTATATCGTGTTTTTGTATTACCGGAAGCGCATTAGCGTATCTTTACCGGAAATAGAATGGCGGCGGTGTAAACCTCAAAACGCGTACAAATTCAACACTCTGTGATTATAAAAAATCGCCAAAAATAAATGCAACACTGGATTGGTTTGAAAATCTCACAATTGCTTTTAGGATATCGTGTCTTTGTATTACCGGAAGCGCATTACCGTACCTTCACCGGAAATAAAATGGCGGCGGTTTAAACCCCAAAACGCGTACAAATTCATCACTCTGTGATTATAAAAAATCGCCAAAAATAAATGCAACACTGGATTGGTTTGAAAATCTCAAAATCGCTTCCAGGATATCGTGTTTTTGTATTACCGGAAGCGCATTATCGTACCTTCACCGGAAATAAAATGGCGGCGGTTTAAACCTCAAAACGCGTACAAATTCATCACTCTGTGATTATAAAAAATCGCCAAAAATAAATGCAACACTGGATTGGTTTGAAAATCTCAAAATCGCTTCCAGGATATCGTGTTTTTGTATTACCGGAAGCGCATTATCGTACCTTTACCGGAAATAAAATGGCGGCGGTTTAAACCTCAAAACGCGTACAAATTCAACACTCTGTGGTTATAGAAAATCGCCAAAAATAAATGCAACGCTGTATTGGTTTGAAAATCTCAAAATCGCTTCCAGGATATCGTGTTTTTGTATTACCGGAAGCGCATTAGCGTACCTTCACCGGAAATAAAATGGCGGCGGTTTAAACCCCAAAACGCGTACAAATTCAACACTCTGTGATTATAAAAAATCGCCAAAAATAAATGCAACACTGTATTGGTTTGAAAATCTCAGAATCGCTTCTGGGATATCGTGTTTTTGTATTACCGGAAGTGCATTAGCGTACCTTCACCGGAAATAAAATGGCGGCGGTTTAAACCCCAAAACGTGTACAAATTCAACACTCTGTGTTTATAAACATCGCCAAAAATAAATGCAACACTGTATTGGTTTCAAAATCTCAAAATCGCTTCCAGGATATCGTGTTTTTGTATTACCGGAAGCGCATTAGCGTACGTTTACCGGAAATAAAATGGCGGCGGTGTAAACCTCAAAACGCGTACAAATTCAACACTCTGTGATTAGAAAAAATCGCAAAAAATAAATGCAACACTGTATTGGTTTCAAAATCTCAAAATCACTTCTAGGATATCGTGTTTTTGTATTACCGGAAGCGCATTAGCGTACCTTTACCGGAAATAAAATGGCGGCGGTTTAAACCTCAAAACGCTTGCAAATTCAACACTCTGTGAATATAAAAATTCGCCAAAAATAAATGCAACACTGGATTGGTTTGAAATTCTCAAAATCGCTTGCAGGATATCGTGTTTTTGTATTACCGGAAGCGCATTATCGTACCTTCACCGGAAATAAAATGGCGGCGGTTTAAACCTCAAAACGCGTACAAATTCATCACTCTGTGATTATAAAAAATCGCCAAAAATAAATGCAACACTGGATTGGTTTGAAAATCTCAAAATCGCTTCCAGGATATCGTGTTTTTGTATTACCGGAAGCGCATTATCGTACCTTTACCGGAAATAAAATGGCGGCGGTTTAAACCCCAAAACGCGTACAAATTCAACACTCTGTGATTATAAAAAATCGCCAAAAATAAATGCAACACTGTATTGGTTTGAAAATCTCAAAATCGCTTCCAGGATATCGTGTTTTTGTATTACCGGAAGCGCATTATCGTACCTTTACCGGAAATAAAATGGCGGCGGTTTAAACCCCAAAACGTGTACAAATTCAACACTCTGTGTTTATAAACATCGCCAAAAATAAATGCAACACTGTATTGGTTTCAAAATCTCAAAATCGCTTCCAGGATATCGTGTTTTTGTATTACCGGAAGCGCATTATCGTACCTTTACCGGAAATAAAATGGCGGCGGTGTAAACCTCAAAACGCGTACAAATTCAACACTCTGCGATTATAAAAATTCACCAAAAATAAATGCAACACTGTATTGGTTTGAAAATCTCAAAATCGCTTCTGGGATATCGTGTTTTTGTATTACCGGAAGTGCATTAGCGTACCTTTACCGGAAATAAAATGGCGGCGGTTTAAACCCCAAAACGCGTACAAATTCAACACTCTGTGATTATAAAAAATCGCCAAAAATAAATGCAACACTGTATTGGTTTGAAAATCTCAAAATCGCTTCCAGGATATCGTGTTTTTGTATTACCGGAAGCGCATTAGCGTACCTCCACCGGAAATAAAATGGCGGCGGTTTAAACCTCAAAACGCATGCGAATAAAACACTCTGTGATTATAAAAAATCGCCAAAAATAAATGCAACACTGTATTGGTTTGAAAATCTCAAAATCGCTTTCAGGATATCGTGTTTTTGTATTACCGAAAGCGCATTAGCGTACCTTTACCGGAAATAAAATGGCGGCGGTGTAAACCTCAAAACGCGTACAAATTCAACACTCTGTGAATATAAAAAATCGCCAAAAATAAATGCAACACCGTATTGGTTTGAAAATCTCTAAATCGCTTCCAGGATATCGTGTTTTTGTATTACCGGAAGCGCATTATCGTACCTTTACCGGAAATAAAATGGCGGCGGTTTAAACCTCAAAACGGGTACAAATTCAACACTCTGTGGTTATAAAAAATCGCCAAGAATAAATGCAACACTGTATTGATTTAAAAATCTCTAAATAGCTTCCAGGATATCGTGGTTTTGTATTACCGGAAGCGCATTATCGTACCTTTATCGGAAATAAAATGGCGGCGGTTTAAACCTCGAAACGCGTACAAATTCAACACTCTGTGAATATAAAAATTCACCAAAAATAAATGCAACACTGTATTGGTTTGAAAATCTCAAAATCGCTTCTAGGATAGTTTTTGGTCATTGCATGATTTTGGCGTTTTTTTTTTCATCATCCATAATTCGAAAAAATTCACTTTTTTTAATAATCATCGTAGACGTTTAAAGTATACCTTTTTTTATCGATTGTCAGTAGCTACGCCACTGGAAAAAATTAAGGCATTAGGGCAGATATTGTTGTTGCGATTATTGATATAACAAATAAGTGATGGGTCGATGGTGTTGTCATCGTGGAAATATTTTTTTTTTTTTTTTAGATTACAAAAAACATTAAAGAAAGCCTCCCGCTGGTTGGCAATCAGAAAGCCATTAGAGTCGCGAGGATCCGGAGTGGACGACCCTGACCGATCAAAGTTCCACACGATGAATAAACCATAACCAGAATATTATGACCACTACCCACTACCCCATAATGCCACTCTAAATCTCATATTCATAACAGCAACTGCATTTTTATTAGCAATTGTATGTGTGTGTGCCTTTTTTATTCCTTCTGAGCCTTGGGATATCTCCAGATTATTATGATGACGGGGCGCTTTGGTTTTACTTTTTTTTCACATCTCTTTCTTCGCCGAATTAATGGATGAAAACGTTTTCCCTTTCATGCGTGATATTTTCGGTTCGTTATTCAAATACGGGGCCCGTTTTAGTGGGTTAATTAAACTCTCGCTCGTAATAAGATTGATCGCCGCTACGATGTTACTTTCTCCGATTTTGATGGTTTATTTTAAATTTGCAAGCTTTGGTGGTGTAGTGAGTGAGAGCGCGAGCGTCGGTCCGCCGGATCACAAGTAGAGCGCGTTCGATTCCCCGTCCGAGCGTAACTTTTTTATGACCCCGTTTCCATTTAATTCGCGATAACAGTTGACCAATAAATTTCGAACTCGATACATGGAATCGTTAACCCATTTTATTTTCAATAATTAATGTGGAGGATCGTTGCGGTGGGCCTGCGGTTCGGTTTAATTCATAAATTAGGCCCTTATTATAAAAGCCTCGTGTATGTTTTATGTAGGCACATTGTGAATGCATTTCATGGTATCATCCGTGATGACCGCGATTGTAGATTAAACGAATCCCGCAAGCCGCACCGCGCTGATGGCCAATATACTGAATTAGATAATTTGATTTGGGGTCGAGCGTCTTTTGTGCGCCTGGGAACGCACAACTGCCACCGGAAACACTTGGATGACATTCTTTTAACGCTAAGACGCACCATTGTTCTATATCTCCTATATAAATCTGGCTTGGACCGTTCTCGATTCACCACGTTTTATTAATCCCATTCGAACGAAAAAAAAAAAACAATAATTTCGCCGACTTGTAAAAAATATAAAAACAATTGCCACCGACGTGAAATTACTCAAATTTGTTCAAAATGCATTTGGGATTATCATCCTGTAAAAATCTGCAAACACCCCGTTCCTAAATTTCGAAATAATTCCATTCGAACGGAGCGTGGAATTGTTGGAAAAAAAACAATAATTTCGCCGGCTTGTAAAAAATATAAAAACAATTGCCACCGACTTGAAATTACACAAATTTATTCAAAATGCGTTTGGGATTATCATCCTGTAAAAATCTGCAAACACCCCGTTCCTAAATTTCGAAATAATTCCATTCGAACGGAGCGTGGAATTGTTGGAAAAAACAATAATTTCGCCGACTTGTAAAAAATATAAAAACAATTGGCACCGACTTGAAATTACACAAATTTGTTCAAAATGCGTTTGGGATTATCATCCCGTGAAAATCTGCAAACACCCCGTTCCTAAATTTCGAAATAATTCCATTCGAACGGAGCGTGGAATTGTTGAAAAAAAACAATAATTTCGCCGACTTGTAAAAAATATAAAAACAATTGCCACCGACTTGAAATTACACAAATTTATTCAAAATGCGTTTGGGATTATCATCCTGTAAAAATCTGCAAACACCCCGTTCCTAAATTTCGAAATAATTCCATTCGAACGGAGCGTGGAATTGTTGGAAAAAAAACAATAATTTCGCCGACTTGTAAAAAATATAAAAACAATTGCCACCGACTTGAAATTACACAAATTTGTTCAAAATGCGTTTGGAATTATCATCCTGTAAAAGTCTGCAAACACCCCGTTCCTAAATTTCAAAATAATTCCATTCGAACGGAGCGTGGAATTGTTGAAAAAAAAACAATAATTTCGCCGACTTGTAAAAAATATAAAAACAATTGCCACCGACTTGAAATTACACAAATTTATTCAAAATGCGTTTGGGATTATCATCCTGTAAAAATCTGCAAACACCCCGTTCCTAAATTTCGAAATAATTCCATTCGAACGGAGCGTGGAATTGTTGGAAAAAAAACAATAATTTCGCCGACTTGTAAAAAATATAAAAACAATTGCCACCGACTTGAAATTACACAAATTTGTTCAAAATGCGTTTGGAATTATCATCCTGTAAAAATCTGCAAACACCCCGTTCCTAAATTTCGAAATAATTCCATTCGAACGGAGCGTGGAATTGTTGAAAAAAAACCAATAATTTCGCCGACTTGTAAAAAATATAAAAACAATTGCCACCGACTTGAAATTCTACAAATTTATTCAAAATGCATTTGGGATTATCATCCTGTAAAAATCTGCAAACACCCCGTTCCTAAATTTCGAAATAATTCCATTCGAACGGAGCGTGGAATTGTTGAAAAAAAAACAATAATTTCGCCGACTTGTAAAAAATATAAAAACAATTGCCACCGACTTGAAATTCTACAAATTTATTCAAAATGCATTTGGGATTATCATCCTGTAAAAATCTGCAAACACCCCGTTCCTAAATTTCGAAATAATTCCATTCGAACGGAGCGTGGAATTGTTGAAAAAAAAACAATAATTTCGCCGACTTGTAAAAAATATAAAAACAATTGCCACCGACTTGAAATTCTACAAATTTATTCAAAATGCATTTGGGATTATCATCCTGTGAAAATATGCAAACACCCCGTTCCTAAATTTCGAAATAATTCCATTCAAACGGAGCGTGAAATTGTTGAAAAAAATCAGTAATTTCGTCGACTTGATTATTAATTTCGAAATTAATTGATAATATATACAGGACGCAATGATGAAAATTTAGGCAACGAAATACATAAACCGTCGTCGAAAACTTAAGTGCGACGTTTGGGGGGGAGTACAATAAATCACGGTTTCCCTATAAATCTAATTTCGAATCTCATTCAAAACGTCGACATTAAATAATATCCTTTGATGGCTAAGTTAAATATTGCGAAATTTCAATTAGAGAGGTCGCGAAAGATTAATCATTCGCGGGATATAAATTGTCCCCTTTATATCCCCCCTCACTCGGATTCGGAATAAATTTCCATTTTTTTTTCTCTTCTACTTCTTCTTCAAATTTATAATATTTAATTACTCTACTACTTACAAATTAATTTCCGCCGTCCCCGGGGCCTTTCGGGTGCAATTTTGATTACCTGTAACAAATATAAAAGCATTATTTACTCCGTCTTCTTCGGCGCGCGGAGGCGACGGGATTCAATTAAAAATTCTATTAAATTTAATGAAATTCCCAACTGTTCTCGAAGACAATCTCAATTATCTTATTAAACCTTTGGCGAGGGGGGGGGGGAGAGGGAAGGGGGAGGGGAGTGGAGCAGGTTCTAAATTCGTTTTAATTTGTCCGACTGCAAAAATAAAAATCTACCTACGGTTTTCTCTTCCGAATTTAAAACAGGATTCTTATCTTGTGATCAAGATTAAGTAATTATATAACAAGGGGTGTTTTGTCTTACTCGGCTTGAAATAAAAAGAGCTCGGAATATAAATTTTTCAAGTACGATTCTGTTTTGTGAACAACAAAAACTTAATTTTTTTATATTTACAAGGATTATATCAGAATATATAGTGTAGCCTGTAATAGCCTTCAAGTAAAATAACTGTACGTAATTTCAGTAGTTTTCCAGTGATGCCAACACAAGGAACATAGAGACAAATAGGTAAACAAAAAAAATATCTTATTTTTTTTTTTACAAATTATCAAATCGTCGAATGCAATTTTCGTTTTCCCAGTTCAAGTCTGGAGCGTTGTCGTTTCATTTTTATCCAGAAAATAGAAATTTTTTCACGCAAAATCAAATATTCCGTTTTTTATTTTTTGAACTTTTGAAGAAAACGTTTTGCCCACTTATTTTTTTTTTACAAATTATCAAATCAGTAACCATATTTTGGTTTTTGAATTAAATGCACTATCAACACGTAAATATTAAAACAATTAATTATCGTCTGCAAACCTATTTCAACCTCGTAATCATTATATTTTCACGACGAGCAGTTGCTGGAAATATATGAAATATAAGCTAACGCACTTAAATGTCCATTTCTATTTCGGGAGAATTTATGACGGGCGGAGAGAGAGAGAGAAAGAGAAAGAGAGCGAAACCCGAGAATCATGTAGCGGTCAGTGCAAATGGTGATGGACCATGTTATAGGACACTCCGTGGGTCAATTCACACCCTAATGACGGCGACGTCCCTCTCGAGTTACTCCGGCCCCGCAAGACATTTGTCTTTATGGCTATTAGTAAATGATAGATTTACTTGTTTGTTTTCGTTTGCGCCCTCCTAATGTTCCCTTCGGACGACCCCGCAGAGTGGCTTGTTTGCAAATTAATTTGCAATTAATATCCCATTATGTTTTCCAATAAATAAACATTTTAAAACGAGTAATAGATAGATACCGGGTGGTGGGTGGGCTTTATACTACAATCCAAACAGCAGAACATAGCACAGGGTTCTTACAAAAAAAAAATTACAAAATACGCAAACAAAACTGCAATAACTTTTTGTTCCGTTTATTACTCCTCGTCTGTGCAACCCACGTTTATGTACAACCGTCTAGAGGGTGGGATAGGACCCACCCACCACCCTTAGTATTCATTTTAACCCAAACTACAAACCCTGTTCCGTAATGATTGATAAACTTGCAACACCCTAAATATATTTACAAAGAAATTGCATTGAATAAAGCAGGGTTTTGTCGTTTGTGTTAAAGTGGATGTAAAGGGTGGTGCGTGGGCCCTATCCTACAATCCAACCAGCAGAACATATCACAGGGTTCGTACAGAAAAAAATAATTTACAAAATACGAAAACGCAAATGCAATTACTTTGTTCCATTTATTACTCTCCAACTGTGCAACCCTCGTTTATGTTCAACCATCTGGAGGGTGGGATAGGGCCCACCCACCACCCTTAGTGTTAACTTTAACTCAAACTACAAACCCTGTTCCTTGATGATTGTAAAACCAACAGTAAAGATGGATTTACAAAGAAATATCATTCAATCAAACAGAGTTTTGTAAGATATGTTAAAGTGGATGCGGAGGATGGTGGGTGGTCCATATCCTACAACCCAACCAGTTGAACATAGCCCAGAATTCTTGCAAATGAATTAATTTACAAAATGTTCGATTTAATCCCCTTCATCTGCAGAACCCTCCTTTATGTTCACCTAATTGGAGGGTAGGATAGGGCCCACCCACCACCCTTAGTATTTACTTTAACTCAAACTACAAACCCTGTTCCGTAATAATTGATAAACTTCCAACACCACAGATAGATTTACAAAAAGATTGCATTAAATCAAACCGGATTTTATTGGTTATGTTAAAGTGAATACAGAGGGTGGTGGGTGGGCCCTATCCTACAATCCAAACGACAGAACATGTTACAGGGTTCGTACAAAAAAAACAATTTGCAAAATTCAAAAACAAAAATGCAATATTTCTATATTCGTCTTGTTACTCTTCATGTGCGCAACCCTGGTTTATGTTCAACTAATTGGATGATAGGATAGGGCCCACCCACCACCCTTAATATTAATTTTAACTCAAACTACAAACCCTGTTCTTTGATGATTGTAAAACTTCCAACACCACAGAGAGATTTACAAGAAATTTCATTCAATCAAACAGGGTTTTGTTGTTTATGTTAAAGTGGATATAAAGGGTGGTGGGTGGTCTCTATCTTACAAGCCAACCAGTAGAACATAGCACAGAGTTCTAACAGAAAAAAAAACACAAAATACAAAAACACAAATGCAATAACTTTATGTTCCATTTATTACTCTCCATCAGTGCAACCCTCGTTTATATTCAACTAATTGGATGGAAGGATAGGGCCCACCCACCACCCTTGGTGTTAACTTTAACTCAAACTACAAACCCTGTTCCTTGATGATTGTTAAACCAACACAACAGATGGATTTACAAAGAAATATCATTCAATCAAACAGAGTTTTGTAAGATATGTTAAAGTAGATGCGAAGGCTGGTGGGTGGTCCATATCCTACTACCCAACTAGTTGAACATAGCCCAGAATTCTTGCAAATGAATTAATTTACAAAATACAAAAACGCAAACGCAATATCTCGATGTTCGATTTAATCCCCTTCATCTGCAGAACCCTCCTTTATGTTCACCTAATTGGAGGGTAGGATAGGGCCCACCCACCACCCTTAGTGTTCACTTTAACTCAAACTACAAACCCCGTTCCGTAATGATTGATAAACTTCCAACACCATAAATATATTTATAAAGAAATTGCATTCAATAAAGCAGGGTTTTGTTGGTTATGTTAAAGTGGATACAGAGGGTGGTGGGTGGGCCCTATTGTACAATCCAAACGATAGAACATGTTACAGGGTTCGTACAAAAAAAAAACAATTTACAAAATACAAAAACACAAATGCAATATTTCTATATTCGTTTTGTTACTCTTCATGTGCGCAACCCTCGTTTATGTTCAAATTTTTGATTGTAGGATAGGGCCCGCCCACCACCCTTTGTACCCACTTTAGCCTAGCCCATAAGACGCTGTTTGATTGAATGATTTCTTTTTTTTTGGAAATTTTTCTGTGGTGTTGTGGAATTTTAACGATAATTACGAAACGGGGTGTGTAGTTTGAGTTGAAATTATTACGAAGGGTGGTGGGTGGGCTCTATCCTACAATCCAACGAGTTGAACGATCGCCCAGAGTGTTTTCAAATGAATTAATTAACAAAATACAAAATCGCAAACGTAATTTTTCTGGGTTTGGCGGTTACTCTCCATCATCGTAAACGTCGTTTATGTTTAACTAATTGGAGGGTAGGATAGGGCCCACCCACCACCCTTAGTATTAAATTTAACTCAAATTACAAACCCTGTTCCTTGATGATTGTTAAACCAACACCACAAATATATTTACAAAGAAATTCCATTCAATAAAACAGGGTTTTGTTGTTTATGTTAAAGTGGATATAAAGGGTGGTGGGTGGGCCCTATCCTATAATCCAACCTGTAGAACAATACTCAGAATTCTTGCAAATAAATTACTTTACAAAACACAAAACATAAATGCGCTATTTTGAAATTTAATTTATTACTCTCTATCTGCGCAACCCTTGCTTATGTTCAACCATCTGAAGGGTAGGAAATGGCCCACCCACCACCCTTCGTATTAAATTTAACTCAAACTACAAACCCTGTTCCTCAGCGATTATTAAACTTCCAACACCACAGACAAATTTACAAAGAAATTATATTCAATCAAACAGAGTTGTATAAGTTAGGTTAAAGTAGATATTTAGGGCGGTGGGTGGGCCCTATCTTACAATCAAACCAGTAGAACATTGCACAGGGCTTTTATAAATTAACTAATTTACGAAACACAAAAACACAAACGTAATAAATCGATGGGCGATTTATTAATTAATTTCCATCTACGCAACCCTCGTTTCTATTCAAAGATTTAGAGGATATAATAAGGACCACCCACCACCCTTGATATTAATTTTAACACAAACTGCAAACTCTGTTCCCCGATTATTGTTAAACTTTCAACACTATAAACAGATTTACAAAGAAATGTTATCCAATCAGAGTTTTATAGGTTAGGTTAAAGTGGATATTTAGGGCGGTGGGTGGGCCTTATCCTACAATCCAACCAGTAGAAAATAGCACAGGGTTCGTACATATAAACCAATTTACAAAATACGAAAACGCAAGTGGAATATTTCGATGTTCGTTTTATTACTCTCCATCTACGCAACCCTCGTTTACGGTTAACCCTTTGGAGGGTAGGATAGTCCCCACCCACCGCCCTTAGTACTAATTTTAACTCAAATTGCAAACCCTGCTCCTTAATAATTGTTAAACTTCCAACACCATAAATACATTTGCAAAGAAATTTTATTTAATCAGAGTTTCGTAGGTTAGGTTAAAGTGGATATTTAGGGCGGTGGGAGGCCCTAACCTACAATCCAACCAATAGAACATAACACAGGGTGCATACAAAAGAACCAATTTACAAAATACGAAAACTCAAACGCAATATTTCGATGTTCGATGTGTGATGTTGCACTGATTGCATTGTAGGATAGGGCCCACCCACCACACTTAATATCCACTTTAACGTAACCTATAAAATCCTGTTTGATTGAATGATATTTCTTTGTAAATCTTCTTGTGGTGTGGAAGTTTAATAAAGGAACAGGGTTTATATTTTGTGTTAAAATTAATACTAAGGGTGGCGGGTGGGCCCTATCCCACAATTCAACCAGTAGAATATGACGCAAGGTCTCTATCTGACGCTCTATCTACATAACCCTCGTTGATATTCAACCATTTGGAGGGAAGAATAGGGCCCACCCACCACCCGTACTCCATATTTCAACTCAAATTACAAACACTGTGTTCCTTAATAATAATAAAACTTAAACAGATAAACACCACAGATAGATTTACAAAGAAATTAAATTCAAACAAACAGGGTTTTGTTGGTTATATTAAAGGGAATACAAAGGGTGGTGGGTGGGCCCTATCCTACAATCCAACCAGTAGAATATAGCACAAGGTCGTTACAAATGAACTAATTTGTAACATACAAAAGCGCAAACGTAATTAGTCGATGTTCGTTTTATTACTCCCCATCTGTTCAACTTTCTGGAGAGTAGGATAGGGCCCACCCACCGCCCAACTAGTAGAACATAACACAGGGTTTGTACAAAAGAACTAATTTGCAAAACACAAAAGCACAAACGTAATATTTTGACGTTCGATTAATTACTCTCTATCTGCATAACCCTCGTTTATGTTAAACCATTTAGCGGGTAGGATAGGGCCCACCCACCACCCTTAGTCCACATTTTAACTCAAACTACCAACACTGTGTTTCTTAATAATTATTATACTTCCAATGCCACAGATAGAATTACAAATAAATTAAATTCGAACTAATAGGGTTTTGTTGGTTATGCTAAAGTGTGTACGAAGGGTGGCGGGTGGGCCCTATCTTACAATTCAGCCAGTAGAACATAACACAGGGTTTTTACAAAATAACTAATTTGCAACAAACAAAAGCACAAACGTAATATTTTGACGTTCGATTTATTACGCTCTATCTACACAAGCCTCGTTGATATTCAACCATCTGGAGGGTGGGATAAAGCCCACCCACCGCCCTTAGTCCACATTTTAACTCAAACTACAAACACTGTGTTCCTTAATAATTATTAAACTTCCAACACCACAAATATATTTACAAAGAAATTTAATTGAATCAAACAGGGTTTTGTTGGTTATGTTAAAGTGAATACAAAGGGTGGTGGGTGGGCCCTATCCTACAATCCAACCAGTAGAATATAGCACAAGGTCGTTACAAATGAACTCATTTGTAACATACAAAAGCGCAAACGTAATTTTTCGATGTTCGTTTTATTACTCTCCATCTGTTCAACCTTCTGGAGGGTAGGATAGGGCCCACCCACCACCCTTCATATAAATTTTAACTCAAACTACTAACCCTGTTCCTTGATGACTGTTGAACACCACAGACGGATTTACTAAGAAATTTCATTCAATCAAACAGGGTTTTGTTGGTTATGTTAAAGTGTGTACGAAGGGTGGCGGGTGGGCCCTATCCTACAATCCAACTAGTAGAACATAACACAGGGTTTGTACAAAACAAAAAAGCACAAACGTAATATTTTGACGTTCGATTAATTACTCTCTATCTGCATAACCCTCGTTTATGTTAAACCATTTAGAGGGTAGGATAGGGCCCACCCACCACCCTTAGTCCACATTTTAACTCAAACTACAATCACTGTGTTCCTTAATAATTATTAAACTTCCAATACCACAGATAGATTTACAAAGAAATTCAATTCAATCAAACAGGGTTTTGTTGGTTATGTCAGAGTGAATACAAAGGGTGGTGGGTGGGTCCTATCCTACAATCCAACCAGTAGAATATAACACAGGGTCCTTACAAATGAACTAATTTGTAACATACAAAATCACGAAAGTAATACTTCAATGTTCAACTCTCCATTTGCACAATCCTAGTTTTTGTGTAACAATTTTGAGGGTAGGATAAGGCCCACCCACCACCCTTAGTATTAATTTTAACTTAAACTACAAACCCTGTTCCTTGATAATTGTTAAACTTCCAACACCACAGATAGGTTTACAAAGAAATTTTATTCAAAAAAAAAGTCAGTGCCAAAAAAAAAAAAACAATATTTTTTGTACTCTCTCTCGCAACTTGGTGCTGAATCACCTCGTATCACAGTGAGCCAGAGCCCCAAAAAAAAAATGGCCATCGTATGAAAATGTATAAATAATTGCAAAATGTTTCGTTAATTTAGGTTTTTGAGGTCGCCGATTATGAATTCGATGTCAAAATTTTGAAATTCAAAATGGCGGATCCAATATGGCTGATCCAATACGGCGGATTCAATATGGCTGATCCAATATGGCGGATCCAATATGGCTGATACAATATGGCGGATCCATTATGGCGGATCCAATATCGCGGGTCCAATATGGCTGATCTAATATGGCGGATCCAATATGGCGGATCCAATATTGCTGATCCAATATGGCGGATCCAATATGGCGGATCCAAAATGGCGGATCAAATATGTCAAAATTCATCAAATTCGCGTAAAATTGGATTTAAGAGCGTTTTTGAGGTCGTTAAAAATTTACGTTTCAATATTGGAAAATGGTCAAACATGCAGTCAACTATACAGGGTTGGGCAAATGTGTCGGAACACCTAATTTCTGGCTAAACGTCTGTTTTTTCTTTTTACTTTTACAAGGAATGTTTATAGTTTTATTTATTCTATTCAGTGACTTACTTTGATTTTCAGGATATGTTGTCATCAGCAGTTTTTTTTTTATGAATCACTCTGTATATTTTTCAACAATTACAATGATGTGGGGTTTGGTGAGTGTACGATTCGTGGTTTTGTAAATATCAAATATATAGAATAAAACACTTTTTTTTACTTTGTTTGTATAACACTTTGGTTTTTATTTGTTTGACTGCAGTTTCGGCAACTCAGCTTGCCATTATCAAAACCGAAGTCCCAAAAAATAAAAAGCATGTATAAGAAAGTAAAAGCTTCCTACATAACAAATATTAATATCAAATAAAATAATTTTGTATTGAGTTCATTTTGTTATGCAATTCGTTTTGTTTATTTATTATGTTATTTATTTATATCGTTTATGTATTATATATTCATAATTCATTGTTTATATATTTATTTATTAGGTTATATATCCGGGCATGTCAAAAATAACTAAAACGTTACTTAGTGCTTCCAACGAATTTTCACGAAAAGTCGCGATAAAATAAATTCGGGCAATTTCGGGCAGCTGATTTTTGTAAAATCCAATGAAGTACATATAAACTCGTCATACAAGCTTAATAACAAAGCGGCGCCACGCGGTGCTAATTTTCTAGTACTGACTTTGTCTAAAATTCGATTTGAAAAAAAGATGTTAGAATGTTTATTTGTTTACTGTGGACGTTTTTCGTTTTAATAAATTGAAAAAGGGCTTAACTTACCCTTAGAGGTCCTATCCATGCCGTATGTTGATGAAAACAACGTAACAGTTACCCCACACGTGAATATCTATTCGAAATAATAGTTTTGTTCTAGTAAGCAGTTGATTGATGAAGAAAAACGTGTGACTGGAATGCACTCTAAGCGTTAGATTAGTGTGCACTGATTCCTTCTTGATGTTATATAATGGAAATAATTTTTTTTTCTTCAATGGCCAGGTTTTTATGGGCCCACTATGCGTATGTAGGATTGTAGCAATTGCAGATATATAAAACGTTTCAGTTGAGATTTTAAACACGACGGTTATTACATAAAACATTCAAATTTTATATGCGACCCTCGCGGTAATAACCGAAGGCGGTGTGTGTTAAGTGTCTTAGAAGTTTGGAACCGCTCCCCGGATAACTAATTGTTTAATTAATCGACGTGCGTACACCGGGATGTAGTTTGTATGCTAAGGTGGCTTATGAATATTTAATAATTTCACCACTTAGGATAATTTTGTACGCGTTAAATTTATTAGGATTGCGGGACAATGAACGCGAAAATTAATGTTTAATAACCAAAAGAGCAATAACGCGCCGCTTATATAATTCATTATGAAAGTGTTTTGAGTGAGGGGCGGTGGTGGTTTTTAAACACTGTTCATATTCATATCATCGCATTAATGAAAATTATTTTATAATACAATTTTTCATTAATTATTTTCTACGGATGAAATAAGTTTTGATCAGTTATTTATGAGTATGATAATACATCATATCAGTGGCGGCTCGTGGAGCATGTTGGTGGTAGAGCCACTTTTATAATTTATTGGATCGGATAGTACTGACGTTTGAAACGTCAAAATTATGAAAGATGGAAATGACAAATTATACAAAAAATCAAAAATTTGCACATAAAAATCTAAAGTAGAGACCAATAAAAAATACGCTCTTAACTAAGATAAAAAAACTAAAAATATAAGCACAAAAAATCGAAAATTTCAACAAAACTAAAACAAAGAAAACAAAGAAAAACTCTAAAATTTGCAACGAAAAAATGAAAAATACGGCTCAAATATCTAAGATATAGGCAAAAAAAAATCAAAAATTTTGGTCTAAAAACAAAAAATGCAAACCAAAAAATTGAAAAATCACGGAAAACTAAAATAATTTGTCATTTTCAGTCCCCAAAATAACTCTTAAAAACCAAAAGATAAGCACAAAAGATATCTAAAACTTGGACAAATATCAAAAATTCGCGGTTAAAGAAATGCAGACCAAAAATCCAAAAATTCAAAAACAAAAAAATCAAAAAGTTTAACCAAAATAAAGAATATTCCGGGCAAAAACTCTAAAATTTGGAACGAAGCAATGAAAAATACGGGTCAAATATCTAAAATATAGGCAAAAAAAAATCAAAAATTTTGGTCTAAAAATAAAAAATGCAAACCAAAAAATTGAAAATTCAAGGAAAACAAAAATAATTTGTTATTTTCAGTCCCCGAAATAACTCTTAAAAACCAAAAGATAAGCACAAAAATTCGAAAATTTAGACAAATATCAAAAATGCAGACCGAAAATTTCAACAACAAAAAATCAAAAAGTTTAAAATAAAGAATATTCCGGGCAATGACTCTTAAATTTGGAACGAAGAAATGAAAAACGGGTCAAAGATCTAAAATACAGGCCAAAAGAAATCAAAAATACAAACCAAAAAATTGAAAAATCAAGGAAAATGAAAATAATTTGCCATTTTCAGCTCCCAAAAAATAACTAAGTTGCCGATCAGAAACTCGAAAACGGTAGTCAAAAGTAACAAAAAAAATTTTAAAAAATCGCCTATAAAAAATATTAATTCAAGTTAAAAAATCTAAAATGGAGGGTAAGAAATCAGAAACTGTACTTAAAAATATCGGCAAAAAAATTTAAAAAAAAAGTCGTTAATTTAGGTTGAAAGAATCTAAAATATAGGATAAAAAATTAAAAACTTCGACCAAAAATTCGATCCTAAGAATAAACATTTCTGACAAAAAAATCGAAAATTTTAACAAAAATATTGAAAAGTTGAAAGAAATTTTTTTTTTATGGAAATTTGTAGACACATTATTCAAAATTAGTCTGTCAAAATTTTAACCATTTGTTGCAATAAATGTGGAATTTCCATGTGAATTTCTGAAAAAATGCGCCTTATTAGTTATCAAAATTTGCTTTTTAGTGAAAACATTTTTGTTGTGGTAAACTTGCTATTATTTTCTTTAGAAATTCGTAAAGACACATTATTCAAAATGAGTCTGTCAAAATTTCAACCATCTATAGCAATACATGTAGAATTGCAATGTGAATTTCTAAAAAATTTGCCTTTTTGGTGATCGAAATTTGCCTTTTAGTGAAACCATTTTTGTTGTGGTAATGTGGAACTTCCACGCGGTGTTAACTTTTAAAAAGTTTTTTTTAAGAATCAGTTAAAAATTCTTGCCGGCTTGAAACTACAGCTAACGAGCCGCCCCTGCATCATATAGAGAAAATTAATTTACACTATAGGCAAAAGTGACTTAACATGGCATGTCTGGTATAGGCAAGCGTGACTTAAAGTGGCATATCTAGTACAGGTAACTATGACTTAAAATGGCAGATCTGGTATAGGCAAATGTGACTTAAAGTGGCATATCTAGTACAGGCAAAAATGACTTAAAATGGCAGATCTGGTATAGGCAAATGTGACTTAATGTGGCATATCTAGTACAGGCATGGAAATTTGTAATCATTTTAGTGATTTGAAAAAAATATAAAAACAATTGATATCGACATGAAAATTTCCAGAATTCCTCAAAATTCATTCTAAATGTGTACTCTATACATCCCATTATTAGAATTTTGAATAATTTCACGTGATCAAAGCGTAAGATTGCAAAACGAAATATTTATTTTAGTGATTAGAAAAAATATAGAAACAATTGCCAGCAACTTGGAAACTTTCCGAAATCACGCAAAATGAGTTCTAAATGTATTCCTTATGGAACACATAATACCTTCCATTATTAAATTTTCGGATTATTTCATGTGAATTACAAAAATGAAATTATTATTTTGGTGACTCAAAAAAAATATAGAAATAATTGCCAGCAATTACTCAAAATGAGTTCTAAATTTAATTCCCCACAAAACCTCATACCTTCCGTTATTATTATTTTTGTTTATTTCATGTGAACGAAGCGTAAAATTGCAAGAAAAAAATTATTATTTTGGGGACTCGAAAAAAAATATATAGAAACAATTGCCATCGACTTGATACTTTCCAAAACTACTCAAAATGCATTCTAAATTTATTCCCCTGGAAAATTTCATACCTTCCGTTGTTGAATTGTTGGATTATTTCATTTAAACGGATCGTAAAATTGCAAGAAAAAATAATTTATTTTGGTGACTCCAAAAAAAAAAAAATATAAAAACAATTGCTATCGGCTTGAAAATTTCCAAAATTTCTTTAAATCCATTCTTAATTATAACTACATAAAAAAATTATATTAACCCCCTCAGGATTTTAAGAAAATTTCTTAGGTAAAATTAGGGAAATATTTGATAATTTTGGCGATTTGAAAAAAATATTAAAAACAACTGCTATCGACTTGAAAATTTTCCAAATTACTTATAATTCAATCGAGATTATAATTACATGAAAACAAAAATACACACACCCTTCTGGATTTTGAGGCATTTTCGAGTAAAGAAGTGAAAAAGTTTGGAATATTTTTGGAAATTCTAAAGAAATATAAAAACAATTTCTATTGCCTTGAAAATTTCAAAAATTACTTAAAATTCATTGTAGATTACAATTACATTTAAAAAAAATACAAGCACCCTTCTGGATATTGAGATATTTTCAGATGAACGGCGGCGAGTAAAGATAATTTTGGCGATCTGAAAAAAATATTGAAACCATTGCTAACGATTTGAAAATTTCCAAAATCCCTTTAAATTCATTCTTGATTATAACTACATAAAAAAAATATACTGACCCTCTCTGGATTTTACGAAAAAATCACGTGACTTGCGGCTAAAGTTATGGAAATTTTTGATAATTTTGGCGATTTGAAAAAAAAATAGAAACAATTGCTATCTCCTTAAAATTTTCCAAAATTATTTAGGACTTACTTGAGATTATAATTCCATAAAAATATAAACATCTCCTCCCTAGATTTTGAGATAACCTCAGAGTAAATAAGTGAAAATTTATGATAATTTTAGCGATTTGAAAAAAAATATAAAAACAATTGCAATCTCCTTGAAAATGTCCAAAACTACTTGGAATTAATTCGAGCTTATAATTTCATTAAAAAAATATATACATCGCCTTTATAGATTTTGGTATATTTTCAGGTGCATAGAGAGAAAATATTTGGAAATTTGGAATAATTTTAGCGATTCGAAAAAAATATAAAAACAATTGTTATCGACTTGAAAATTTCCAAAATTACTTAAAATTAATTCTAGATTATAATTACGCGAAAAAAGAATACAGACACCATTCTGGATTTTGAGATATTTTCAGGTGAACGACGAGTAAACATGTGAAAAAGTTTAGAATATTTTTGAAAATTCGAAAAAAATATAAAAACCATTGCTATCGACTTGAAAATTTCCAAAATTACTTAAAATTCGTTCGAGATTGTAATTTCACGAAAAAAAAAATTCAGACACCCTTCTGGATTTTGAAATATTTTCAGATAAACGGCGAGTAAACATGTGAAAAAGTTTAGAATATTTTTGAAAATTCGAAAAAAATATAAAAACCATTGCTATCGACTTGAAAATTTCCAAAATTACTTAAAATTCATTCGAGATTGTAATTTCACGAAAAAAAAAATACAGAAAACCCTTCTGGATTTTGAAATATTTTCAGATAAACGGCGAGTAAACATGTGAAAAATTTAGAATATTTTTGAAAATTCGAAAAAAATATAAAAACCATTGCTATCGACTTGAAAATTTCCAAAATTACTTAAAATTCATTCGAGATTGTAATTTCACGAAAAAAAAAATACAGACACCCTTCTGGATTTTGAAATATTTTCAGATAGACGGCGAGTAAACATGTGAAAAAGTTTAGAATATTTTTGAAAATTCGAAAAAAATATAAAAACCATTGCTATCGACTTGAAAATTTCCAAAATTACTTAAAATTCATTCGAGATTGTAATTTCACGAAAAAAAAAATACAGAAAACCCTTCTGGATTTTGAAATATTTTCAGATAAACGGCGAGTAAACATGTGAAAAATTTAGAATATTTTTGAAAATTCGAAAAAAATATAAAAACCATTGCCATCGACTTGAAAATTTCCAAAATTACTTAAAATTCATTGGAGGTTGTAATTTCACGAAAAAAAAACATACAGACACCCTTCTGGATTTTGAAATATTTTCAGATAAACGGCGAGTAAACATGTGAAAAAGTTTAGAATATTTTTGAAAATTCGAAAAAAATATAAAAACCATTGCTATCGACTTGAAAATTTCCAAAATTACTTAAAATTCATTCGAGATTGTAATTTCACGAAAAAAAAAATACAGACACCCTTCTGGATTTTGAAATATTTTCAGATAGACGGCGAGTAAACATGTGAAAAAGTTTAGAATATTTTTGAAAATTCGAAAAAAATATAAAAACCATTGCTATCGACTTGAAAATTTCCAAAATTACTTAAAATTCATTGGAGGTTGTAATTTCACGAAAAAAAAAATACAGACACCCTTCTGGATTTTGAAATATTTTCAGATAAACGGCGAGTAAACATGTGAAAAAGTTTAGAATATTTTTGAAAATTCGAAAAAAATATAAAAACCATTGCTATTGACTTGAAAATTTCCAAAATTACTTAAAATTCATTCGAGATTGTAATTTCACGAAAAAAAAAAATACAGACACCCTTCTGGATTTTGAAATATTTTCAGATAAACGGCGAGTAAACATGTGAAAAATTTAGAATATTTTTGAAAATTCGAAAAAAATATAAAAACCATTGCTATCGACTTCAAAATTTCCAAAATTACTTAAAATTCATTGGAGGTTGTAATTTCACGAAAAAAAAAATACAAACACCCTTCTGGATTTTGAAATATTTTCAGATAAACGGCGAGTAAACATGTGAAAAATTTAGAATATTTTTGAAAATTCGAAAAAAATATAAAAACCATTGCTATCGACTTCAAAATTTCCAAAATTACTTAAAATTCATTGGAGGTTGTAATTTCACGAAAAAAAAAATACAGACACCCTTCTGGATTTTGAAATATTTTCAGATAAACGGCGAGTAAACATGTGAAAAATTTAGAATATTTTTGAAAATTCGAAAAAAATATAAAAACCATTGCTATCGACTTAAAAATTTCCAAAATTACTTAAAATTCATTCGAGGTTGTAATTTCACGAAAAAAAAAATACAGACACCCTTCTGGATTTTGAAATATTTTCAGATAAACGGCGAGTAAACATGTGAAAAAGTTTAGATTATTTTTGAAAATTCGAAAAAAATATAAAAACCATTGCTATGAAACTTGAAAATTTCCAAAATTACTTAAAATTACTTCTAGATTATAATTACGCGAAAAAAGAATACAGACACCATTCTGGATTTTGAGATATTTTCAGGTGAACGACGAGTAAACATGTGAAAAAGTTTAGAATATTTTTGAAAATTCGAAAAAAATATAAAAACCATTGCTATGAAACTTGAAAATTTCTAAAATTACTTAAAATTACTTCTAGATTATAATTACGCGAAAAAAGAATACAGACACCCTTCTGGATTTTGAAATATTTTCAGATAAACGGCGAGTAAACATGTGAAAAAGTTTAGAATATTTTTGAAAATTCGAAAAAAATATAAAAACCATTGCTATCGACTTGAAAATTTCCAAAATTACTTAAAATTCATTCGAGATTGTAATTTCACGAAAAAAAAAATACAGACACCCTTCTGGATTTTGAAATATTTTCAGATAAACGGCGAATAAACATGTGAAAAAGTTTAGAATATTTTTGAAAATTCGAGAAAAATATAAAAACCATTGCTATGAAACTTGAAAATTTCCAAAATTACTTAAAATTACTTCTAGATTATAATTACGCGAAAAAAGAATACAGACACCATTCTGGATTTTGAGATATTTTCAGGTGAACGACGAGTAAACATGTGAAAAAGTTTAGAATATTTTTGAAAATTCGAAAAAAAATATAAAAACCATTGCTATTGCCTTGAAAATTTCCAAAATTACTTAAAATTCATTCGAGATTGTAATTTCACGAAAAAAAAAATACAGACACCCTTCTGGATTTTGAAATATTTTCAGATAAACGGCGAGTAAACATGTGAAAAAGTTTAGAATATTTTGGAAAATTCGAAAAAAATATAAAAACCATTGCTATGAAACTTGAAAATTTCCAAAATTACTTAAAATTACTTCTAGATTATAATTACGCGAAAAAAGAATACAGACACCATTCTGGATTTTGAGATATTTTCAGGTGAACGACGAGTAAACATGTGAAAAAGTTTAGAATATTTTTGAAAATTCGAAAAAAATATAAAAACCATTGCTATGAAACTTGAAAATTTCCAAAATTACTTAAAATTACTTCTAGATTATAATTACGCGAAAAAAGAATACAGACACCCTTCTGGATTTTGAAATATTTTCAGATAAACGGCGAGTAAACATGTGAAAAAGTTTAGAATATTTTGGAAAATTCGAAAAAAATATAAAAACCATTGCTATGAAACTTGAAAATTTCCAAAATTACTTAAAATTACTTCTAGATTATAATTACGCGAAAAAAGAATACAGACACCATTCTGGATTTTGAGATATTTTCAGGTGAACGACGAGTAAACATGTGAAAAAGTTTAGAATATTTTTGAAAATTCGAAAAAAATATAAAAACCATTGCTATGAAACTTGAAAATTTCCAAAATTACTTAAAATTACTTCTAGATTATAATTACGCGAAAAAAGAATACAGACACCCTTCTGGATTTTGAAATATTTTCAGATAAACGGCGAGTAAACATGTGAAAAAGTTTAGAATATTTTTGAAAATTCGAAAAAAATATAAAAACCATTGCTATCGACTTGAAAATTTCCAAAATTACTTAAAATTCATTCGAGATTGTAATTTCACGAAAAAAAAAAATACAGACACCCTTCTGGATTTTGAAATATTTTCAGATAAACGGCGAGTAAACATGTGAAAAAGTTTAGAATATTTTGGAAAATTCGAAAAAAATATAAAAACCATTGCTATGAAACTTGAAAATTTCCAAAATTACTTAAAATTACTTCTAGATTATAATTACGCGAAAAAAGAATACAGACACCATTCTGGATTTTGAGATATTTTCAGGTGAACGACGAGTAAAGATGTGATAAAGTTTAGAATAATTTTGAAAATTCGAAAAAAAATATAAAAACCATTGCTATTGCCTTGAAAATTTCCAAAATTACTTAAAATTCATTCGAGATTGTAATTTCACGAAAAAAAAAATACAGACACCCTTCTGGATTTTGAAATATTTTCAGATAAACGGCGAGTAAACATGTGAAAAAGTTTAGAATATTTTTGAAAATTCGAGAAAAATATAAAAACCATTGCTATCGACTTGAAAATTTCCAAAATTACTTAAAATTCATTCGAGATTGTAATTACGCGAAAAAAAAAATACAGACACCCTTCTGGATTTTGAAATATTTTCAGATAAACGGCGAATAAACATGTGAAAAAGTTTAGAATATTTTTGAAAATTCGAAAAAAATATAAAAACCATTGCTATCGACTTGAAAATTCTGTAAAATTACTTCGAGATTGTAATTACGCGAAAAAAAAAATACAGACACCCTTCTGGATTTTGAAATATTTTCAGATAAACGGCGAGTAAACATGTGAAGAAGTTTAGAATATTTTTGAAAATTCGAAAAAAATATAAAAACCATTGCTATTGACTTGAAAATTTTCGAAATTACTTAAAATTCATTCGAGATTGTAATTTCACAAAAAAAAATACAGACACCCTTCTGGATTTTGAAATATTTTCAGATAAACGGCGAGTAAACATGTGAAAAATTTAGAATATTTTTGAAAATTCGAGAAAAATATAAAAACCATTGCTATTGCCTTGAAAATTTCCAAAATTACTTCAAATTCATTCGAGATTGTAATTTCACGAAAAAAAAAAGACAGACACCCTTCTGGATTTTGAAATATTTTCAGATAAACGGCGAATAAACATGTGAAAAAGTTTAGAATATTTTTGAAAATTCGAAAAAAATATAAAAACCATTGCTATCGACTTGAAAATTCTGTAAAATTACTTCGAGATTGTAATTACGCGAAAAAAAAAATACAGACACCCTTCTGGATTTTGAAATATTTTCAGATAAACGGCGAGTAAACATGTGAAGAAGTTTAGAATATTTTTGAAAATTCGAAAAAAATATAAAAACCATTGCTATTGACTTGAAAATTTTCGAAATTACTTAAAATTCATTCGAGATTGTAATTTCACAAAAAAAAAATACAGACACCCTTCTGGATTTTGAAATATTTTCAGATAAACGGCGAGTAAACATGTGAAAAAGTTTAGAATATTTTTGAAAATTCGAAAAAAATATAAAAACCATTGCTATCGACTTGAAAATTTCCAAAATTACTTAAAATTCATTCGAGATTGTAATTTCACGAAAAAAAAATATAGACACCCTTCTGGATTTTGAAATATTTTCAGATAAACGGCGAGTAAACATGTGAAAAAGTTTAGAATATTTTTGAAAATTCGAAAAAAATATAAAAATAATTGCTATCGACTTGAAAATTTCCAAAATTACTTAAAATTCATTCGAGATTGTAATTTCACGAAAAAAAAAATACAGAAAACCCTTCTGGATTTTGAAATATTTTCAGATAAACGGCGAGTAAACATGTGAAAAATTTAGAATATTTTTGAAAATTCGAAAAAAATATAAAAACCATTGCTATCGACTTGAAAATTTCCAAAATTACTTAAAATTCATCCGAGATTGTAATTTCACGAAAAAAAAAATACAGACACCCTTCTGGATTTTGAAATATTTTCAGATAAACGGCGAGTAAACATGTCAAAAAGTTTAGAATATTTTTGAAAATTCGAGAAAAATATAAAAACCATTGCTATCGACTTGAAAATTTCCAAAATTACTTAAAATTCATTCGAGATTGTAATTTCACGAAAAAAAAAATACAGAAAACCCTTCTGGATTTTGAAATATTTTCAGATAAACGGCGAGTAAACATGTGAAAAATTTAGAATATTTTTGAAAATTCGAAAAAAATATAAAAACCATTGCTATCGACTTGAAAATTTCCAAAATTACTTAAAATTCATTGGAGGTTGTAATTTCACGAAAAAAAAACATACAGACACCCTTCTGGATTTTGAAATATTTTCAGATAAACGGCGAGTAAACATGTCAAAAAGTTTAGAATATTTTTGAAAATTCGAAAAAAATATAAAAACCATTGCTATCGACTTGAAAATTTCCAAAATTACTTAAAATTCATTCGAGATTGTAATTTCACGAAAAGAAAAATACAGACACCCTTCTGGATTTTGAAATATTTTCAGATTAACGGCGAGTAAACATGTGAAAAAGTTTAGAATATTTTTGAAAATTCGAAAAAAATATAAAAACCATTGCTATCGACTTGAAAATTTCCAAAATTACTTAAAATTCATTGGAGGTTGTAATTTCACGAAAAAAAAAATACAGACACCCTTCTGGATTTTGAAATATTTTCAGATAAACGGCGAGTAAACATGTGTAAAAGTTTAGAATATTTTTTAAAATTCGAAAAAAATATAAAAACCATTGCTATCGACTTGAAAATTTCCAAAATTACTTAAAATTCATTCGAGATTGTAATTTCACGAAAAAAAAAAAAATACAGACACCCTTCTGGATTTTGAAATATTTTCAGATAAACGGCGAGTAAACATGTGAAAAAGTTTAGAATATTTTTGAAAATTCGAAAAAAATATAAAAACGATTGCTATCGACTTGAAAATTTCCAAAATTACTTAAAATTCGTTCGAGATTGTAATTTCACGAAAAAAAAATTTAGACACCCTTCTGGATTTTGAAATATTTTCAGGTAAACGGCGAGTAAACATGTGAAAAAGTTTAGAATATTTTTGAAAATTCGAAAAAAATATAAAAACCATTGCTATCGACTTGAAAATTTCCAAAATTACTTAAAATTCATTGGAGGTTGTAATTTCACGAAAAAAAAAATACAGACACCCTTCTGGATTTTGAAATATTTTCAGATAAACGGCGAGTAAACATGTGAAAAAGTTTAGAATATTTTTGAAAATTCGAAAAAAATATAAAAACCATTGCTATTGACTTGAAAATTTCCAAAATTACTTAAAATTAATTCGAGATTGTAATTTCACGAAAAAAAAAATACAGACACCATTCTGGATTTTGAGATATTTTCAGGTGAACGACGAGTAAAGATGTGATAAAGTTTAGAATATTTTTGAAAATTCGAAAAAAATATAAAAACCATTGCTATCGACTTGAAAATTTCCAAAATTACTTAAAATTCATTCGAGATTGTAATTTCACGAAAAAAAGAATACAGACACCATTCTGGATTTTGAGATATTTTCAGGTGAACGACGAGTAAAGATGTGATAAAGTTTAGAATATTTTTGAAAATTCGAAAAAATATAAAAACCATTGCTATCGACTTGAAAATTTCCAAAATTACTTAAAATTCATTCGAGATTGTAATTTCACGAAAAAAAAAATACAGACACCATTCTGGATTTTGAGATATTTTCAGGTGAACGACGAGTAAAGATGTGATAAAGTTTAGAATATTTTTGAAAATTCGAAAAAAATATAAAAACCATTGCTATCGACTTAAAAATTTCCAAAATTACTTAAAATTCATTGGAGGTTGTAATTTCACGAAAAAAAAAAATACAGACACCCTTCTGGATTTTGAAATATTTTCAGATAAACGGCGAGTAAACATGTGAAAAAGTTTAGAATATTTTTGAAAATTCGAAAAAAATATAAAAACCATTGCTATCGACTTGAAAATTTCCAAAATTACTTAAAATTCATTGGAGGTTGTAATTTCACGAAAAAAAAAATACAGACACCCTTCTGGATTTTGAAATATTTTCAGATAAACGGCGAGTAAACATGTGAAAAATTTACAATATTTTTGAAAATTCGAAAAAAATATAAAAACCATTGCTATTGCCTTGAAAATTTCCAAAATTACTTAAAATTCATTCGAGATTGTAATTTCACGAAAAAAAAAATACAGACACCCTTCTGGATTTTGAAATATTTTCAGATAAACGGCGAGTAAACATGTGAAAAATTTAGAATATTTTTGAAAATTCGAAAAAAATATAAAAACCATTGCTATCGACTTAAAAATTTCCAAAATTACTTAAAATTCATTGGAGGTTGTAATTTCACGAAAAAAAAAATACAGACACCCTTCTGGATTTTGAAATATTTTCAGATAAACGGCGAGTAAACATGTGAAAAAGTTTAGAATATTTTTGAAAATTCGAAAAAAATATAAAAACCATTGCTATTGACTTGAAAATTTCCAAAATTACTTAAAATTCATTCGAGATTGTAATTTCACGAAAAAAAAAATACAGACACCCTTCTGGATTTTGAAATATTTTCAGATAAACGGCGAGTAAACATGTGAAAAATTTAGAATATTTTTGAAAATTCGAAAAAAATATAAAAACCATTGCTATCGACTTCAAAATTTCCAAAATTACTTAAAATTCATTGGAGGTTGTAATTTCACGAAAAAAAAAATACAAACACCCTTCTGGATTTTGAAATATTTTCAGATAAACGGCGAGTAAACATGTGAAAAAGTTTAGAATATTTTTGAAAATTCGAAAAAAATATAAAAACCATTGCTATCGACTTGAAAATTTCCAAAATTATTTAAAATTCATTCGAGATTGTAATTTCACGAAAAAAAAAATACAGACAACCTTCTGGATTTTGAAATATTTTCAGATAAACGGCGAGTAAACATGTGAAAAAGTTTAGAATATTTTTGGAAATTCGAAAAAAATATAAAAACAATTTGCTATCGACATGAAAATTTCCAAAATTACTTAAAATTCATTCGAGATTGTAATTTCACGAAAAAAAAAATACAGACACCCTTCTGGATTTTGAAATATTTTCAGATAAACGGCGAGTAAACATGTGAAAAAGTTTAAAATATTTTTGAAAATTCGAAAAAAATATAAAAACCATTGCTATCGACTTGAAAATTTCCAAAATTATTTAAAATTCATTCGAGATTGTAATTTCACGAAAAAAAAAATACAGACAACCTTCTGGATTTTGAAATATTTTCAGATAAACGGCGAGTAAACATGTGAAAAAGTTTAGAATATTTTTGGAAATTCGAAAAAAATATAAAAACCATTGCTATCGACTTGAAAATTTCCAAAATTATTTAAAATTCATTCGAGATTGTAATTTCACGAAAAAAAAAATACAGACAACCTTCTGGATTTTGAAATATTTTCAGATAAACGGCGAGTAAACATGTGAAAAAGTTTAGAATATTTTTGGAAATTCGAAAAAAATATAAAAACCATTTGCTATCGACTTGAAAATTTCCAAAATTATTTAAAATTCATTCGAGATTGTAATTTCACGAAAAAAAAAATACAGACACCCTTCTGGATTTTGAAATATTTTCAGATAAACGGCGAGTAAACATGTGAAAAAGTTTAGAATATTTTTGAAAATTCGAAAAAAATATAAAAACCATTTGCTATTGCCTTGAAAATTTCCAAAATTACTTAAAATTCATTCGAGATTGTAATTTCACGAAAAAAAAAATACAGACACCCTTCTGGATTTTGAAATATTTTTAGATAAACGGCGAGTAAACATGTGAGAAAGTTTAGAATATTTTTGAAAATTCGAAAAAAATATAAAAACCATTGCTATCGACTTGTAAATTTCCAAAATTACTTAAAATTCATTCGAGATTGTAATTTCACGAAAAAAAAAATACAGACACCCTTCTGGATTTTGTAATATTTTCAGATAAACGGCGAGTAAACATGTGAAAAATTTAGAATATTTTTGAAAATTCGAAAAAAATATAAAAACCATTGCTATCGACTTGAAAATTTCCAAAATTACTTAAAATTCATTCGAGATTGCAATTTCACGAAAAAAAAAATACAGTCACCCTTCTGGATTTTGAAATATTTTCAGATAAACGGCGAGTAAACATGTGAAAAAGTTTAGAATATTTTTGAAAATTCGAAAAAAATATAAAAACCATTGCTATCGACTTGAAAATTTCCAAAATTACTTAAAATTCATTCGAGATTGTAATTTCACGAAAAAAAAAATACAGAAAACCCTTCTGGATTTTGAAATATTTTCAGATAAACGGCGAGTAAACATGTGAAAAATTTAGAATATTTTTGAAAATTCGAAAAAAATATAAAAACCATTGCTATCGACTTGAAAATTTCCAAAATTACTTAAAATTCATCCGAGATTGTAATTTCACGAAAAAAAAAATACAGACACCCTTCTGGATTTTGAAATATTTTCAGATAAACGGCGAGTAAACATGTCAAAAAGTTTAGAATATTTTTGAAAATTCGAGAAAAATATAAAAACCATTGCTATCGACTTGAAAATTTCCAAAATTACTTAAAATTCATTCGAGATTGTAATTTCACGAAAAAAAAAATACAGAAAACCCTTCTGGATTTTGAAATATTTTCAGATAAACGGCGAGTAAACATGTGAAAAATTTAGAATATTTTTGAAAATTCGAAAAAAATATAAAAACCATTGCTATCGACTTGAAAATTTCCAAAATTACTTAAAATTCATTGGAGGTTGTAATTTCACGAAAAAAAAACATACAGACACCCTTCTGGATTTTGAAATATTTTCAGATAAACGGCGAGTAAACATGTCAAAAAGTTTAGAATATTTTTGAAAATTCGAAAAAAATATAAAAACCATTGCTATCGACTTGAAAATTTCCAAAATTACTTAAAATTCATCCGAGATTGTAATTTCATGAAAAAAAAAATACAGACACCCTTCTGGATTTTGAAATATTTTCAGATAAACGGCGAGTAAACATGTGAAAAATTTAGAATATTTTTGAAAATTCGAAAAAAATATAAAAACCATTGCTATCGACTTGAAAATTTCCAAAATTACTTAAAATTCGTTCGAGATTGTAATTTCACGGAAAAAAAAAATACAGACACCCTTCTGGATTTTGAAATATTTTCAGATTAACGGCGAGTAAACATGTGAAAAAGTTTAGAATATTTTTGAAAATTCGAAAAAAATATAAAAACCATTGCTATCGACTTGAAAATTTCCAAAATTACTTAAAATTCATTGGAGGTTGTAATTTCACGAAAAAAAAAATACAGACACCCTTCTGGATTTTGAAATATTTTCAGATAAACGGCGAGTAAACATGTGTAAAAGTTTAGAATATTTTTTAAAATTCGAAAAAAATATAAAAACGATTGCTATCGACTTGAAAATTTCCAAAATTACTTAAAATTCATTGGAGGTTGTAATTTCACGAAAAAAAAAATACAGACACCCTTCTGGATTTTGAAATATTTTCAGATAAACGGCGAGTAAACATGTGAAAAATTTAGAATATTTTTGAAAATTCGAAAAAAATATAAAAACCATTGCTATCGACTTGAAAATTTCCAAAATTACTTAAAATTCATTGGAGGTTGTAATTTCACGAAAAAAAAAATACAGACACCCTTCTGGATTTTGAAATATTTTCAGATAAACGGCGAGTAAACATGTGAAAAAGTTTAGAATATTTTTGAAAATTCGAAAAAAATATAAAAACCATTGCTATCGACTTGAAAATTTCCAAAATTACTTAAAATTCATTCGAGATTGTAATTTCACGAAAAAAAAAATACAAATACCCTTCTGGATTACGCAAATACGCAAATGAATGGCACTAAAAAAAAAAGTTAAAAAAAGGTTCGCGATAAAACTTGATGTGTCAGTGTGTGTGTAAGGGGTGTGGAGGGAGGGATGCGAGGTGGAGCAAATATAAATTATCAAAATCCAAACTCGGCTAACGACCACGGGTGTTTTCACAAAAGGACCGCGGGGTAGTGACAAACGACAGTTTGATGCGCTAAATGACGCAAGGGTGAGACAATGACGCTATCTGGCAAGAGTGATGACAACTGTAGCCGTGTAGTGGGCGGACCGACCGGCGGACCCGTCTAAGATAATTGAATTCCGCGCTCATTGCTCCGCATTGTGCATCCAAGAATACATTCTGATGATGTCCTCGTTAATGATGTCGCCCCGCCGCAGAACTCGCCGATATTTATATTCGCAATTCACCGTCGCGTCCAGAATATGATAAATCACGAATGACAATCGGAATGTCGATGTAGAAAATTGCGTTATGAAATAATTAGTAAAATCTTAATAATTCAAAAATATTAGTATAGTCGAAACCGGGATAGTATGGCGTGTGAGCGTTGTTTCTCTCTCCGTAGTCGCCTGGAATTTATAGGTGCAAGGTTTATCGGTTAATAATAATATTTACATGTGTAATGCGGCTAATATTTCAGCGGCTTCGCTTCAGTCTTCGATCTCGCTTTAGAATTACCAGATATGCCATCATAAGTCACGTTTGCCTATAGCTGAATTAATATCACAAACTTGCAAAATACCCATAAAAATCATAACTGACTATTATGTAAGTTAATTTAAATCTAATTTCAATTAAATAATTGAGCCTCTAATAGTGAAAACGATTGTACTGAACAACAATATACAATTAATCATTCGCGAACGAGTGAGTGATTTTGGTGGAATATCAGAGTGCAAAAACTTGTTGCCGCAAGACGTCTATTTACTTGTACAGAGGGGGCTGTTCTCCGGGTTTACATGCTCAGGTAAGAGGAGAACAAAAAGGTGTATTACCCCCGATTACATGTGGGCGCTTGTTTCCCTCTCGAAATTCCCTTCGCGCGCGCTCCCGTTCACCCTCCCCATACCTGCGATAGGTGCGAGAAAATATTCGGAGCGTGGGAGAATCCGAAAATGACAAAAATTTCGCGACGCCATTGTGGCCCGAGGAAATTACACTCGCGATTGTTAATTGTTGATGGTGAACCATCTGCGTGATAATTACCGGGCGTTAAAGAGCATAAAATTGGATCTCTCTGTGGAAGTCGTTTGTTGTAATCGTGGCGGAAAGGTTAAACGATTACCTATGGTAGAAAAGGAACGAACGAAAGTACGACCGATTTTTTGATTGAGTCACGGTTAAGAGTACGGCGTGAGTATTTAATAGGCATTTACACCCTTTTTACACAATGCGTCTTTATCAGTGCGGGCGCTGAGTCACGCCGAATGTCAACTGGGAATGCGGCCCAATCAACCGGTGCCTTCGGAATTCCGAAATGAAAGAAGACGGAAGACGTCGCTCTCCCAAAAAAAAAAATCCCTATCTCTTTCTGATAATTCAGGCTTAAAATGTAGATCTCATCAATACGCCAAATTTTTAGAATTGCATCCTATAGCTAAGTTCGAACAAAATATGTTTCGAAAAGAACTAATAAACCAAGAAAACAAACTTCAATTGATTGCAACAGAAATTTCGTTTAGAGTTGATTTAACTCTATGATTAACACGTTTTCTTTTTTAAATAATGTTTATTTATTTATTTACTACATCTTTGTTATCCTTTCTTACAAAATAAAATTCACAGTAAAAAAAATTAAAATAAAAGAGAATAATATAGAATGTCCAAAATTGTAAACAAATTAGAAACAACTTTACTTGTTGCAGAAAGCATTAGATAAATACAAGAAAACGAAATGTAGCCTGAATATAGTATAGTAAGACTTAATTTAATTTTTTGCTTGCGGATTAACGAACAGGTTGAATATTCATATATTTAGGCTACATTTCGTTTTCTTGTATTTGTCCAAAATTGTGCCTGAAATTTCTTTCAAACGGTTCAATGTCGTCTGCATATTGATGATTCTGGCAATGATCTACGTAGCCGTGCACGCAACAAGTATAGATTGAAAATAATAGTGGTCCCAAAATTGAACCCCGAGGTACACCAAACAAAATATTAGCCTAATCAGATGTGGTAACTCCTTGAGGTACACCAAGCAAAATATCAGATATGGTAACTTTTTGTCGTCTATTTATTAAGCAGGAACTAAGAAGTCAAATGTATAGTGTGAAAGGTTTGGAGAGCCATTATCAAAAAAAAAATGTTTTTCAGGCGAACACTGTATTTTTTTATTTTACTCTTTGACAATTTCAGCTTGTCATTTTCAAACAAGCTGGAATTGTCGAAACTATAGTAACTACTCCAAGTTAATAAAGTGATTCGTTTTTTATTTGAATTAAACATATTTAAAACAAGTTCCTAATTGTGGCACTTTTCTGTCAGGTATAAATCACCGTTGTTATTATTATTAATTAAGAAAGAAAAATAATAACGGGCGCGATCGTTTCTTGGCGAAAAGGGGGGCAAAAAAGAGGACACAATAGATCGCAATATTATGTGTTAAATTCGAACTCCCATAATGATGGATGAAATGCCACGGTATCGATTCTCGGAAATAGCGGGTGGTCCCTAACGTGAAATTCCTAAACATAATTTATTACTTTTTATTCTAATTTATCTCACACCTTGTGGAAATTATTTATAATCAAATTATAATTTAAAATTAATCTAATTCATCTATTTATAATATAATGTTTAATACTCGTGTACAAAATGTAAATTTAGCTGTTTTTTTCGATTTATGTTTGCATCCATTTAGTGGTAGATTCTAAATGTAAAAATTGCAAGTCTTACTATTTTCAAAAGTAGACTATTTCAAATTTGCTATCTCCAAAAGTAGAAATACTATTACTATTGCATGTCTACTATCTCCAAAAGTAGAAATAGTACCACTATTCCACGTCTATTATCCCCAGAAGTGAAAATAGTAGTACTATATCAAGTCTACTATCTCCAAAAGTAAAATTTCAAGTCTACTATCTCCACAAGTAGAAACTATTTTAAGTCTACTATCACTAAAAGTAGGAATAGTATTACTATTTTAATTTTACTACCTCCAAAAGAAGACTATTTCAAGTTTAATATCTCCAAACGTAGAAATGCTATTACTATTGTAAGTCTACTACCTTGAAAAGTATAAATAGTACTACTATTTCAGTCTACTATCTCCATTTGTAGAAATAGTTCTACTTTTTCAAGTCTACTAGTTCCAAAAGTAGTCTATTTCAAGTCTACTATCTCCACAAGTAGAAACAGTTCTACTATTTCAAGTTTACGACCTCCAAAAGTGGACTATTTCAAGCCCACTATGTCCACAAGTAGAAATACTATTACTATTTTAAGTCTACTATCACTAAAAGTAGAAATAGTACTACTGTTTCAAGTCTACTGTCTCCAAAAGTAGAAGTAGTACTATTGTTTCAAGTCTACTGCCTCCAAAAGTAAAAATAATACTACTATTTCAAGCCTACTATCTCTAAAAGAAGAAATAGTACTACTGTTTTAAGTCTACTGTCTCCAAAAGTAAAAATAGTACTACTATTCCAAGTCTACTACTATTTTTAGTCTACCATCTTCAGAAGTAGATATAGTACTACTGTTGCAAGTTTACTATCTCCAAAAGTAGAAATAATAAAACTGATTCAAGTCTACTATCTGCAGAAGAAGAAATCGTACTACTATTTCAAGTCTAGTACCTCCAAAAGTAGAAATAGTACTGCTATTTCAAGTCCACTATCTCCAAAAGTAGACTATTTCAAGTATTCTATATCCACAAGTAGAAATACTATTACTATTTTAATAATAATTTATTTATATTATGGTAATAGTACCTAATCAATTCCTTCACAAAATATGTGAACAAGTCATCTCCAATAAACAAGTTTACCGCATCGGTTATGAATTCGGGAGCAGTGTCGACATTTATCCAAGGCTAACTTAAAAACTCCTCTAGTTTGCCAAAAAAAAAAAACGTATTTCTACGTGTCCGGACAACAATGTGTTAAGCCTACTATCACTAAAAGTAGAAATAGTACTACTATTTCGAGCTTAATAGCTCCAAAAGTAGACTATTTGTAGTTTACTACCTCCAAAAGTAGAGGTACTATTACTATTGCAAGTCTACTAGTTTGAAAACTAGAAATGGTACTACTATTTTAAGTCTACTATCTCAATATGTAGAAATAGTGCTTCTATTTTATGTCCGCTATCGCCAAAAGTAGACTATTTAAAGTCTACTATCTCCAAAAGAAGACTATTTAAAAGTCTACTATCTCCACAAGTAGAAATAGTACCACTATTTCAAATCTACTATCTCTAAAAGTAAAAATAGTACTACTATTTTAAGTCAACTACCTCCAAAAGTGGATTATTTCAAGTCTACTATCTCTAAAAGTAGAAATAGTACTATTATTTCAAGTCTGGTACCTCAAGAAGTAAAAATTCTACTACTATTGCGAGTGTACTGCCTCCAAAAGTAAAAATAGTACTACTATTTCAAGTCCACTGTTTCTCTAAGTAGAAATAGTACTACTATTTAAAGTCCACTACCTCCAAAAGTGGATTATTTCAAGTGTACTATCTCTAAAAGTAGAAATAGTACTACTATGTCAAGTCTACTACCTCCAAGAGTAAAAATTCTACGACTATTTCAAGTGTACTGCGTCCAAAAGTAAAAATAGTACCACTATTTTAAATCTACTACCTCTAAAAGTGGATTATTTCAAGTCTACTATCTCTAAAGGTAGAAATAGTAGTACTATTTCAAGTCTAGTACCTCCAAGAGTAGAAATTCTACCAATATTTCAAGTGTACTGCCAAAAGTAAAAATGGTACTACTATTTCAAGTCCACTGTTTCTAAAAGTAGAAATAGTACTACTATTTCAAGTCTACTATATCCAAAAGTGGATTATTTTAAGTCTACTATCTCTAAAGGTAGAAATAGTACTACTATTTCAAGTCTACTACCTCCAAGAGTAGAAATTCTACTACTATTTCAAGTGTACTGCCACTGAAAGTAAAATTACAACCACTATTTCAAGTCTACTATCTCTAAAAGTAGAAGTTGTACAACTATTTTAAGTCTAGTACCTCCAAGAGTAGAAATTCTACTACTATTGCGAGTGTACTGCCTCCAATAGTAAAAATAGTACTACTATTTCAAGTCCATTGTTTCTAAAAGTAAAAATAGTACCACTATTTTAAGTCCACTACCTCCAAAAGTGGATGATTTCAAGTGTACTAGTTCTAAAAGTAGAAATAGTACTACTATTTTAAGTCTAGTACCTCCAAGAGTAAAAATTCTACCACTATTTCAAGTGTACTGCCTCCAAAAGTAAAAATAGTACCACTATTTCAAGTGCACTGTTTCTAAAAGTAGAAATAGTACTACTATTTTAAGTCTGGATTATTTAGAGTCTACTATCTCTAAAACTAGAAATGGTACTATTATTTCAAGTCTAGTACCTCAAAGAGTAGAAATTCTACTATTATTGTGAGTGTACTGCCTCCAATAATAAAAATAGTACTACTATTTCAAGTCCATTGTTTCTAAAAGTAAAAATAGTACTACTATTTTAAGTCCACTACCTCTAAAAGTGGATTATTTCAAGTCTACTATCTCTAAAAGTAGATATAGTACCACTATTTCAAGTCTGGTACCTCCAAGAGTAGAAATTCTGCCATTATTTCAAGTGTACTGCCTACAAAAGTAAAAATAGTACTACTATTTTAAGTCCATTGTTTCTAAAAGTAAAAATAGTACTGCTAATTTTTTACTTAAAATAGCAGTACACTGTCTCCAAAAGTGGATTATTTGAAGGCTACTATCTTCAAAAGTAGAAATAGTACTACTATTTCAAGTCTACAACCTCCAACAGTGGATTATTTCAAGTCTACTATCTCTAAAAGTAGAAATAGTACTACTATTTCAAGTCTACTACCTCCAAGAGTAGAAATACTACAACTATATCAAATGTACTGCCTCCAAAAGTAAAAAAAAAGTACTACTATTTCAAGTCTATTATTTCTGAAAGTAGAAATAGTACTAATATTTTAAGTCTACTACCTGTAAAAGTAAATTATTTCAAGTCTACTATCTCTAAAAGTAGAAATAGTACTACTATTTCAAGTCTACTACCTCCAAAAGTAGAAATTCTACAACTATTTCAAATGTACTGCCTCCAAAAGTAAAAAAAAACTACTATTTCAAGTCTATTATTTCTGACAGTTGAAATAGTACTATTATGTTACGTCTACCACCTGTAAAAGTGAATTATTTCAAGTCTACGATCTCTAGAGGTAGAAATAGTACTACTATTTCAAGTTTAGTACCTTAAAGAGTAGAAATTCTACTACTATTGCGAGTCTACTGCCTCCAAAAGTAAAAAAGTACTACTATTTCAAGTCTATTATCTCTAAAGGTAGAAATAGTACTATTATTTGACGTCTACTACCTGTAAAAGTGAATTATTTCAAGTCTACTATCTCTAAAGGTGGAAATAGTACTACTATTTCAAGTCTACTACCTCCAAGAGTAGAAATTCTACAACTATATCAAATGTACTGCCTCCAAAAGTAAAAAAAAGTACTACTATTTTAAGTCTATTATCTCTGAAAGTAGAAATAGTACTAATATTATAAGTTTACTCCTTGTAAAAGTGAATTATTTTAAGTCTACTATCTCTAAAGGTAGAAATAGTACTACTATTTTAAGTCTACTACCTCCAAGAGTAGAAATTCTACAACTATTTCAAATGTACTGCCTCCAAAAGTAAAAAAAGTACTACTATTTCAAGTCTATTATCTCTAAAAGTAGAAATAGTACTATTATTTGACGTCTACCACCTGTAAAAGTGAATTATTTCAAGTCTACTATCTCTAAAGGTAGAAATAGTACTACTATTTTAAGTCTACTACCTCCAAGAGTAGAAATTCTACAATTATTTCAAATGTACTGCCTCCAAAAGTAAAAAAAATTCTACAATTTCAAGTCTATTATTTCTGAAAGTAGAAATAGTACTAATATTTTAAGTCTACTACCTGTAAAAGTGGATTATTTCAAGTCTACTATCTCTAAAGGTCGAAATGGTACTACTAGTAGTAGAAATTCTACTACTATTTCAAGTGTACTGCCTCCAAAAGTAAAAAAAAGTACTACTATTTCAAGTCTATTATTTCTGAGAGTAGAAATAGTACTAATATTTTAAGTCTACTACCTGTAAAAGTGAATTTATTTAAGTTTACTGTCTCTAAAAGTAGAAATAGTAGTGTGTGTAACTGTACTTGTTGTGTTGAGAAGATCTATGGGCTAAAATTTTTTTTTTTACTTTTACAGCATTCAAACCACAACGTGCTCTCTCATTGTTGTCACGATGCAAGTGCTGTAATAGCTTTGGTGCATTTTTTTTTGTGAGAGTAGGTAACTTTTGAATGATATTAACGGAATATAAACGTAACTTTCAGTACAGGCGAAACAACCATTACCAGCTATAGTCTGTTCGCTGGAATCTGGCGGCCGAGGTCGTAAAACAGTAGGACGCGACCTCGAAGAAACGGCATTGGTGGTTCGTCTAATTGCATCCCGGACATTTATTACTGTCCTTTGCTACTTTTACACCAGTACTTCTCAGCAAAGATTGATTTGAGATAAAAAAAATATTACATCCCCTACTTTTACGACCACAGCCGCCAGATTCCAGAGAATGGGCTGTACACATAAAATTTCCTAAATAGTGTATGATGATGAGGTTTCAAACTAACGAATAAAGAGTATTGCTTTTTGGCCAAAATAAAGTCGTTCATGTCAGAAAATGTAAAAAATAATAAAATTACAATTAAACAAATTAACCTTTGGATTTATGTATTTAAATTACAATTTTATCGCACTAGTTTAATTTTTTTTACATTTTGCGACTTATATACCCTAACGATATTTAGGGACTTTTATGGTAGTTGGTTCCTTATAAAAATTACGTTGAAAGATTTTGTTTCTTCCAACGATTAGTTTGAACTTTAAATTATCGGCGTTTAAAACATTCAATTCCATTCGTATCTACACATATTTTTTTTTTGTCGGCGTCTCTCAAGGAAACGCCATTTCAATGGGGAGATCTTAAAATCGAGAGTGCATATCAAATGTGCGTCGCAGCCGTTTTAAACACAAGCGCGCCGTTCGCCGGAAACAAAATGTCTTGCTGTCAGCAGACTAACCCATATCTAGTTCCTTCCCTGGTTGTTGGTGGTTGGTGGTTTGGTGGCGAAGGCACTGGAGGAGGAAAGGGTGTTTACGGAGCCGGTATAGTAATCGCAACTCAATCAGTCTTATTGTTCTATCCCTGTCAGTGACAGTGACACACATGACACATGACGTAATAACGGGGGCGTGTCCGGCAATCAACTGTCTGATTTAATATTCACCTCGGTCGACATCAGGCGTTCCCGACTGCTGTTGACAACCTCTTGTTATACACGTAGTCTAATAGATTATGTATGTGTTAACTGCTATACCCACACTTAATAGATATATCATTCTATCTGAACTGAACTGAACACACACACACACACGCACACACACATATATTCATGCATGTTAGGATGTGTGGTCACTTTCTATAAATCACCGCGGGATCGGTGTGTGTGTGTGTGTGTACGCCACTGTCTAATTTATAGTTGCGGAATTTCTAATTAATGTCTGCACTCTCGTGATACACAGCCACGCAATTCGGTCGCCGGTAATTTCTGAACCGAATTATGCGAAATCAAAACTAAATTTTAGTGGCAGACTTTAATTATGATCCAAAAAAATTTAACCAATGACCCTCGGCAAAGTGTGTATAGATCTATTTTATTTATATGATTCGTATTTTCATTGTGCATTCTAAATATTCGTGATGTATTAAGGCGATAGGAAAGAAAGAATTTTCGGTAGGCGCAGATTACATCTAGCGCGGGAGCACTTTATTTTTTTTTATCCATCGATTCTCTCCTTTACTTTACAGTTAATCCATTTGTAGGTAGCCACATTCGGAGATCGTGATATTAATTAAAATAAATGATGTTAAGTCATATTCGATTCAATTAACCAGCCGCGCAGCACTGATAAGAGATGGCCAGGAACTTAAGAATCGAGGTGTGCACGTGTAAATGAAAAATGATTGACAGCGTCTCGTTTTTATTAACCACCTGAGCAATTTACGAATACGTCCGCCCGGTATATATGGACGGACTTCATTAGCTTCTATTCAGAACGGTAACTCACATGTATGTGTATATATATATATGTATGTATAGGTGTATTTTACTAATGATCCTCACCTTAGTTTTCGGCCATATTGCAACTGCCACCGTTGGTGGCCTGTAATTCCCCGCCATTGTCATTAAAGCGTCGTCTCCTCGGAATTAATGATAATTTTCAGTAAGTTATGTCCGTAATTTATATCCGAAATGTCACCGGCAGTAAAATCTAATCGTAAATACTTCCAGTTTAATTGTCCATATATAACCCGTTTATATCTTTATTGTATTGATTTTGTTTAGTTAGACGGTAATGCACTGATGGGACAAGTTCGTTCGTTATTTAAATTAACACGTGTTCTTGTAAGCGATTTTGCAATCGGATAAAAAGATAGGCACAATTTGCAAGTGGATAAAAAGATAGACACAATTTGCAAGTGGATAAACAAGTCTGCAAGCGGATACAAAGGTGGATAAACTAAATTTTGCCTACGTGTATCATCTTTTAAATCGTCAAATTTCGCCTACGTGTTTCGTCTTTCAAATCGTTACAAGGTTTTGATTACTTAAACGTCAAAATTTGCCTACGCGTATCACCTTTCAAATCGTCAATTTTTTCGAGTAATTTTAAAAAGTTGTTTTTACTAAAAATATACTCAAACTTTCCGTTCAAATGAATTTATTCCAAAATCTAGGGATGATCGATTTGTAGTTTTCACAGAATCGTTAATTATCATTAATTTTGAGTAAATTCTGGAAATTTCAAGTCGATAACAATTGTTTTTATATTTTTTTTTCGAGTTACCAAAAAATTACTAAAACTTTCACAACTTGTTCCGTTCAAATTAATTTATTCTAAAATCTGGGGACGATCGATTTGTAGTTTTTGCAGAATCGTAAATTTTCACTAATTTTGTGTAAATTTTTGGAAATTTCAAGTCGATGTCATTTGTTGTTATATTTTTTTCGAGATTGAAACAATTGTTCAAATTTTCATTATTAAAATTAAAATATCTTAAAATCCAAGGAAAAACAACTTGTAATTTATATTCAACCATAAATAAGCAACAGTTTTGAGTAAATTTTGAAAATTTCAAGTCGATAGCAATTGGTTTTATATTTTTTTTTTCGAATCTAAAAAATTATTAAAATTTTTCCAACTTGTCAATATCTTAAATTCAAGGAAAAAATACTTGCAATTTTTACTGATTCGCATAACAAGCAAGAGCAATGAGTACATTTTGAAAATTTCAAATCGGTAGCAATTGTTTTTATATTTTTTTCGAGTTACCAAAAAATTACTAAAACTTTCACACCTTATCTTTCGGTTCAAATGAATTTATTCCAAAATCTGGGGATGATCGATTTGCAGTTTTTGCAGAATCGTAAAGTATCATTAATTTTGAGTAAATTTTGGAACTTTCAAGTCGATAACAATTGTTTTTATATTTTTTTCGAGTTACCAAAAAAATTACTAAACTTTCACAACTTGTCTTTCGGTTCAAATGAATTTATTCCAAAATCTGGGAATGATCAATAATTTTTGCAGAATCATTAATTATCATTAATTTGGAGTAAATTTTGGAAATTTCAAGTCGATAACAATTGTTTTTATATTTTTTTCGAGTTACCAAAAAATTACTAAACTTTTACAACTTGTCTTTCGGTTCAAATGAATTTATTCCAAAATCTGGAGATGATCGATTTGCAGTTTTTGCAGAATCGTTAATTATCATTAATTTAGAGTAAATTTTGGAAATTTCAAGTCAATAACAATTGTTTTTATATTTTATTCGAGTTACCAAAAAATTACTAAGCTTTCACAACTTATCTTTCGGTTCAAATGAATTTATTCCAAAATCTGGGAATGATCGATTTGCAGTTTTTGCAGAATCGTAAATTATCATTAATTTTGAGTAAATTTTGGAAATTTCAAATCGATAACAATTGTTTTTATATTTTTTTCGAGTTACCAAAAAATTACTAAACTTTCACAACTTGTCTTTCGGTTCAAATGAATTTATTCCAAAATCTGGGGATGATCGATTTGCAATTTTTGCAGAATCGTAAATTATCATTAATTTTGAGTAAATTTTTGGAAATTTCAAGTCGATGTCATTTGTTTTTATATTTTTTTCGAGATTGAAACAATTGTTCAAATTTTCATTATTCAAATTGAAATATCTTAAAATCCAAGGAAAAAAAACTTGTAAAATATATTCAGGCGTAAATTAGCAAGAGTTTTGAGTAAATTTTTAAAATTTCAAATCGATAGTAATTGGTTTTATATTTTTTTTTCGAGTTTCAAAAATTATTAAAATTTTTCCAATTTGTTGATATCTTAAATCCAAGGAAAAAATACTTGCAATTTTTACTGATTCGCAAAACAAGCAAGAGCAATGAGTACATTTTGAAAATTTCAAATCGGTAGCAATTGTTTTTATATTTTTTTCGAGTTACCAAAAAAATTACTAAACTTTCACAACTTTGTCTTTCGGTTCAAATGAATTTATTCCAAAATCTGGGGATGATCGATTTGCAGTTTTTACAGAATCGTAAATTAACATTAATTTGGAGTAAATTTTGGAAATTTCAAGTTGATATCATTTGTTGTTATTTTTTTTCGAGATTGAAACAATTATTCAAATTTTCACTACTAAAATTAAAATATCTTAAAATCCAAGGAAAAATAACTTCTAATTGATATTCAGCCATAAACTAGCAAGAGTTTTGAGTGAATTTTGAAAATTTCAAGTCGATAACAATTGGTTTTATATTTTTTTCTAGTCTCAAAAATGAATAATATTTTTACAACTTGTCATTCCGTTTAAAACAAAAATATCTTGAAAACCAAGGAAAAAATACTTGCAACTTTTACTGATTCGCAAAACAAGCAAGAGCAATAACTACATTTTGAAAATTTCAAATTGGTAGCAATTGTTTTTAAATTTTTTTCGAGTCACCGAAAAATTACTAAAACTTTCACAACTTGTTCCGTTCAAATGAATTTATTCCAAAATCTGGGAATGATCGATTTGTAGTTTTTACAGAATCGTAAGTTATCATTAATTTTGAGTACATTTTTGGAAATTTCAAATCGATAACATTTGTTTTTATATTTTTTTCGAGCCCGAAACGATTATTTAAACTTTCACAACTTGTCATTCCGATTAAAATTAAAATGTCTTAAAATTCAAGGAAAAAAATCTTATAATTTATATTCAGCCATGAACTAATAAGAGTTTTGAGTGAATTTTGAAAATTTCAAACCGATATCAATTGGTTTTATATTTTTTTCCGAGTCTCAAAAATGATTAAAATTTTTACAACTTGTCATTCCGTTTAAAATAAAAACATCTTAAAATACAACTTGACTTTTTTTCTGAATCACAAACAAGCAAGAATAATGAGTAAATTTTGAAAAATTCAAATCGGTAGCAATTTTTTTCTAGTCCCAAAAATTAAAAAAAATGTCATTCCATTTAAAATTAAAATATTTTAAAACTAAAGCAAATAATACTTGCAGTTTTTAATTAATCGTAAATAAACAAGAGTTTTGAGTAAATTTTGAAAATTTCAAATCGCTAGCAATTTTCTATATATTTTTTTGAGCCTAAAACAAAAATTTTCGGAAAATGAAAAAAATGAAAATCCAAGGACAAAATATTTGCAATTTTTACTGAATCGCAAACAAGCAAGAGTAATGAGTAAATTTTGAAAATTTCAAATCGGTAGCAATTGTTTTTATATTTTTTTTCAAAAATTAAACAAAATCATTCCATTTAGAATTAAAATATTTTAAAATTAAAGGAAAAAATACTTGAAATTTTTAATTAGCCGTAAATAAACAAGAGTTTTGAATACATTTTGAAAATTTCAAATCGCCAGCAGTTTTCTTTATTTTTTTTTTGAACCTAAAACAAAAATTTTCAAAACATGTCATTGCGCTTTAAATAAAAAAATCTGAATATCCAAGGAAAAAATATTTGCAATTTTTACTGAATCACAAACAAGCAAGAATAATAAGTAAATTTTAAAAATTTTAAATCGGTAGCAATTGCTTTTATATTTTTTTTTTCTCAAAAATTAAAAAAAAAAGTTCATACTTGTCATTCGGTTTAAAATTAAAATATCCTAAAATTGAAAGAAAAAATACTTCCAATTTTTACTGAATCGCAAACAAGAAAGAATAGTGAGTAAATTTGAAAAATTTCAAATCGGTAGCAATTGTTTTTATATTTTTTTTCTAGTCCCAAAAAATTTAAAAAAAATTCATTCCATTTAAAATTAAAATATTTTAAAACTAAAGGAAAAAATACTTGCAATTTTTACTGAATCGCAAATAAGCAAGAGTAATAAGTAAATTTTGAAAATTTCATATCAGTAGCAATTGTTTTTATATTTTTTTTCTTGTCTCAAAAAATAAAATAAAATACATTACATTTGAAATTAAAATATTTTAAAATTAAAGGAAAGAATACTTGCAATTTTCAATTAACCGTAAATAAACAAGAGTATTGAGTCAATTTTGAAAATTTCAAATCGCTAGCAATTTTCTTTATTTTTTGAGTCTAAAACAAAATTTTTCAGAACTTATTCCGTTTTAAATTTAAAAAATCTGAAAATCCAAGGAAAAAGTACTTCCAATTTTTACTGAATCGCAAACAAGAAAGAGTAGTGAGTGAATACTTGTAGTAATTGTTTTAAATTTTTTTAAATCAAGTTGAAAATTTTGAAATTTTAAAATTTTCAACGATCATTTCCAGGGAGATTTACTCAAAATCTAGTGAAGGGATATTTTTGGATTTTGGCAGTAACGTCAAGTACACTTAGTGTTTAGTAGATTTGGACAGTATCGCACTTGTAACAATTGTTTTCAATTTTTTTAAATCAAGTTGAAAATTTTGCAATTTTAATCATTTCCAGGGAAATTCACTCAAAATCTAGTGAAGGGTTACTTTTGGATTTTTGCAGTAACATCAACTAGACTTAGTGTTTAGTAGATTTGGAAAGTATCACACTTGTAACAATTGTTTTCAATTTTTTTAAATCAAGTTGAAAATTTTGAAATTTTAAAATTTTCAACGGTCATTTCCAGGGAGATTTACTCATAATCTAGTGAAGGGATATTTTTGGATTTTTGCAGTAACATCAAGTAGACTTAGTGTTTAGTAGATTTGGAAAGTATCACACTAGTAACAATTGTTTTAAATTTTTTTAAATTAAGTTGAAACTTTTGAAATTTTAAAATTTACAACGATCATTTCCAGGGAGATTTACTCAAAATTTGGTGAAGGGATATTTTTGGATTTTGGCAGTAACGTCAAGTACACTTAGTGTTTAGTAGATTTGGACAGTATCGCACTTGTAACAATTGTTTTCAATTTTTTTAAATCAAGTTGAAAATTTTGCAATTTTAATCATTTCCAGGGAAATTCACTCAAAATCTAGTGAAGGGTTACTTTTGGATTTTTGCAGTAACATCAACTAGACTTAGTGTTTAGTAGATTTGGAAAGTATCACACTTGTAACAATTGTTTTCAATTTTTTTAAATCAAGTTGAAAATTTTGAAATTTTAAAATTTTCAACGGTCATTTCCAGGGAGATTTACTCAAAATCTAGTGAAGGGATATTTTTGGATTTTTGCAGTAACATCAAGTAGACTTAGTGTTTAGTAGATTTGGAAAGTATCACACTAGTAACAATTGTTTTAAATTTTTTTAAATTAAGTTGAAACTTTTGAAATTTTAAAATTTACAACGATCATTTCCAGGGAGATTTACTCAAAATTTGGTGAAGGGTTATTTTTGGATTTTGGCAGTAACGTCAAGTACACTTAGTGTTTAGTAGATTTGGACAGTATCACACTTGTAGCAATTGTTTTCAATTTTTTTAAATCAAGTTGAAGATTTTGAAATTTTTAAATTTTCAACGATCATTTCCAAGGAGATTTACTCAAAATCTAGTGAAGGGTTACTTTTGGATTTTTGCAGTAACATCAACTAGACTTAGTGTTTAGTAGATTTGGAAAGTATCACACTTGTAACAATTGTTTTAAATTTTTTTAAATCAAGTTGAAAATTTTGAAATTTTAAAATTTTCAACGATAATTTCCAGGGAGATTTACTCAAAATCTAGTGAAGGGATATTTTTGGATTTTGGCAGTAACGTCAAGTACACTTAGTGTTTAGTAGATTTGGACAGTATCACACTTGTAGCAATTGTTTTAAAATTTTTTAAATCAAGTTGAAAATTTTGCAATTTTAATCATTTCCAGGGAGATTCACTCAAAATCTAGTAAAGGGTTACTTTTGAATTTTTGCAGTAACATCAACTAGACTTAGTGTTTAGTAGATTTGGAAAGTATCACACTTGTAACAATTGTTTTAAATTTTTTTAAATCAAGTTGAAAATTTTGAAATTTTAAAATTTTCAACGATCATTTCCAGGGAGATTTACTCATAATCTAGTGAAGGGATATTTTTGGATTTTTGCAGTAACATCAAGTAGACTTAGTGTTTAGTAGATTTGGAAAGTATCACACTAGTAACAATTGTTTTAAATTTTTTTAAATTAAGTTGAAACTTTTGAAATTTTAAAATTTACAACGATCATTTCCAGGGAGATTTACTCAAAATTTGGTGAAGGGATATTTTTGGATTTTGGCAGTAACGTCAAGTACACTTAGTGTTTAGTAGATTTGGACAGTATCGCACTTGTAACAATTGTTTTCAATTTTTTTAAATCAAGTTGAAAATTTTGCAATTTTAATCATTTCCAGGGAAATTCACTCAAAATCTAGTGAAGGGTTACTTTTGGATTTTTGCAGTAACATCAACTAGACTTAGTGTTTAGTAGATTTGGAAAGTATCACACTTGTAACAATTGTTTTCAATTTTTTTAAATCAAGTTGAAAATTTTGAAATTTTAAAATTTTCAACGGTCATTTCCAGGGAGATTTACTCAAAATCTAGTGAAGGGATATTTTTGGATTTTTGCAGTAACATCAAGTAGACTTAGTGTTTAGTAGATTTGGAAAGTATCACACTAGTAACAATTGTTTTAAATTTTTTTAAATTAAGTTGAAACTTTTGAAATTTTAAAATTTACAACGATCATTTCCAGGGAGATTTACTCAAAATTTGGTGAAGGGTTATTTTTGGATTTTGGCAGTAACGTCAAGTACACTTAGTGTTTAGTAGATTTGGACAGTATCACACTTGTAGCAATTGTTTTCAATTTTTTTAAATCAAGTTGAAGATTTTGAAATTTTTAAATTTTCAACGATCATTTCCAAGGAGATTTACTCAAAATCTAGTGAAGGGTTACTTTTGGATTTTTGCAGTAACATCAACTAGACTTAGTGTTTAGTAGATTTGGAAAGTATCACACTTGTAACAATTGTTTTCAATTTTTTTAAATCAAGTTGAAAATTTTGAAATTTTAAAATTTTCAACGATAATTTCCAGGGAGATTTACTCAAAATCTAGTGAAGGGATATTTTTGGATTTTGGCAGTAACGTCAAGTACACTTAGTGTTTAGTAGATTTGGACAGTATCACACTTGTAGCAATTGTTTTAAAATTTTTTAAATCAAGTTGAAAATTTTGCAATTTTAATCATTTCCAGGGAGATTCACTCAAAATCTAGTGAAGGGTTACTTTTGGATTTTTGCAGTAACATCAACTAGACTTAGTGTTTAGTAGATTTGGAAAGTATCACACTTGTAACAATTGTTTTAAATTTTTTTAAATCAAGTTGAAAATTTTGAAATTTTAAAATTTTCAACGATCATTTCCAGGGAGATTTACTCATAATCTAGTGAAGGGATATTTTTGGATTTTTGCAGTAACATCAAGTAGACTTAGTGTTTAGTAGATTTGGAAAGTATCACACTAGTAACAATTGTTTTAAATTTTTTTAAATTAAGTTGAAACTTTTGAAATTTTAAAATTTACAACGATCATTTCCAGGGAGATTTACTCAAAATTTGGTGAAGGGTTATTTTTGGATTTTGGCAGTAACGTCAAGTACACTTAGTGTTTAGTAGATTTGGACAGTATCACACTTGTAGCAATTGTTTTCAATTTTTTTTAAATTTTCAACGATCATTTCCAGAGAGATTTACTCAAAATCTAGTGAAGGGTTACTTTTGGATTTTTGCAGTAACATCAACTAGACTTAGTGTTTAGTAGATTTGGAAAGTATCACACTTGTAACAATTGTTTTCAATTTTTTTAAATCAAGTTGAAAATTTTGAAATTTTAAAATTTTCAACGATCATTTCCAGGGAGATTTACTCAAAATCTAGTGAAGGGATATTTTTGGATTTTTGCAGTAACATCAAGTAGACTTAGTGTTTAGTAGATTTGGAAAGTATCACACTAGTAACAATTGTTTTAAATTTTTTTAAATTAAGTTGAAACTTTTGAAATTTTAAAATTTACAACGATCATTTCCAGGGAGATTTACTCAAAATTTGGTGAAGGGTTATTTTTGGATTTTGGCAGTAACGTCAAGTACACTTAGTGTTTAGTAGATTTGGACAGTATCACACTTGTAGCAATTGTTTTCAATTTTTTTTAAATTTTCAACGATCATTTCCAGAGAGATTTACTCAAAATCTAGTGAAGGGTTACTTTTGGATTTTTGCAGTAACATCAACTAGACTTAGTGTTTAGTAGATTTGGAAAGTATCACACTTGTAACAATTGTTTTAAATTTTTTTAAATCAAGTTGAAAATTTTGAAATTTTAAAATTTTCAACGATCATTTCCAGGGAGATTTACTCATAATCTAGTGAAGGGATATTTTTGGATTTTTGCAGTAACATCAAGTAGACTTAGTGTTTAGTAGATTTGGAAAGTATCACACTAGTAACAATTGTTTTAAATTTTTTTAAATTAAGTTGAAACTTTTGAAATTTTAAAATTTACAACGATCATTTCCAGGGAGATTTACTCAAAATTTGGTGAAGGGTTATTTTTGGATTTTGGCAGTAACGTCAAGTACACTTAGTGTTTAGTAGATTTGGACAGTATCACACTTGTAGCAATTGTTTTCAATTTTTTTAAATCAAGTTGAAAATTTTGAAATTTTAAAATTTTCAACGATCATTTCCAGGGAGATTTACTCAAAATCTAGAGAAGGGATATTTTTGGATTTTGGCAGTAACGTCAAGTACACTTAGTGTTTAGTAGATTTGGACAGTATCACACTTGTAGCAATTGTTTTCAATTTTTTTAAATCAAGTTGAAAATTTTGAAATTTTAAAATTTTCAACGATCATTTCCAGGGAGATTTACTCAAAATTTGGTGAAGGGTTATTTTTGGATTTTGGCAGTAACGTCAAGTACACTTAGTGTTTAGTAGATTTGGACAGTATCACACTTGTAGCAATTGTTTTCAATTTTTTTAAATTAAGTTGAAAATTTTGAAATTTTAAAATTTTCAACGATCATTTCCAGGTAGATTTACTCAAAATCTAGTGAAGGGTTACTTTTGGATTTTTGCAGTAACATCAACTAGACTTAGTGTTTAGTAGATTTGGAAAGTATCACACTTGTAACAATTGTTTTCAATTTTTTTAAATCAAGTTGAAAATTTTGAAATTTTAAAATTTTCAACGATCATTTCCAGGGAGATTTACTCAAAATCTAGTGAAGGGATATTTTTGGATTTTGGCAGTAACGTCAAGTACACTTAGTGTTTAGTAGATTTGGACAGTATCACACTTGTAGCAATTGTTTTAAAAAATTTTAAATCAAGTTGAAAATTTTGCAATTTTAATCATTTCCAGGGAGATTCACTCAAAATCTAGTGAAGGGTTACTTTTGGATTTTTGCAGTAACATCAACTAGACTTAGTGTTTAGTAGATTTGGAAAGTATCACACTTGTAACAATTGTTTTCAATTTTTTTAAATCAAGTTGAAAATTTTGAAATTTTAAAATTTTCAACGATCATTTCCAGGGAGATTTACTCAAAATCTAGTGAAGGGATATTTTTGGATTTTTGCAGTAACATCAAGTAGACTTAGTGTTTAGTAGATTTGGAAAGTATCACACTTGTAACAATTGTTTTCAATTTTTTTAAATCAAGTTGAAAATTTTGAAATTTTAAAATTTTCAACGATCATTTCCAGGGAGATTTACTCAAAATCTAGTGAAGGGTTACTTTTGGATTTTTGCAGTAACATCAACTAGACTTAGTGTTTAGTAGATTTGGAAAGTATCACACTTGTAACAATTGTTTTAAATTTTTTTAAATTAAGTTGAAACTTTTGAAATTTTAAAATTTACAACGATCATTTCCAGGGAGATTTACTCAAAATTTGGTGAAGGGTTATTTTTGGATTTTGGCAGTAACGTCAAGTACACTTAGTGTTTAGTAGATTTGGACAGTATCACACTTGTAGCAATTGTTTTCAATTTTTTTAAATCAAGTTGAAGATTTTGAAATTTTAAAATTTTCAACGATCATTTCCAGGGAGATTTACTCAAAATCTAGTGAAGGGATATTTTTGGATTTTGGCAGTAACGTCAAGTACACTTAGTGTTTAGTAGATTTGGACGGTATCACACTTGTAGCAATTGTTTTCAATTTTTTTTTAAATCAAGTTGAAAATTTTGAAATTTTAAAATTTTCGACGATCATTTCCAGGGAGATTTACTCAAAATTTAGTGAAGGGTTATTTTTGGATTTTTGCAGTAACATCAAGTAGACTTATGTCCGATTTATTTAAATTTCTTGTCAAATCATTTTTGTTGCTGGAAGCTTTATGACTGCGGAGAGACAGAATTTGTAATAATGAATGACCAAATTTAGAAATTTCTTTAAAGGCCGTTTTGTACTTATCAAGTGCATTTGGATAAAGCGAAATACGAAATTTGGCATTCAATTGTTTTTCGGATTTTTCACGATAGCTCTTGATCGAATGATCGGATTTTAAAAATTCTTCCACCAATAGATTGAAAATGTCGCCAATATGTGGATTAGGTGAAAAATTGAAAGTTAGATCTTCAATTGTTTTCGATATTTTGTACATAACTCTTGAATGAATGATCAAATTTGGAAAATTCTTCAGGAAACGTGTTGTACTCGTCGAGGAGATTTGGATAAAGCGAAAAACGAAATTCGGCATTCGATTGTTTTTCGGATTTTTCGCGATAGCTCTTGATCGAATGATCGGATTTTTAAAATTCTTCCACCAATAGATTGCAAATGTCGCCAATATGTGGATCAGGTGGAAAATGGAAAGTTGGATCTTCAATTGTTTTCGATTTTTTGTGCGTAACTCTTGAATGAGTGACCAAATTTGAAAAATTCTTCAGGAACCGTGTTGTGCTCATCGAGGAGATTTGGATAAAGCGAAAAACGAAATTCGGCATTCAATTGTTTTTCGGATTTTTCACGATAGCTCTTGATCGAATGATTAGATTTTAAAAATTCTTCCACCAATAGATTGCAAATGTCGCCAATATGTGGATCAGGTGGAAAATGGAAAGTTGGATCTTCAATTGTTTTCGATTTTTTGTGCGTAACTCTTGAATGAATGACCAAATTTGGAAAATTCTTCAGGAACCGTGTTGTACTCGTCGAGGAGATTTGGATAAAGCGAAAAACGAAATTCGGCATTCAATTGTTTTTTGGTTTTTACACGATTGCTCTCGATTGAATGGCCAGATTTTGAAAATTCTTCCACCAATGGATTGAAAATATCACCAATATGTGGATTAGGTGGAAAATGGAAAGTTGGATCTTCAATTGTTTTCGATTTTTTGTGCATAACTCTTGAACGAATGATCAAATTTGGAAAATTCTTCAGGGACCGTGTTGTGCTCATCGAGGAGATTTGGATAAAGCGAAAAAATAAATTCGGTATTCAATTGTTTTTCGGATTTTTCACGATAGCTCTTGATCGAATGATCGGATTTTAAAAATTCTTCCACCAATAGATTGCAAATGTCGCCAATATGTGGATTAGGTGAGAAATGGAAAGTTAGATCTTCAATTGTTTTCGATTTTTTGCGCATAACTCTTGAATGAATGATCAAATTTGGAAAATTCTTCAGGAACCGTGCTGTACTCATCGAGGAGATTTGGATAAGGCAAAAAAACGAAATTCGGCATTCAATTGATTTTTCACGATAACTCTTGATTGAATGATCGGATTTTGAAAATTTCAATTGTAATTAATTTCTGTGCTTGAATTATGATAAAATCGCACTATACATTAAAATATTCGTGTCGGGCGATTTTTTGTCGTGTCGCGTCGAGAATCGGCGCCGGAATATTCATGTTCTGGTTCGAGAATATGTCGCGGCATAATAAGTATTTCGAGTGGATGTGTTTGTGCATTCGGAATAGGTATAAATGGAGCCATAAATTAGTTAAATACGCCGGTTATATGGTAATGAATTAACTGAGGAACGGTGTTTGGGCAACGCGTTCCAACACATCACGCTTTATAATGGGGGGACACGGCGACGAGGATATAAATTGGATGAAAGAAAAACTCTAATCTGTTCCCTCTCGCGTTATGGCTTAATGCGGAGAGAGACCCCGAAATATCTGGATGGACGGATGGATGGATACGCCCGCTTTTTGTTTGCCCAAAAGATACCGCCCACAGTTTACGGCGGTTTACCGATCTCATTAAGGAAATTTTCAAACTGGTTCACAGAGGAGAAAAAAAGCTCAAGTGGTTCTATTTTAAACAATCTACTATACGTGTTAAATTATTGCGCTTGCGTTTCTTTTTTTTTTAGTGTAACAATTTAACATTGTTTATTATTCAATGGAGAGATTTTTGAACAATACTTTTTGGCGAAATTTTAGGCTGATAATTTTAATATTCAATATTGTATGTAAGTAGAATTTGTTTTGCAACTGGGGAATTTTAGACGCGACGTTTTGACGATGCAATTAACAAAGAATAGGTAAACGTGACTTAAAATGATATGTTAGGTATAGGCAAACATGACTTAACGTGGCATGTCTGCTATAGGCAAACGTGACTTAACGTGGCATATCTGGTAACTGTTGAAATATTACGTCTATACAAGTAAATATTATTTTTAGCCGATAAACCCCCACCAATGATTTCCAGGCGACTAAGGAGAGAGAAACACTTCGCTCACACGCCACATTATCCCGGTTCGGACTTTACAAACTTCTAATAGATTAACTTTAATTATAATTCAATCCCCTATTTACATACACCAATTTTATTTAACCCGCACTCCATTAAGCCCCCGTAAATATTGGGGAACGCGTCAATTACGAAACGCACGAAATCGTTGATTTAAGTGGAAACAAAAATAAATTTCGGGAGGTAATTGGTGGAATGTTTCGAGAGAGAGAGGCAAAGTTTGCGAGTCGGGATGATAAGTAGTAGTGAGTAGTCCTTTCTGGAGGGTATACAGCGGTGCGAGAGGTCCGTGTGAACCTGGTCACCGGAAGCCGCCCCTCAGGTGAGAGACCGCCCTCTCTTCCCCTGTGGGAAGCTCAGGAGTGCCCTTCGTGCACGGATTATTAGCCCGGCTTGAATTTCACACAACAGAATGAGAGGAGAGAAAAAAAAAATAAGGGCAGCGTGATTACGGCCACTGTTCACTCTTTCGGATGCTGTGTGCGCGTACCGCGCCGTCCGTCAACCATCGCAGACATTTTTTGTTAACCCCCGGCACCGTCGACCCCGTTTGCAGAACGAATATTATTTAATCTGGCGTAAATAATAACAAACATTACGAGTTAGTTGTGATGAATTATTAACCGCGCACCACTCTCTCCCCGTATTCGGGAAAGCGTTAAGTAAATATAAATATAAATCACGCCCAATTCTGCAAATTCATCATTTCTGCATTTTTTTAATATTCAAAACAATATATATATATATATATATATATATATATATATATATATATATATATATATATTTATTTTTACACCCATTAAACTCAACTGTATCGATAACAAAATAACTCCTAATTGCATCCAAAGATGTACTTTACTGCGAATCGTCGTTCGTTTATAATGGCAGAAAAATAATTACAAGAATCAGTAAATTGAGTGATCCCCGGGTAATGATCCTGCGGAGATTTGCATACTGTTATGCATCAAAACATCACCCCTTCGAGAGGGTACACCGCTATCCAGAATAGATTCATGCGTGATGGATACTTAAGTAGCCACTTTTCTCATTGTCATGCAGATGAAAATGTTTCGTACGGGTCAGTAGGGGAGGAGGGACCGCGTCCGATACCGGAACGAAAACAAGCACTCGGCCACTTTTGTACTTTCAATTTCGGACCAAGGGAATATAGAACAATCATAGAGCTTGCAATTACTGTAGTACTTCTATAATGCTTTGATGTAATTGATACAAAGGCGCTTTTAAGTTCTTCAGATTTTCATATAGAGCTCAAGTTTCATCTGAAAATCTTTATTTGTTTTTGAGATACAGAGTCAGACAGACAGACAGGCAGACAGGCAGACAGACAAACAGTCAGGCAGATAGTCAGGCAGACAGTCAGGCAGACAGCCAGGAAGACAGTCAGGCAGTGAGACATTACAGACAGTCAGGCAGACAGACAGTACAGACAGTCAGTCAGGCAGACAGTCAGGAAGACAGTCAGGCAGACAGACATTATAGACAGTCAGGCAGACAGACAGTACAGACAGTCAGGCAAACAGTTAGGAAGACAGTCAGGCAGACAGTCAGGAAGACAGTCTGGCAGACAGACATTATAGACAGTCAGGCAGACAGACAGTACAGACAGTCAGGCAAACAGTTAGGAAGACAGTCAGGCAGACAGTCAGGAAGACAGTCTGGCAGACAGACAGGCAGACAGTCAGGCAGAGTCAGGCAGACAGTCAGACAGACAGTCAGGCAGAAGATCAGGCAGACAGTCAGGAAGACAGTCAGGCAGACAGACATTACAGATAGTCAAGCAGACAGACAGTACAGACAGTCAGGCAGACGGTCAGGAAGACAGTCAGGCAGACAGACATTACAGATAGTCAAGCAGACAGACAGTACAGACAGTCAGGCAGACAGACAGTACAGACAGTCAGGCAGATAGTCAGGAAGACAGTCAGGCAAACAGTCAGCAGACAGTCAGGCAGAGTCAGGCAGACAGTCAGGCAGACAGTCTGGCAGACAGTCAGGCAGACAGTCTGGCAGACAGTCTGGCAGACAGTCTGGCAGACAGTCTGGCAGACAGACAGTACAGACAGTCAGGCAGATAGTCAGGAAGACAGTCAGGCAGACAGTCAGGCAGTCAGGCAGACAGTCAGGAAGACAGTCAGGCAGACAGACATTACAGATAGTCAAGCAGACAGACAGTACAGACAGTCAGGCAGACGGTCAGGAAGACAGTCAGGCAGACAGACATTATAGACAGTCAGGAAGACAGTCAGGCAGGCAGTCTGGCAGACAGACAGTACAGACAGTCAGGCAGATAGTCAGGAAGACAGTCAGGCAAACAGTCAGCAGACAGTCAGGCAGAGTCAGGCAGACAGTCAGGCAGACAGTCTGGCAGACAGTCAGGCAGACAGTCTGGCAGACAGTCTGGCAGACAGACAGTACAGACAGTCAGGCAGATAGTCAGGAAGACAGTCAGGCAGACAGTCAGGCAGACAGACATTACAGATAGTCAGGCAGACAGACAGTACAGATAGTCAGGAAGACAGTCAGGCAAATAGTCAGGCAGACAGTCAGGCAGACAGACATTACAGACAGTCAGGCAGACAGACAGTCCAGACAGTCAGGCAGACAGTCAGGAAGACAGTCAGGAAGACAGTCAGGCAGACAGACATTACAGATAGTCAGGCAGACAGACAGTACAGATAGTCAGGAAGACAGTCAGGCAAATAGTCAGGCAGACAGTCAGGCAGACAGACATTACAGACAGTCAGGCAGACAGACAGTCCAGACAGTCAGGCAGACAGTCAGGCAGACAGTCAGGAAGACAGTCAGGCAGACAGACATTACAGATAGTCAGGAAGACAGTCAGGCAAATAGTCAGGCAGACAGTCAGGCAGACAGACATTACAGACAGTCAGGCAGACAGACAGTCCAGACAGTCAGGCAGACAGTCAGGAAGACAGTCAGGCAGACAGACATTACAGATAGTCAGGCAGACAGACAGTACAGATAGTCAGGAAGACAGTCAGGCAAATAGTCAGGCAGACAGTCAGGCAGACAGACATTACAGACAGTCAGGCAGACAGACAGTCCAGACAGTCAGGCAGACAGTCAGGCAGACAGTCAGGAAGACAGTCAGGCAGACAGACATTACAGATAGTCAGGAAGACAGTCAGGCAAATAGTCAGGCAGACAGTCAGGCAGACAGACATTACAGACAGTCAGGCAGACAGACAGTCCAGACAGTCAGGCAGACAGTCAGGAAGACAGTCAGGAAGACAGTCAGGCAGACAGACATTACAGATAGTCAGGCAGACAGACAGTACAGATAGTCAGGAAGACAGTCAGGCAAATAGTCAGGCAGACAGTCAGGCAGACAGACATTACAGACAGTCAGGCAGACAGACAGTCCAGACAGTCAGGCAGACAGTCAGGCAGACAGTCAGGAAGACAGTCAGGCAGACAGACATTACAGATAGTCAGGAAGACAGTCAGGCAAATAGTCAGGCAGACAGTCAGGCAGACAGACATTACAGACAGTCAGGCAGACAGACAGTCCAGACAGTCAGGCAGACAGTCAGGAAGACAGTCAGGAAGACAGTCAGGCAGACAGACATTACAGATAGTCAGGCAGACAGACAGTACAGATAGTCAGGAAGACAGTCAGGCAAATAGTCAGGCAGACAGTCAGGCAGACAGACATTACAGACAGTCAGGCAGACAGACAGTCCAGACAGTCAGGCAGACAGTCAGGCAGACAGTCAGGAAGACAGTCAGGCAGACAGACATTACAGATAGTCAGGAAGACAGTCAGGCAAATAGTCAGGCAGACAGTCAGGCAGACAGACATTACAGACAGTCAGGCAGACAGACAGTCCAGACAGTCAGGCAGACAGTCAGGAAGACAGTCAGGAAGACAGTCAGGCAGACAGACATTACAGATAGTCAGGCAGACAGACAGTACAGATAGTCAGGAAGACAGTCAGGCAAATAGTCAGGCAGACAGTCAGGCAGACAGACATTACAGACAGTCAGGCAGACAGACAGTCCAGACAGTCAGGCAGACAGTCAGGCAGACAGTCAGGAAGACAGTCAGGCAGACAGACATTACAGATAGTCAGGAAGACAGTCAGGCAAATAGTCAGGCAGACAGTCAGGCAGACAGACATTACAGACAGTCAGGCAGACAGACAGTCCAGACAGTCAGGCAGACAGTCAGGAAGACAGTCAGGAAGACAGTCAGGCAGGCAGTCTGGCAGACAGACAGTACAGACAGTCAGGCAGATAGTCAGGAAGACAGTCAGGCAGACAGTCAGGCAGACAGTCAGGAAGACAGTCAGGCAGACACAGTCGAGCAGACAGTACAGGAAGTAATTTTAGTTTTAGCGGTTGGCGGATTTTCTAACGGAATTATGTTGGATTATTGCGAAAACTAGCGTAATTCAATTTAAATTTAAACTTTATTTTCAAAAAATCTATTTTAGAAGAGAAAAGGCGGAAACTTAAAACATTAACTTAAAAAAATTCATAACTCATGGAAAAATTAACACATTTTTAAAAATTAAACGTAGATAATTTTATTACTTTTCGTTCGAGTTTAAGGAACATTGATTTAGTTTTTAATTTTTGTTAATTTGTTTTCTTGCGATTTAAATTTAATTTAATTTAAGTTTGTCAGTTTTTGTTTCTAATTTTGTATTATTGGGATTACCCGTTTAATAATAAATAAATAAATAAATAGATGTTCCGTAAATATGCTAAAATATTTGATTAACTCTCATCATATCAGAACTTATTTTCTTTTCGATTTTTGTTTTGTTGAAGTGTTCAAAAACTTAAAGCATTAATTTTCAAAAATTCATAACTTAGGAAAAAGTGACAAGTTTTCAAAATTTTAAGTTGGTTTTAAAGGTTTAAAAATCGGATTATTTTGTTTAAGTATTCAACAACTTTAAATATTAATTTTCAAAAATTCACGTTTTGTTTAAGTGTTCGAGAACTTTTTATTTTATTTTTTTTAACGGTACACTCTTGAAGATTTTGTTAAATTGCAAGAAAACCCCTTCATGGATTTTCTTCAATCTTACACATCATTTACTAAATATCTGTGGCTATAAAACAAGTGAATAAACAAACAAAAAGTTGTCGCTAGTTTTCCCGGAATTTCAACTCAAACATTTTTCAAACTGCGAAAAATACGCATTCTTGCGAATTTTGTCAAATTACAAGAAAATCCCTTCATGAATTTTCTTCAATCTTCCACATCATGTTCTAAACATCTGTCGCTATAAAACAAGTAAATAAACGGACAAAAAATCGTTGCTAGTGTTTCTGGAGTTTCTGCTCAAACATTTTTCAAGCTGCATTTTTGCGGATTTTGTTAAATTTCAAGAAAACCTTTTCTCGAATATTTTTCAATCTTTAACATCATCTTCTTAATATCTGTGGCTGTTAAACAAGTGAATAAACAGACAAAAAGTTATCGCTAGTTTTTCAGGAATTATTATTATTTTGAGGTTGCAAAAATACGCATTTTTGTGGATTTTATTAAATTTCAAGAAAACCCTTTCTCAAATATTCTTCAATATTTAACTTTATCTTCTAAATATCTGTGGCTGTTAAACAAGTGAATAAATGGACAAAAAGTAGTCACTAGTTTTTCCGCAATTTTTACTCAAAATGTTGTTTAAGTTGCAAAAATATGTTTTCTTGGAGATTTTGTTAAATTACAAGAAAACTCCTTAATATATTTTCTTCAATCTTTACCAGCATCTCCCATACATCTGTGGCTATAAAACAAGTGAATAAATGGACAAAAAGTTTGCTAGTTTTTCCGCAATTTTTACTCATTTTTCAAGTTGCAAAAATATGCATTCTTGCAGATTTTATTAAATTACAAATAAATCCCTTAATGGATTTTCTTCAATCTTTACCATCATCTTCCATACATTTGTGGCTATAAAACAAGTGAATAAACGAACAAAAAGCTGTCGCTAGATTTCCAGAATTTTGACTCAAATATTTTTTTCAAACTGCAAAAATACGCCTTCTTGCGGATTTTGTTAAATTACAAGAAAATCCCTTCATGAATTTTCTTCAATCTCCTACAATATCTTCTAAACATCTGTCGCTATAAAACAAGGGAATAAACGGACAAAAAGTTGTTGCTAGTTTTTCTGGAATATCGACTCAAACTTTTTCAAGCTACAAAAATACACATTCTTGCGGATTTTGTTAAATTACAAGAAAACCTTTTCTCCAATATTCTTCAATCTTTAACATCATATTCTAAATAATTGTGGCTGTAAAACACGTGAATGAACGAACAAAAAGTTTGCTAGTTTTTTCGGAATTATGACTCAAACATTTTTTCAAAATAATTAATAAATAAACCCCTTAATGTTTTTTCTTTAATTTTTGCCATCATCTTCTAAACACCTGTCTTTATAAAACAAGTGAATAAACGGACAAAAAGCTGTCGCTAGATTTAAAGAATTTTGACTCAAAGATTTTTCAAACTGCAAAAATACGCATTCTCGCGGATTTTGTTAAATTACAAGAAAACTTTTCCTCGAATATTCTTCAATCTTTAACATCATCTTCTAAATACCCGTGGCTGTTAAACAAGTGAATAAACGGACAAAAAGTAGTCACTAGTTTTTCCGGAATTTTGACTCAAACTTTTTCAAAGCTGCAAAAATGCGCATTCTTGCAGATTTTGTTAAATTACAAATAGTCCCCTTAATGGATTTTCTTCAATCTTTACCATCATCTTCTAAATATCTGTCGCTATAAAACAAGTAAATAAACGGACAAAAAGCTGTCGCTAGGTTTCCAGAATTTTTACTCAAACATTTTTCAAGTTGCAAAAAATACACATTCTTGCGGATTTTGTTAAATTTCAAAAATACCTTTTCTCGAATATTCTTCAATATTTAACATCATCTTCTAAATATCTGTCGCTGTAAAACAAGTGAATAAACGGACAAAAAGTTTGCTAGTTTGTTCGGATTTTTTACTCAAACATTTTTCAAGTTACAAAAATATGCATTCTTGCGGATTTTGTTAAATTTCAAAAAAACCTTTTTTCGAACATTCTTCAATATTTAACATAATCTTCTAAGTATATGTGGCTGTAAAACAAGTGAATAAAAGGACAAAAAGTAGTCACTAGTTTTTCCAGAATTTTGACTCAAACATTTTTCAAACTGCAAAAAATATGCATTCTTGCAGATTTTGTTAAATTACAAGAAAACCCCTTCATGGATTTTCTTCAATCTTCCACATCATTTACTAAACATCTGCCGCTATAAAACAAGTAAATAAACGGACTAAAGATTATCGCTAGTTTTTCAGGAATTTTGATTCAAACATTTTTCAAGTTGCAAAAATATGCATTCTTGCAGATTTTGTTAAATTAGAAATAAACCCTTTAATAGATTTTCTTCAATCTTTATATGATCATCTTCCATACATCTGTAGCTATAAAACAAGTGACTAAACGGACTAAAATTTGTCGCAAGTTTTTCCAGAATTTCGACTCAAACATTTTTCAAACTGCAAAAAATACGCATTCTTGCAGATTTTGTTAAATTATAAGAAAACCCCTGCACGGATTTTCTTCAAACTTCAACATCATCTTCTAAATATCTGTCGCTATAAAACAAGTGAATAAACGGACTAAAATTTTTCCAGAATTTCGACTCAAACATTTTTCAAACTGCAAAAAATACGCATTCTTGCAGATTTTGTTAAATTGCTAGAAAACCCCTTCACGGATTTTCTTCAATCTTCCACATCATCTACTAAACATCTGTCGCTGTAAAACAAGTGAATAAACGGACTAAAATTAGTCGCTAGTTTTTCCAGAATTTCGACTCAAACATTTTTCAAACTGCAAAAAATACGCATTCTTGCGAATTTTGTTAAATTGCAAGAAAACCCCTGCATGGATTTTCTTCAATCTTCTACATCATTCACTAAACATCTGTCGCTATAAAACAAGTGAATAAACGGACTAAAATTAGTCGCTAGTTTTTCCAGAATTTCGACTCAAATATTTTTCAAACTGCAAAAAATACGCATTCTTGCGGATTTTGTTAAATTGCTAGAAAACCCCTTCACGGATTTTCTTCAATCTTCTACATCATCTACTGAACATCTGTCGCTATAAAACAAGTGAATAAACGGACTAAAATTTGTCGCTAGTTTTTCCAGAATTTCGACTCAAACATTTTTCAAACTGCAAAAATACGCATTCTTGGAGATTTTGTTAAATTGCAAGAAAACCCCTTCATGGATTTTCTTCAATCTTCCACATCATCTGTCGCTATAAAACAAGTGAATAAACGGACTAAAATTTGTCGCTAGTTTTTCCAGAATTTCGATTCAAACTTTTTTCAAACTGCAAAAAATACGCATTCTTGCGGATTTTGTTAAATTGCAAGAAAACTCCTTCACGGATTTTCTTGAATCTTGCACACCACCTACTAAACATCCGTCGCTATAAAACAAGTGAATAAACGGACTAAAATTTGTCGCTAGTTTTTCCAGAATTTCGATTCAAACTTTTTTCAAACTGCAAAAAATACGCATTCTTGCGGATTTTGTTAAATTGCAAGAAAACTCCTTCACGGATTTTCTTGAATCTTGCACACCACCTACTAAACATCCGTCGCTATAAAACAAGTGAATAAACGGACTAAAATTTGTCGCTAGTTTTTCCAGAATTTCGATTCAAACATTTTTCAAACTGCAAAAAATACGCATTCTTGCGGATTTTGTTAAATTGCAAGAAAACTCCTTCACGGATTTTCTTCAATCTTGCACACCACCTACTAAACATCCGTCGCTATAAAACAAGTGAATAAACGGACTAAAATTTGTCGCTAGTTTTTCCAGAATTTCGATTCAAACATTTTTCAAACTGCAAAAAATACGCATTCTTGCGGATTTTGTTAAATTGCAAGAAAACTCCTTCACGGATTTTCTTCAATCTTGCACACCACCTACTAAACATCCGTCGCTATAAAACAAGTGAATAAACGGACTAAAATTTGTCGCTAGTTTTTCCAGAATTTCGATTCAAACTTTTTTCAAACTGCAAAAAATACGCATTCTTGCGGATTTTGTTAAATTGCAAGAAAACTCCTTCACGGATTTTCTTCAATCTTGCACACCACCTACTAAACATCCGTCGCTATAAAACAAGTGAATAAACGGACTAAAATTTGTCGCTAGTTTTTCCAGAATTTCGATTCAAACATTTTTCAAACTGCAAAAAATACGCATTCTTGCGGATTTTGTTAAATTGCAAGAAAACTCCTTCACGGATTTTCTTCAATCTTGCACACCACCTACTAAACATCCGTCGCTATAAAACAAGTGAATAAACGGACTAAAATTTGTCGCTAGTTTTTCCAGAATTTCGATTCAAACATTTTTCAAACTGCAAAAAATACGCATTCTTGCGGATTTTGTTAAATTGCAAGAAAACTCCTTCACGGATTTTCTTCAATCTTGCACACCACCTACTAAACATCCGTCGCTATAAAACAAGTGAATAAACGGACTAAAATTTGTCGCTAGTTTTTCCAGAATTTCGATTCAAACATTTTTCAAACTGCAAAAAATACGCATTCTTGCGGATTTTGTTAAATTGCAAGAAAACTCCTTCACGGATTTTCTTCAATCTTGCACACCACCTACTAAACATCCGTCGCTATAAAACAAGTGAATAAACGGACTAAAATTTGTCGCTAGTTTTTCCAGAATTTCGATTCAAACTTTTTTCAAACTGCAAAAAATACGCATTCTTGCGGATTTTGTTAAATTGCAAGAAAACTCCTTCACGGATTTTCTTCAATCTTGCACACCACCTACTAAACATCCGTCGCTATAAAACAAGTGAATAAACGGACTAAAATTTGTCGCTAGTTTTTCCAGAATTTCGATTCAAACTTTTTTCAAACTGCAAAAAATACGCATTCTTGCGGATTTTGTTAAATTGCAAGAAAACTCCTTCACGGATTTTCTTCAATCTTGCACACCACCTACTAAACATCCGTCGCTATAAAACAAGTGAATAAACGGACTAAAATTTGTCGCTAGTTTTTCCAGAATTTCGATTCAAACATTTTTCAAACTGCAAAAAATACGCATTCTTGCGGATTTTGTTAAATTGCAAGAAAACTCCTTCACGGATTTTCTTCAATCTTGCACACCACCTACTAAACATCCGTCGCTATAAAACAAGTGAATAAACGGACTAAAATTTGTCGCTAGTTTTTCCAGAATTTCGATTCAAACATTTTTCAAACTGCAAAAAATACGCATTCTTGCGGATTTTGTTAAATTGCAAGAAAACTCCTTCACGGATTTTCTTCAATCTTGCACACCACCTACTAAACATCCGTCGCTATAAAACAAGTGAATAAACGGACTAAAATTTGTCGCTAGTTTTTCCAGAATTTCGATTCAAACATTTTTCAAACTGCAAAAAATACGCATTCTTGCGGATTTTGTTAAATTGCAAGAAAACTCCTTCACGGATTTTCTTCAATCTTGCACACCACCTACTAAACATCCGTCGCTATAAAACAAGTGAATAAACGGACTAAAATTTGTCGCTAGTTTTTCCAGAATTTCGATTCAAACTTTTTTCAAACTGCAAAAAATACGCATTCTTGCGGATTTTGTTAAATTGCAAGAAAACTCCTTCACGGATTTTCTTCAATCTTGCACACCACCTACTAAACATCCGTCGCTATAAAACAAGTGAATAAACGGACTAAAATTTGTCGCTAGTTTTTCCAGAATTTCGATTCAAACTTTTTTCAAACTGCAAAAAATACGCATTCTTGCGGATTTTGTTAAATTGCAAGAAAACTCCTTCACGGATTTTCTTGAATCTTGCACACCACCTACTAAACATCCGTCGCTATAAAACAAGTGAATAAACGGACTAAAATTTGTCGCTAGTTTTTCCAGAATTTCGATTCAAACATTTTTCAAACTGCAAAAAATACGCATTCTTGCGGATTTTGTTAAATTGCAAGAAAACTCCTTCACGGATTTTCTTGAATCTTGCACACCACCTACTAAACATCCGTCGCTATAAAACAAGTGAATAAACGGACTAAAATTTGTCGCTAGTTTTTCCAGAATTTCGATTCAAACATTTTTCAAACTGCAAAAAATACGCATTCTTGCGGATTTTGTTAAATTGCAAGAAAACTCCTTCACGGATTTTCTTCAATCTTGCACACCACCTACTAAACATCCGTTGCTATAAAACAAGTGAATAAACGGACTAAAATTTGTCGCTAGTTTTTCCAGAATTTCGACTCAAACATTTATCAAACTGCAAAAATACGCATTCTTGGAGATTTTGTTAAATTGCAAGAAAACCCCTTCATGGATTTTCTTCAATCTTCCACATCATCTATCGCTATAAAACAAGTGAATAAACGGACTAAAATTTGTCGCTAGTTTTTCTAGAATTTCGACTCAAACATTTTTCAAACTGCAAAAAATACGCATTCTTGCAGATTTTGTTAAATTGCAAGAAAACTTCTTCATGGATTTTCTTCAATCTTTCACATTATCTACTAAACATCCGTCGCTATAAAACAAGTGAATAAACGGACTAAAATTTGTCGCTAGTTTTTCCAGATTTTCGACTCAAACATTTTTCAAACTTCAAGAAATACGCATTCTTGTGGATTTTGTTAAATTGCAAGAAAACCCCTTCACGGATTTTCTTCAGTCTTCCACATCATCTACTAAACATCTATCGCTATAAAACAAGTGAATAAACGGACTAAAATTTGTCGCTAGTTTCGACTCAAACATTTTTCAAACTATAAAAAATACGCATTCTTGCAGATTTTGTTAAATTGTAAGAAACCCCCTTCATGGATTTTCTTCAATCTTCTACATCATCCACTAAACATCTGTCGCTATAAAACAAGTGAATAAACGGACTAAAATTTGTCGCTAGTTTTTCCAGAATTTCGACTCAAACATTTTTCAAACTGCAAAAAATACGCATTCTTGCAGATTTTGTTAAATTACAAGAAAACTCCTTCACGGATTTTCTTCAATCTTCCACATCATCTACTAAACATCTCTGGCTATAAAACAAGTGAATAAACGGACTAAAATTTGTCGCTAGTTTCGACTCAAATATTTTTCAAACTGCAAAAATACGCATTCTTGCAGATTTTGTTAAATTGCAAGAAAACCCCTTCACGGATTTTCTTCAATCTTCTACATCATCTACTAAACATCTGTCGCTGTAAAACAAGTGAATAAACGGACAAAAAATTATCGCTAGTTTTTCCAAAATTTCGACTCAAACATTTTTCAAACTGCAAAAAATACGCATTCTTGCGGATTTTGTTAAATTGCAAGAAAACCCCTTCATGGATTTTCTTCAATTTTCTACACCATCTACTAAACATCTGTCGCTATAAAACAAGTGAATAAACGGACTAAAATTTGTCGCTAGTTTTTCCAGAATTTCGACTCAAACATTTTTTAGGTTGCAAAAAATACGCATTCTTGCAGATTTTCTTAAATTACAAGAAAACCCCTTCATGGATTTTCTTCAATTTTCTACACCATCCACTAAACATCTGTCGCTATAAAACAAGTGAATAAACGGACTAAAATTTGTCGCTAGTTTTTCCAGAATTTCGACTCAAACATTTTTCAAACTGCAAAAATACGCATTTTTTATTTATCAGTTTATAGAAGGCGGCAAAACAAGTAATTTCGAAATAAACAGCGGGAAAACAAAAGCCGCGAACGGTCGGTTGAAAAATAAATATTCGAATTTAATGTAAAATCAATGAGTTTCCGAGGCGGATCGGTAATCTATAATGTGATAGTGGGCAGTAAGAATGATTGGCATGAAATAACGATGCACACAGGGTATTTGCAATGTAAACTGTGGTCATACATCATCGTCTGACAGCTAGCCAGATCCAGCGCGCTTCTCGTCTCTCGCGTCTCTTAATCCCCCACATCCATCATCAGAGTCATCAGGGGCATCAACGGCGACGACCGACCGACCCCCCCGATTTTTAAACGCGATCATTTTTATTCATTGGACTTTATTACTCGCCGCGGCGCGGCGGTGTAATCAATTTTAATTCATTAACGCCGCCCTGTAGATACATTGATGATAACTTTTCAAATCGTTTACACTCGGTTTGCCTGAATTAATTAATCTAATGCCGCGTAGTTGTGTGTATATATATATTGCATATTAATTATGGCCGATGACGGTGCGTGCGAATTCCTCGAAGGCGCAAGATGAAAGCCTCTCCCTCCCGTTCCTGCAGAGCCCTTTTCCGCTTCGTCTTTCTTCTTCCGCCGACGGCCATCGCGCCGTCGATTCGATTATCCGGTTCTTCATCTTTTTTTAGGATAAACAAACGGCAGGATGGCTACCTGACCGTGTTTACGCGATCGCTCGACTGGAAACGGTCCATTTGCGCAAAATAGGGATAATTGGACTGTTAAGAGGATATTTAATTATGTAATTCGATGCCCGTACACGTTTACATTACTGTAACATCTTAATGGGGTGGAATTTTTATTTCAAAAAGAAATTACGAATTGCTTAGTATAGTCGAAACCGGGTTAACAAGGCGCGTGAGCGAACCGCCTCTCCTCAGTCGCCAGTTTAAGTCACGTTTGCCTATACATCATATTTCGATGCTGGAAAAATAATCGATTTAAATTACTAATATCGAAGCGGGTAAATGACCAATTAAATATTTCGCAATTAAATGGTTACGAAATCAATTAAAAACTCAAACGAATACATTTTTACACACGATGATTTTGTTTAAAAGTAAAATAACCCGTTAGAGCAGCATTAATCAACTAAATTGGGAGCAGGAAACATTAAAGTGATTATGTAGAGTTGGAAATAAATGCGCCCATCGCCGTAATTGGATTAATTAATTTAAATGAATCGAAAATTTTGCGCGAAAATATCCGACGCCCCGTATAAACGGAGAGCGGGGGCACAATAATAAATCAGAATTTGAATAAGAAGAATCGGTTCGATTGTATACAACTTGTCGTTAACTTCTCCGGGAAAAATACCTGAAGGAAAAAAAAGAGGCATCAATGAAATAAAACACGAACGAGGGTTTAATATATGAATGAGAGTGAATTAAATGCTGGGCGTGGTTTTACACGGTGAAATATAACTCGGGGACAGAAATATCTTGTTCCAGGCGCGACCACAATGGTCCAAAAAATAGGCCATTCATCGGTCATGAGTAAAGACTGGAAGCGCTTTCGCCCCTCCACCCCCCCCGTGGCTCTATTGTACGCAGATTTTTGCCCCTCGTCAGAAATTGAAATGTACCTGATATTCCCTTCTGCTGGCCGGTGTATCTGGATCACACGGATTTACGCGCAGATTTCGTATTGTGGTACGTGCACTTCTCAGAAAGAGTGGTTTATGTTTCCTGAGAAACGTGAAGTTCAATGGAATTTTGCGTACCCAGGTAAAATTCGAAACGCACCCACGAACCCTCACAAAAATCCATCCACGAGTACTACGAGAAAAATCGCAGCACAAATAAAAGAAAACTTCTCCAAACAAAAATATTACAAATTGTTGGAAACCGTGTTAAACGAGAACTGTAATAAATCATCCATCCCATCCTCGAGCACATGTTGCTCGCGCGGCGATACACTGTTGCTCGAGCCGCCGTAAATATTAAGGGCATTGGATACCGACGAAGAAATCGAAATGTAAACAAACCAACCCCTTGCTCTTGCATCTAACCCGCGAAAGCCCTAGAAGAGCACCATATGTGATATTAATGTAGCGAGACAAGTATGTGGTCGTCAAGAGTGGACCAGTCACTTGAATGAAATTTTGGCGCTCATCACTATTATACTTATTTGACTTGACTGACTATTAGAATCTTGTGTATGTTTGTAAAATGTTTGTAAAAGGGAGGGACCGTCGCACAGAGGTTCAGAATTCGAAAAAGCTGGCCAAAAGTTTAAATCTTGATAAATTTTGACATAAATAGGTACTAATCGCAGATTATGAATTTGATGTCAAAATTAAAAAATTAAAAATGGCGGATCCAATATGGCGGACATAAGTGATAAAATTATTATTTCCGCACTGGAGAAATCCAATATTTTAGAATAACAATGATCCCAGCTCAGTGATTATGTTAGTCAGGGTGTGTAGAAGATCTTTTTTACCAAATAAATTTTGAGTAAATTTTGAAAATTTTAAGTTAGTAATAATTGTTTTAATATTTTTTTGGCAGCACTAAAGTAATGCGCAATCTCAGTATCACAATTAACTCAGTTCCCGGGTGATTATTTTGAAATTTAGTAAAGATGTGTTTGATATTATTTTTTAACCATAAAGAAGAATCAATTTTTAGTAAATTTTTGAAAATTTCAATCATTTGTTTTTACATTTAGCGGTTATCACATGATTATTTCCAAGTTAGTGAAAGGAGTTGTTAGATTTTTCTTAAATCATAAAGCAGAATCAATTTTGAGCACATTTTAAAAATTTCAAGTTGGTCACAATTGTGTTTACATTTATTTGGCCACACTGAAAAAATTCGCATTTTCAAAATTAGTGGAAAACTTCTTATTTACACCCATTACCATGTTTACGTACAAAATAAACGTGTCGTGTAAATTACGATTATATCTATTCTCTCGTATAAATTGTTTTTCTATAAATTAAAACTTAATGATAATAAAAATATGCCCCCCAAAATTCCAAAAACCTAATATAACCTTACTTGAATATATATCCTCACTAAAAAATATATATCCTCACACAAAACTCCTATAACTAGCCCCCCGAATAAAAAAAGAAGCCGAAGATAACATAATAAGAAGGTAGAAAGACCTCCTGGTCGATAGCCTATTGAAGTATTGTGATTTTATAATGTAAATCAACACTGAAAATTGTAAATATGTCTTCAAATAAAGATGTTTGTATATATAAAAATATGTACCAAATAATCACCAAGGCCGTAAAATGGTTTTTGGCTCTCGGCTTCGAATCAGTGAGCACACTCCACCCTCGGGCCAAAACCATAACCATAACTTATACTATACAGGGTGTGTACAAATTGACGGGAAACTATTGTGATCGTAAAAAATTTTCAAACATTTCTTTTTGTGAAAATATCCATTTCGTCGATTCCGACAATTTTAATAAAAAAAAACTGTATGTCTGCTTTTGGGTCTGTCTGTCTGTCTATCTGTCTGTCATATTAATTTTTACTTTCTCCGTTACGAAGTACGAGAAAGTATTGTGATCGTGATTTTTTTTTCAAAAATTTTTTTTACGGAAATATCCGTTTTGGGGTCCCTAGATGCCATTTCAATAATTTCTGGAAAAAAAAATTTTGTGTCTGTGTATGTGTGTGTGTGTGTGTGTGTGTGTGTCTGTGTGTGTGTGTCTGTCTGTGTGCGCTGTATCTCAAAAACTAATAAAGCAATTGATATGAAACTTTGAACATACGTCTTATTTAATAATCCGAAGAACTGAAAAGCTTTTGGTAAAATTTCGTACACCGGAAGTGGGTGTTTACCTTAACCGTTTTTTGTTTTTTGCCAATATTTTCTTAAATATGAAAAATATCACAAAAATATTTAAACAAACATCGAAGACAACGAAGAAATTAACATCTTTTGCTTGAAAATATTTTTCATAAAATCATTGTTATTCGAGAAAAAAAATATATTTTTTAAATTTTTGGTTTATAATTATCAAACGATAATAGTTATAGCAAATTTATGTGATTAATAATTGTAGAGAATGCCAAAATGAACAACTTCTAAAGAATAAGTTTTTTTCGAAATCCCGTTAGTTTTTGAGTAAACCGAGTTTTTGAATTTAAAGTATAATTTTCCATCTTTCATGATTTTGACGTTTTAAACGTCAGTTTCATCCGAGTTTACGCAACGCTCGATGTACATTTAAAATATGATTTCAATTGAAAATAAACCCATAAAAACGTAACTATAAAGTCGGAGAAAGTAACATGATGGCCACATCACCATTTTTTACTTTCTCTGTACAAACTACGGGAAAGTATTCTGATTGTAAAAAAAATTCCAAACATTATGTTTTGCAGAAATATCCATTTCGTTGATTTCGATAATTTTTGTTGAAAAAATGTGTGTCTGTCTGTCATATTGATTTTTACTTACTCCGTACAAACTACGGGAAAGTGTAAAAAATTTCCTAATATTTTTTTTGCGGAAATATATCTTTTTTCAATTCTAACAATTTTTGTAGAAGATATATGTGTCTGCCTTTGTGTCTGTCGGTCTGTCATATTTAGTTTCTACTTTATCCATACAAATTATGGGAAAATATAGTGTTCGTAAAAAATTTCCATTTTTTTTTTGCGGAACAGCCGTTTCGTTGATTCTGACAATTTTTGTAAAAACGAAAGTGTCTCTGTGTCCGCCTTTGTGTCTGTCTGTCTGTCATATTTATTTTTTATTTTCTCCTTACAAACTAAGCGAAAATATTGTGATCGTAACAAATTTCCAAATATTTTTTTTTTGCGGATTTCGTCGATTCAGACAATTTTTGTAGAAAATATGTGTGTTTGCCTTTATGTGTGCCTTTCTGTCATATTTATTTTCTACTTTCTTCGTACAAACACGGGAAAGTATTGTGATTGTAAATAATTTCCAAATTTTTTTTTACGGAAATTGCCATTTCGTCGATTCTTACAATTTTTGCAAAAAAATGTGTGTCTGCCTTTATGTCTGCCTGTCTGTCATATTTATTTTTTACTTTCTCCGCGCAAACTACGAGAATGTATGGTGATTGAAAAGAATTTCCAAACATTTTTTTTACGGAAATATCCAATCGTCGATTCCGACAATTTTTTGTTAAGTGTATGAGTGTCTACCTTTGTGTCTATCTGTCTGTCATTTTTATGTTTTACTCTCTCCATACTAACTACGAGAAACTATTGTGATCGTAAAAGAATCTAAACATTTTTTTGTGTGGCAAAATCCATTTCCGTCGATTCCGATTTTTGCAAAAAATGTGTGTCTGTGTGTCTGCCTTTATGTCTGCCTGTCTATCATATTTATTTTTTACTTTCTCCGCGCAAACTACGAGAATGTATGGTGATTGAAAAGAATTTCCAAACATTTTTTTTACGGAAATATCCAATCGTCGATTCCGACAATTTTTTGTTAAGTGCATGAGTGTCTACCTTTGTGTCTATCTGTCTGTCATTTTAATGTTTTACTTTCCCCGTACAAACTTCTTTCAAATTCCTTATTTGTTCTTTTTTTATTAATTTGACTTGGATATCTTTCCTCTAAAATGATCAGGGAAGATAATATTCCGATATAAACAAATTAACATTGGAAATCCTATCTTCCGTTTTGTTCATCTACACCCTGTATACTTATACACATCATTTTGCGTACCAGGTAAAATTCGAAACGCATCCACAACCCCTCACAAAAATTTATCCACGAGTACTACGAGAAAAATCGCATCACAAATAAAAGAAAACTTCTCCAAACAAAAATATTACAAATTGTTGGAAACCGTGTTAAACGAGAACTGTAATAAATCATCCATCCCATCCTCGAGCACATGTTGCTCACGCAGCGATACACTGTTGCTCGAGCCGCTGTAAACGTTAAGTGTTGACCAGATCTTAATAATGCAATGTATTCAACTCGATTAGTTGAAAAAATCCTACGTGAAGATTTTTGAAAGTATTCTACTCGAATGGAATCGAAAAAATCCTTTTTTCTTGCGCGGGATTTGTACGTAACTTTTAAACGGATCGTCAGATTTGAAAATCGTTTTCGTTAAAGGATTGCTGTTATTGAAAATGTATGGATAAGCTGCGAAAAACAAATGTTGACCTTCAGTTGTTTTTCGGTTTCTTGGGGATAACTCTTGTGCGGATGACCGAATTTGAAAAATTCTTCAAGCATAGTGTTCTACACGCGAAATAGATGTAGATACCATAAAAACTCAAAATTCGATGGTCAATTGTTTTTCGGTTTTTTAAGCATAACTCTTGTACGGATGATCGGATTTCAAAAATTCTTCAAGCACAGTGTTCTACACCTCAAATAGATGTAGATACCATAAAAACTGAAAATTCGATGATCAATTGTTTTTTGGTTTTTTAATCATAACTCTTGTACGGATGATCAAATTTGGAAAATTCTTCAAGAACAGTGTTCTACACGCCAAATAGAGGTAGATACGATGAAAACTGAAAATTCGATGGTCAATTGTTTTTCGGATTTGTAAGCATAATTCTTGTACGGATCATCAGATTTGGAAAATTCTTCAAGCATGGCGTTGGGACTGTCGAATAGATGTAGATAAGATAAAAACGCAAAATTCGACGGTCAATTGTTTTTCGGTTTTTTCACGATAACTATTATTCGGATGATCAGATTTTTTTTACCAAAAATATATGTGCAAAGGAAAATGTCCCTTATTTTTTCTACGATTATTTTAAATTTTTGAGCACCTGTTGCTCAGACCGCTACACGTTTGACATTTGGGTCTGTCGCGGAAACACATTTAATTTTGTTTTTAATCCGTAAATGGTGTTTATTGTCAATTACCAATAATATATGTATAAAAGAAAATGTTCTCTTATTTTGTAGACGTCTTTTTTTAATTTTTGAGCACCTGTTGCTCAGGTAGCTACACGTCTGACATTTGGGTCTATCGCAAAAACATATTTAATTTTATTTGTGATCTGTTAATGGTGTTTATTGTTAATTACCAATAATGTATATATAAAAGAAAATGTTCCTTTATGTTTTCATACTTTAAAAAAAAAAAATTTAAACACCTGAGGCTCGGAGAAACGAATGGTTCGGTAGCCTGGCGCACCCTTGGTTTCGTCGTCATGGTTACATCCCACGCCGATAGAACGCGAATCGATTTGAAACTACGAGTCATCCCGTCTGCGAGCACATGGTGCTCGCGCCCCTAAAAACTTCGATACACTGTTGCTCGAGCCACTGTGAACGTGAAGATTTTTTAATGTCAACGAGTAAAGTTGGGTGACTACAGACAGGGCCGAAAAAATCCTTTTTTGCGAAATTGTTTTTTTGCACGATTTGAAGGTAACTTTTAAACGGATCACCAGATTTGAAAAATATTTTCATTAACGGATTACTGCTGTTGAAAATCTATGGATAAGATGAAAAACAAAGTTCGGCGGTCAATTGTTATTCGGTTTCTTAAGGATAACTCTTGTACGGATGATCGGATTTCGAAAATTCTTCAAGCATAGCGTTCCAGTTGTCAAATAGAAGTAGATAAGATGAAAATGCAAAATTCGACGGTCAATTGTTTTTCGGTTTCTTAACTATAACTCTTGTACGGATGATCGAATTTGAAAAATTCTTCAAGAATAGTGTTCTACACGCCAAATACATGTAGATAAGATGAAAACGCAAAATTCGACTGTCAATTGTTTTTCGGTTTCTTAACGATAACTCATGTACGGATGATCGGATTTAGAATTTTTTTCAAGAATAGCGTTGCAGTTGTCAAATAGATGTAGATAAGATGAAAACGCAAAATTCGACGGTCAATTGTTTTTCGGTTTCTTAACGATAACTCTATAACGGATCACCAGACTTGAAAAATATTTTCAATAACGGATTGCTGTTGTTAAAAATGTATAGATAAGATGAAAAACAAAGTCCAACGGTCAATTGTTATTCAGTTTCTTAAGGATAACTCTTGTACGGATGATCGGATTTTGAAATTTTTTCAAGCATAGTGTTGCACTTGTCAAATAGATGTAGATAAGATGAAAACGCAAAATTCGACGGTCAATTGTTTTTCGGTTTCTTAACGATAACTCTATAACGGATCACCAGACTTGAAAAATATTTTCATTAACGGATTGCTGTTGTTAAAAATGTAAAGATAAGATGAAAAACAAAGTCCGACGGTCAATTGTTATTCAGTTTCTTAAGGATAACTGCTGTACGAATGATCGGATTTTGAAATTTTTTCAAGCATAGTGTTGCAATTGTCAAATAGATGCAGATAAGATGAAAATGCAAAATTCAACGGTCAATTGTTTTTCGGTTTCTTAACGATAACTCTTGTAAGGATGATCGGATTTGGGAAATTCTTCAAGAATAGTGTTGCAGCTGTCAAATAGATGTAGATAAGATGGAAACGCAAAATTTGACGGTCAATTATTTTTTGTTTTTTTCGCGATAACGAAATCGTTTTTTTCGCGATAATCACCAGATTTGAAAAATATTTTCCTTACGGATTGCTGTTGTTAAAAATGCATAGATAAGATGAAAAACAAAGTCCGACGGTCAATTGTTATTCAGTTTCTTAAGGATAACTCTTGTACGGATGATCGGATTTTGAATTTTTTTCAAACATAGTGTTGCACTTGTCGAATAGATGCAGATAAGATGAAAATGCAAAATTCGACGGTCAATTGTTATTCAGTTTCTTAAGGATAACTCTTGTACGGATGATCGGATTTGAAAAATTCTTCAAGCATAGTGTTCTACACGTCAAATAGATGTAGATAGGATGAAAACTGAAAATTCGACGGTCAATTGTTTTTCGGTTTCTTAACGATAACTCTTGTATGGATGATCGGATTTGAAAAATTCTTCAAGCATAGTGTTCTACACGTCAAATAGATGTAGATAAGATAAAAACGCAAAATTCGACGGTCAATTGTTTTTCGGATTTTTTGCGATAACTCTTGTACGGATGATCGAATTTGAAAAATTCTTCAAGAATAGTATTCTACACGCCAAATAGATGTAAATAAGATGAAAACTCAAAATTCGACGGTCAATTGTTTTTCGGTTTTTTCGCGATAACTACTGTCCGGATGGTCGGATTTTGAAAATTCTTTCATCGACGGATTACAATCATCGAACACAAGCGGATGAGATTAGTTTGTAGTAAACACTATTGAAGATCATGGCACTCTCCATGGAGAATAATACATCAACATGAGTATTAAACGATTGAAATCGTATGATAAAGTTCGTTATGGGATTTGAGGTGGGTGCATTACGGCCGCCGGGGTCCCCCCCTTCAAAACGAAAAACGCGACTGTCACCAACACAAATCGCAGTAATTTACAACTCTGCCAGAAGTCAGAAGAGTGAGAGAGAGCGCGAGAACGGTTGAGCCCTCTCATATTTACGATGGCAGAGCAATAAAATTTTAAAATGGCACACACAATATTTAAAAGCTAGCCTGCTGCTGCTGCTGCGGGGGCTGCTAAATATTTTAAAGACCAATTCGGTGGCTAATAAAACGAACAGTTGTGAATTTACAGCGAGGTCGTATATCAGAGAGAGGGAACACACGAGCGAACGAACGAACGAACGAACGGACCTTAATCAATCACCCGCATGCACGTTTTTGTTTGTGCACGTAAACAACGTAAATGTGCCGAATAAAAATTTAAATTTCATTTTTATAAATTTATAAATTGGCCGCCGCTACATTCTAAAGGTTTTTTTTTAAACGTGCATTTATCGATCCGCAAATGTGGATAATTGAAAATAAACATTTTTAAATAGAAATTCGAATTACGATGGTGATAAAACTCCACCGAGAAATGATGATGATATAAACGGTTATTTTTCAGTAGCGGTTATAACGGTTACTACAAAATAAACAGTTATTAAAAAACTCGTTTTTTTTCGGGTGGCTCAAAAAAATACAAAAACAATTGCCATCGAGTTGAAACTTTCCAAATTTACTCAAAATACATTCAGGATTTTCCATTAAAATCGGAAAACACCCCATCGATGGATTTTGAAATAAATCCATGCGAACGGAATATAATTTCTTGAAAATCTGCAATTATTCGCGTGGCTCAAAAAAATACAAAAACAATTGCCATCGACTTGAAACTTTCCAAATTTACTCAAAATACATTCAGGATTATAATTCCATGAAAATCCGAAAACACCTCATCGGTGGATTTTGAAATAAATCCATGCGAACGGAATGTAATTTCTTGAAAATTTGCAATTATTTGGGTGACGTTAAAAAAATATAAAAACAATTGCCACCGACTTGAAACTTTCCAAATTTACTCAAAATACATTCAGGATTATAATTCCATGAAAATCCGAAAACACCTCATCGGTGGATTTTGAAATAAATCCATGCGAACGGAATGTAATTTCTTGAAAATTTGCAATTATTTGGGTGACGTTAAAAAAATATAAAAACAATTGCCATCGATTTGAAACTTTTCAAATTTACTCAAAATACATTCAGGATTATAATTCCGTGAAAATCCGAAAACACGCCATCGATGGATTTTGAAATAATTGCATGCGAACGGAATATAATTTCTTGAAAATCTGCAATTATTCGGGTGGCTCAAAAAAATATAAAAACAATTGCCATCGATTTGAAACTTTCCAAATTTACTCAAAATACATTCAGGATTGTAATTCCGTGGAAATCCGAAAACACCCCATCGATGTATTTTGCAATAAATCCATGCGAACAGATTAATCTCTAAAAAAATTGCAATTATTTCGGAGCTCAAAAAAAAATACAAAAACAATTGCCACCGACTTCAAACTTTCCAAATTTACTCAAAATATATTCAGGATGATAATTCCGTGAAAAAACGCAAACACCCCATCGATGGATTTTGCAATAAATCCATGCGAACAGATTAATCTCTCAAAAATTTGCAATTATTTCGGAGCTCAAAAAAAAATATAAAAACAATTGCCACCGACTTGAAACTTTCCAAATTTACTCAAAATACATTCAGGATTATAATTCCGTGAAAAACCGCAAACACCCAATCGATGGATTTTGCAATAAATCCATGCGAACAGATTAATCTCACAAAAATTTGCAATTATTTCGGAGTTAAAAAAAAATACAAAAACAATTGCCATCGACTTGAAACTTTCCAAATTTACTCAAAATACATTCAGTATGATAATTCCGTGAAAAACCGCAAACACCCCATCGATGGATTTTGCGATAAATCCATGCGAACAGATTAATCTCTCAAAAATTTGCAATTATTTCGGAGCTCAAAAAAAATATAAAAACAATTGCCACCGACTTGAAACTTTCCAAATTTACTCAAAATACATTCAGGATGATAATTCCGTAAAAAACCGCAAACACCCCATCGATGGATTTTGCAATAAATCCATGCGAACAGATTAATCTCTCAAAAATTTGCAATTATTTCGGAGCTCAAAAAAAAAAAATAAAAACAATTGCCACCGACTTGAAACTTTCCAAATTTACTCAAAATACATTCAGGATGATAATTCCGTGAAAACCCGCAAACACCCCATCGATGGATTTTGCAATAAATCCATGCGAACAGATTAATCTCTCAAAAATTTGCAATTATTTCGGAGCTCAAAAAAAAAATATAAAAACAATTGCCACCGACTTGAAACTTTCCAAATTTACTCAAAATACATTCAGGATGATAATTCCGTAAAAAACCGCAAACACCCCATCGATGGATTTTGCAATAAATCCATGCGAACAGATTAATCTCTCAAAAATTTGCAATTATTTCGGAGCTCAAAAAAAAAAAATAAAAACAATTGCCACCGACTTGAAACTTTCCAAATTTACTCAAAATACATTCAGGATGATAATTCCGTAAAAAACCGCAAACACCCCATCGATGGATTTTGCAATAAATCCATGCGAACAGATTAATCTCTCAAAAATTTGCAATTATTTCGGAGCTCAAAAAAAAAATATAAAAACAATTGCCACCGACTTGAAACTTTCCAAATTTACTCAAAATACATTCAGGATGATAATTCCGTAAAAAACCGCAAACACCCCATCGATGGATTTTGCAATAAATCCATGCGAACAGATTAATCTCTCAAAAATTTGCAATTATTTCGGAGCTCAAAAAAAAAATATAAAAACAATTGCCACCGACTTGAAACTTTCCAAATTTACTCAAAATACATTCAGGATGATAATTCCGTAAAAAACCGCAAACACCCCATCGATGGATTTTGCAATAAATCCATGCGAACAGATTAATCTCTCAAAAATTTGCAATTATTTCGGAGCTCAAAAAAAAAATATAAAAACAATTGCCACCGACTTGAAACTTTCCAAATTTACTCAAAATACATTCAGGATGATAATTCCGTAAAAAACCGCAAACACCCCATCAATGGATTTTGCAATAAATCCATGCGAACAGATTAATCTCTCAAAAATTTGCAATTATTTCGGAGCTCAAAAAAAAAATACAAAAACAATTGCCATCGACTTGAAACTTTCCAAATTTACTCAAAATACATTCAGGATGATAATTCCGTAAAAAACCGCAAACACCCCATCGATGGATTTTGCAATAAATCCATGCGAACAGATTAATCTCTCAAAAATTTGCAATTATTTCGGAGCTCAAAAAAAAAATATAAAAACAATTGCCACCGACTTGAAACTTTCCAAATTTACTCAAAATACATTCAGGATGATAATTCCGTAAAAAACCGCAAACACCCCATCGATGGATTTTGCAATAAATCCATGCGAACAGATTAATCTCTCAAAAATTTGCAATTATTTCGGAGCTCAAAAAAAAAAAATAAAAACAATTGCCACCGACTTGAAACTTTCCAAATTTACTCAAAATACATTCAGGATGATAATTCCGTAAAAAACCGCAAACACCCCATCGATGGATTTTGCAATAAATCCATGCGAACAGATTAATCTCTCAAAAATTTGCAATTATTTCGGAGCTCAAAAAAAAAATATAAAAACAATTGCCACCGACTTGAAACTTTCCAAATTTACTCAAAATACATTCAGTATGATAATTCCGTGAAAAACCGCAAACACCCCATCGATGGATTTTGCGATAAATCCATGCGAACAGATTAATCTCTCAAAAATTTGCAATTATTTCGGAGCTCAAAAAAAATATAAAAACAATTGCCACCGACTTGAAACTTTCCAAATTTACTCAAAATACATTCAGGATGATAATTCCGTAAAAAACCGCAAACACCCCATCGATGGATTTTGCAATAAATCCATGCGAACAGATTAATCTCTCAAAAATTTGCAATTATTTCGGAGCTCAAAAAAAAAAAATAAAAACAATTGCCACCGACTTGAAACTTTCCAAATTTACTCAAAATACATTCAGGATGATAATTCCGTAAAAAACCGCAAACACCCCATCGATGGATTTTGCAATAAATCCATGCGAACAGATTAATCTCTCAAAAATTTGCAATTATTTCGGAGCTCAAAAAAAAAATATAAAAACAATTGCCACCGACTTGAAACTTTCCAAATTTACTCAAAATACATTCAGGATGATAATTCCGTAAAAAACCGCAAACACCCCATCGATGGATTTTGCAATAAATCCATGCGAACAGATTAATCTCTCAAAAATTTGCAATTATTTCGGAGCTCAAAAAAAAAATACAAAAACAATTGCCATCGACTTGAAACTTTCCAAATTTACTCAAAATACATTCAGGATGATAATTCCGTGAAAAACCGCAAACACCCCATCGATGAATTTTGCAATAAATCCATGCGAACAGATTAATCTCTCAAAAATTTGCAATTATTTCGGAGCTCAAAAAAAAATATAAAAACAATTGCCACCGACTTGAAACTTTACAAATTTACTCAAAATACATTCAGGATGATAATTCCGTGAAAAACCGCAAACACCTCATCGATGGATTTTGCAATAAATCCATGCGAACAGATTAATCTATCAAAAATTTGCAATTATTTCGGAGCTCAAAAAAAAATATAGAAACAATTGCCATCGAGTTGAAACTTTCCAAATTTACTCAAAATACATTCAGGATGATAATTCCGTGAAAAACCGCAAACACCCCATCGATGGATTTTGCAATAAATCCAAGCGAACAGATTAATCTAACAAAAATTTGCAATTTTTTCGGAGCTCAAAAAAAAATATAAAAACAATTGCCACCGACTTGAAACTTTCCAAATTTACTCAAAATACATTCAGGATGATAATTCCGTGAAAAACCGCAAACACCCCATGGATGGATTTTGCAATAAATCCATGCGAACAGATTAATCTCTCAAAAATTTGCAATTATTTCGGAGGTCAAAAAAAAATATAAAAACAATTGCCACCGACTTGAAACTTTCCAAATTTACTCAAAATACATTCAGGATGATAATTCCGTGAAAAACCGCAAACACCTCATCGATGGATTTTGCAATAAATCCATGCGAACAGATTAATCTATCAAAAATTTGCAATTATTTCGGAGCTCAAAAAAAAATATAGAAACAATTGCCATCGAGTTGAAACTTTCCAAATTTACTCAAAATACATTCAGGATGATAATTCCGTGAAAAACCGCAAACACCCCATCGATGGATTTTGCAATAAATCCATGCGAACAGATTAATCTCTCAAAAATTTGCAATTATTTCGGAGCTCAAAAAAAAATATAAAAACAATTGCCACCGACTTGAAACTTTCCAAATTTACTCAAAATACATTCAGGATGATAATTCCGTGAAAAACCGCAAACACCCCATGGATGGATTTTGCAATAAATCCATGCGAACAGATTAATCTCTAAAAAATTTGCAATTATTTCAGAGCTCAAAAAAAAAATATAAAAACAATTGCCACCGACTTGAAACTTTCCAAATTTACTCAAAATACCTTCAGGATGATAATTCCGTGAAAAACCGTAAACACCCCATCGATGGATTTTGAAATAAATTAATGCGAACAGATTAATCTCTCAAAAATTTGCAATTATTTCGGAGCTCAAAAAAAAAATATAAAAACAATTGCCACCGACTTGAAACTTTCAAAATTTACTCAAAATACATTCAGGATTATAATTCCGTGAAAAACCGCAAACACCCCATCGATGGATTTTGAAATAAATCCATGCGAACAGATTAATCTCTAAAAAATTTGCAATTATTTCGGAGCTCAAAAAAAAATATAAAAACAATTGCCACCGACTTGAAACTTTCAAAATTTACTCAAAATACATTCAGGATTATAATTCCGTGAAAAACCACAAACACCCCATCGATGGATTTTGCAATAAATCCATGCGAACAGATTAATCTCTAAAAAATTTGCAATTATTTCGGAGCTCAAAAAAAAAATATAAAAACAATTGCCACCGACTTGAAACTTTCAAAATTTACTCAAAATACATTCAGGATTATAATTCCGTGAAAAACCACAAACACCCCATCGATGGATTTTGCAATAAATCCATGCGAACAGATTAATCTCTAAAAAATTTGCAATTATTTCAGAGCTCAAAAAAAAATATAAAAACAATTGCCACCGACTTGAAACTTTCAAAATTTACTCAAAATACCTTCAGGATGATAATTCCGTGAAAAACCGCAAACACCCCATGGATGGATTTTGCAATAAATCCATGCGAACAGATTAATCTCTAAAAAATTTGCAATTATTTCAGAGCTCAAAAAAAAATATAAAAACAATTGCCACCGACTTGAAACTTTCAAAATTTACTCAAAATACATTCAGGATGATAATTCCGTGAAAAACCGCAAACACCCCATGGATGGATTTTGCAATAAATCCATGCGAACAGATTAATCTCTAAAAAATTTGCAATTATTTCGGAGCTCAAAAAAAAATATAAAAACAATTGCCACCGACTTGAAACTTTCCAAATTTACTCAAAATACCTTCAGGATGATAATTCCGTGAAAAACCGTAAACACCCCATCGATGGATTTTGAAATAAATCCATGCGAACAGATTAATCTCTCAAAAATTTGCAATTATTTCGGAGCTCAAAAAAAAAATATAAAAACAATTGCCACCGACTTGAAACTTTCAAAATTTACTCAAAATACATTCAGGATTATAATTCCGTGAAAAACCACAAACACCCCATCGATGGATTTTGCAATAAATCCATGCGAACAGATTAATCTCTCAAAAATTTGCAATTATTTCAGAGCTCAAAAAAAAATATAAAAACAATTGCCACCGACTTGAAACTTTCAAAATTTACTCAAAATACCTTCAGGATGATAATTCCGTGAAAAACCGCAAACACCCCATCGATGGATTTTGAAATAAATCCATGCGAACAGATTAATCTCTAAAAAATTTGCAATTATTTCAGAGTTCAAAAAAAAAATATAAAAACAATTGCCACCGACTTGAAACTTTCAAAATTTACTCAAAATACATTCAGGATTATAATTCCGTGAAAATCCGCAAACACCCCATCGATGGATTTTGCAATAAATCCATGCGAACAGATTAATCTCTAAAAAATTTGCAATTATTTCGGAGCTCAAAAAAAAAAATATAAAAACAATTGCCACCGACTTGAAACTTTCAAAATTTACTCAAAATACATTCAGGATTATAATTCCGTGAAAATCCGCAAACACCCCATCGATGGATTTTGAAATAAATCCATGCGAACAGATTAATCTCTAAAAAATTTGCAATTATTTCGGAGCTCAAAAAAAAAAATATAAAAACAATTGCCACCGACTTGAAACTTTCAAAATTTACTCAAAATACATTCAGGATTATAATTCCGTGAAAATCCGCAAACACCCCATCGATGGATTTTGAAATAAATCCATGCGAACAGATTAATCTCTAAAAAATTTGCAATTATTTCGGAGCTCAAAAAAAAAAATATAAAAACAATTGCCACCGACTTGAAACTTTCAAAATTTACTCAAAATACATTCAGGATTATAATTCCGTGAAAATCCGCAAACACCCCATCGATGGATTTTGCAATAAATCCATGCGAACAGATTAATCTCTAAAAAATTTGCAATTATTTCGGAGCTCAAAAAAAAAAATATAAAAACAATTGCCACCGACTTGAAACTTTCAAAATTTACTCAAAATACATTCAGGATTATAATTCCGTGAAAAACCACAAACACCCCATCGATGGATTTTGCAATAAATCCATGCGAACAGATTAATCTCTAAAAAATTTGCAATTATTTCAGAGCTCAAAAAAAAATATAAAAACAATTGCCACCGACTTGAAACTTTCCAAATTTACTCAAAATACCTTCAGGATGATAATTCCGTGAAAAACCGCAAACACCCCATCGATGGATTTTGAAATAAATCCATGCGAACAGATTAATCTCTAAAAAATTTGCAATTATTTCAGAGCTCAAAAAAAAAATATAAAAACAATTGCCACCGACTTGAAACTTTCAAAATTTACTCAAAATACATTCAGGATTATAATTCCGTGAAAATCCGCAAACACCCCATCGATGGATTTTGCAATAAATCCATGCGAACAGATTAATCTCTTAAAAATTTGCAATTATTTCGGAGCTCAAAAAAAAATATAAAAACAATTGCCACCGACTTGAAACTTTCCAAATTTACTCAAAATACCTTCAGGATGATAATTCCGTGAAAAACCGTAAACACCCCATCGATGGATTTTGAAATAAATCCATGCGAACAGATTAATCTCTCAAAAATTTGCAATTATTTCGGAGCTCAAAAAAAAAATATAAAAACAATTGCCACCGACTTGAAACTTTCCAAATTTACTCAAAATACATTCAGGATGATAATTCCGTGAAAAACCGCAAACACCCCATCGATGGATTTTGCAATAAATCCATGCGAACAGATTAATCTCTAAAAAATTTGCAATTATTTCAGAGCTCAAAAAAAAATATAAAAACAATTGCCACCGACTTGAAACTTTCAAAATTTACTCAAAATACATTCAGGATGATAATTCCGTGAAAACCGCAAACACCCCATCGATGGATTTTGCAATAAATCCATGCGAACAGATTAATCTCTCAAAAATTTGCAATTATTTCGGCACTCAAAAAAAATATAAAAACAATTGCCACCGACTTGAAACTTTCCAAATTTACTCAAAATACCTTCAGGATGATAATTCCGTGAAAAACCGTAAACACCCCATCGATGGATTTTGAAATAAATCCATGCGAACAGATTAATCTCTCAAAAATTTGCAATTATTTCGGCACTCAAAAAAAATATAAAAACAATTGCCACCGACTTGAAACTTTCAAAATTTACTCAAAATACCTTCAGGATGATAATTCCGTGAAAACCGCAAACACCCCATCGATGGATTTTGCAATAAATCCATGCGAACAGATTAATCTCTCAAAAATTTGCAATTATTTCGGCACTCAAAAAAAATATAAAAACAATTGCCACCGACTTGAAACTTTCAAAATTTACTCAAAATACATTCAGGATTATAATTCCGTGAAAATCCGCAAACACCCCATCGATGGATTTTGCAATAAATCCATGCGAACAGATTAATCTCTTAAAAATTTGCAATTATTTCGGAGCTCAAAAAAAAATATAAAAACAATTGCCACCGACTTGAAACTTTCCAAATTTACTCAAAATACCTTCAGGATGATAATTCCGTGAAAAACCGTAAACACCCCATCGATGGATTTTGAAATAAATCCATGCGAACAGATTAATCTCTCAAAAATTTGCAATTATTTCGGAGCTCAAAAAAAAAATATAAAAACAATTGCCACCGACTTGAAACTTTCCAAATTTACTCAAAATACATTCAGGATGATAATTCCGTGAAAAACCGCAAACACCCCATCGATGGATTTTGCAATAAATCCATGCGAACAGATTAATCTCTAAAAAATTTGCAATTATTTCAGAGCTCAAAAAAAAATATAAAAACAATTGCCACCGATTTGAAACTTTTCAAATTTACTCAAAATACATTCAGGATGATAATTCCGTGAAAATCCGAAAACACCGCATCGATGGATTTTGCAATAAATCCATGCGAACAGATGAATCTCTCAAAAATTTGCAATTATTTCGGCGCTCAAAAAAAATATAAAAACAATTGCCACCGACTTGAAACTTTCCAAATTTACTCAAAATACATTCAGGATGATAATTCCGTGAAAAACCGCAAACACCCCATCGATGGATTTTGCAATAAATCCATGCGAACAGATTAATCTCTAAAAAATTTGCAATTATTTCAGAGCTCAAAAAAAAATATAAAAACAATTGCCACCGATTTGAAACTTTTCAAATTTACTCAAAATACATTCAGGATGATAATTCCGTGAAAATCCGAAAACACCGCATCGATGGATTTTGCAATAAATCCATGCGAACAGATGAATCTCTCAAAAATTTGCAATTATTTCGGCGCTCAAAAAAAATATAAAAACAATTGCCACCGACTTGAAACTTTCCAAATTTACTCAAAATACATTCAGGATGATAATTCCGTGAAAAACCGCAAACACCCCATCGATGGATTTTGCAATAAATCCATGCGAACAGATTAATCTCTAAAAAATTTGCAATTATTTCAGAGCTCAAAAAAAAAATATAAAAACAATTGCCACCGACTTGAAACTTTCAAAATTTACTCAAAATACATTCAGGATGATAATTCCGTGAAAACCGCAAACACCCCATCGATGGATTTTGCAATAAATCCATGCGAATAGATTAATCTCTCAAAAATTTGCAATTATTTCAGAGCTCAAAAAAAAAATATAAAAACAATTGCCACCGACTTGAAACTTTCAAAATTTACTCAAAATACATTCAGGATGATAATTCCGTGAAAACCGCAAACACCCCATCGATGGATTTTGCAATAAATCCATGCGAATAGATTAATCTCTCAAAAATTTGCAATTATTTCGGAGCTCAAAAAAAAAATATAAAAACAATTGCCACCGACTTGAAACTTTCAAAGTTTACTCAAAATACATTCAGGATGATAATTCCGTGAAAACCGCAAACACCCCATCGATGGATTTTGCAATAAATCCATGCGAATAGATTAATCTCTCAAAAATTTGCAATTATTTCGGAGCTCAAAAAAAAAATATAAAAACAATTGCCACCGACTTGAAACTTTCCAAATTTACTCAAAATACATTCAGGATGATAATTCCGTGAAAAACCGCAAACACCCCATCGATGGATTTTGCAATAAATCCATGCGAACAGATTAATCTCTAAAAAATTTGCAATTATTTCAGAGCTCAAAAAAAAAATATAAAAACAATTGCCACCGACTTGAAACTTTCAAAATTTACTCAAAATACATTCAGGATGATAATTCCGTGAAAACCGCAAACACCCCATCGATGGATTTTGCAATAAATCCATGCGAATAGATTAATCTCTCAAAAATTTGCAATTATTTCGGAGCTCAAAAAAAAATATAAAAACAATTGCCACCGACTTGAAACTTTCCAAATTTACTCAAAATACATTCAGGATGATAATTCCGTGAAAAACCGCAAACACCCCATCGATGGATTTTGCAATAAATCCATGCGAATAGATTAATCTCTCAAAAATTTGCAATTATTTCGGAACTCAAAAAAAAATACAAAAACAATTGCCACCGACTTGAAACTTTCCAAATTTACTCAAAATACATTCAGGATGATAATTCCGTGAAAAACCGCAAACACCCCATCGATGGATTTTGCAATAAATCCATGCGAACAGATTAATCTCTCAAAAATTTGCAATTATTTCGGAGCTCAAAAAAAAATACAAAAACAATTGCCATCGAGTTGAAACTTTCCAAATTTACTCAAAATACATTCAGGATGATAATTCCGTGAAAAACCGCAAACACCCCATCGATGGATTTTGCAATAAATCCATGCGAACAGATTAATCTCTAAAAAATTTGCAATTATTTCGGAGCTCAAAAAAAAATATAAAAACAATTGCCATCGACTTGAAACTTTCCAAATTTACTCAAAATACATTCAGGATGATAATTCCGTGAACAACCGCAAACACCCCATCGGTGGATTTTGCAATAAATCCATGCGAACAGATTAATCTCTAAAAAATTTGCAATTATTTCAGAGCTCAAAAAAAAATATAAAAACAATTGCCACCGACTTGAAACTTTCAAAATTTACTCAAAATACATTCAGGATTATAATTCCGTGAAAAACCGCAAACACCCCATCGGTGGATTTTGAAATAAATCCATGCGAACAGATGAATCTCTCAAAAATTTGCAATTATTTCGGAGCTCAAAAAAAAATATAAAAACAATTGCCACCGACTTGAAACTTTCCAAATTTACTCAAAATACATTCAGGATGATAATTCCGTTAAAAACCGCAGACACCCCATCGATGGATTTTGCAATAAATCCATGCGAATAGATTAATCTCTCAAAAATTTGCAATTATTTCGGAACTCAAAAAAAAATACAAAAACAATTGCCACCGACTTGAAACTTTCCAAATTTACTCAAAATATATTCAGGATGATAATTCCGTGAAAACCGCAAACACCCCATCGATGGATTTTGCAATAAATCCATGCGAACAGATTAATCTCTCAAAAATTTGCAATTATTTCGGAGCTCAAAAAAAAATATAAAAACAATTGCCATCGAGTTAAAACTTTCAAAATTTACTCAAAATACATTCAGGATTATAATTCCGTGAAAAACCGCAAATACCCCATCGATGGATTTTGCAATAAATCCATGCGAACAGATTCATCTCTCAAAAATTTGCAATTATTTCGGAGCTCAAAAAAAAATATAAAAACAATTGCCACCGACTTAAAACTTTCCAAATTTACTCAAAATACATTCAGGATGATAATTCCGTTAAAAACCGCAAACACCCCATCGATGGATTTTGCAATAAATCCATGCGAACAGATTAATCTCCAAAAAATTTGCAATTATTTCGGAGCTCAAAAAAAAAATATAAAAACAATTGCCATCGACTTGAAACTTTCCAAATTTACTCAAAATACATTCAGGATTATAATTCCGTGAAAATCCGAAAACACCCCAATTTTGCTACCGGAAATTATATCAACACAAAGGAGCTTGTTAGTGTTATTGTTACGATCTCGGTTTCGAAATGTCAAACCTGACAACCGGGACGTAAAAAGGGATTTTTTTTCTTTTATTATCAAAGGTGGGAATCTTGCCCTTGTCTGACGATCACAAAAAAGTATCAAATGTCCATTGTAAGTTACTTACGCTAAGGGAAAGTATAAAATTCAGTTGAACGATGTCATTTAAATCCAATTAGCACCGAAAAATTTGCATCTATAATTTATTGGAGTGTCGTATAAGTCAGGTACTTGACTCGCGGGGAGAATCCCCAAGCACCCCCCAGTAAACGCCCCCTCCAACCCCGTACGGGGTCTTATGATTTAGTAGCGGGTCCCTATCGTAAAACCAAAAGTAAAGGCCGTCGAACTTCCCGCCAAGTTCGTCCATAAATTTTGTTTTCTTTGTTTCGTCGCCAAACAGTCTGCGGAGGTTGGGAAACTGCAAATAGGAAAGGAAACCCGGCGGTTGGTTGCGATTCGATTCGCGCCGCTTTCGACCGGTTTCGGTCGGTTTTAACACCTTGAATTTGCCACGCCGATTCCGCCATAAATAATGATTATTTTGGCGCGTTAATTTTTCAACGTGTGGAAACGCACGCCTCCGATGAAAGGGATCGATCATTTATAACGTACGGTGGAAGGAATAATAGTTGCAAAAAAAAAAAAACAATTTCGGATTCACCATTAACAACACGTTCGACGCACAAAAGCCGCTTATTAAAATTTTTTTCGATGGAAAATATAAATCGAATAAAATATATTATTATCATTACCTTTTACTACGTGCAGAGTTTATATAGAAATTAGTAAACGGCAGTGGCAGATAACGTCGACGCCAAAAAAGGGCTGTATCATAAAAAAAAAATGTTGAGAATAAATTTTGGATTACAAATCAGGGGGAATTTTGAAAAAAAACTGTTCTACAATTTGGGATTGTTAACAATTTTAACAATCCTGTATATTAAAAACACAGACACAAAATTTTTTTTTCCAAAAATTGTTGAAATGGCATCTAGGGACCCGAAAACGGATATTTCCCCAAAAAAAATAATTCAAAATTTTTCACGATCACAATACTTTCTCGTACTTCGTAACGGCGAAAGCAAATTTTTTTTCCAGAAATCGTTGAAATGGCATCTAGGGACCCCAAAACGGATATTTCCGCAAAAAAAAAATTTTGAAAAATTTTTCACGATCACACTTTCTCGTACTTCGTAACGGCGAAAGCAAAAAATTTTTCCAGAAATTGTTGAAATGGCATCTAGGGACCCCAAAACGGATATTTCCGTAAAAAAATATTTTTGAAAAATTTATCTCAATCACACTTTCTCGTACTTCGTAACGGAGAAAACAATTTTTTTTTCCAAAAATTGTTGAAATGGCATCTAGGGACCCCAAAACGGATATTTCCGCAAAAAAAAAATTTGAAAAATTTTTCACGATCACACTTTCTCGTACTTCGTAACGGCGAAAGCAAAATTTTTTTCCAGAAATTGTTGAAATGGCATCTAGGGACCCCAAAACGAATATTTCCGTAAAAAAATATTTTTGAAAAATTTATCTCAATCACACTTTCTCGTACTTCGTAACGGAGAAAACAATTTTTTTTTCCAAAAATTGTTGAAATGGCATCTAGGGACCCCAAAACGGATATTTCCGCAAAAAAAAAATTTGAAAAATTTTTCACGATCACAACACTTTCTCGTACTTCGTAACGGCGAAAGCAAAAATTTTTTCCAGAAATTGTTGAAATGGCATCCAGAGACCCCAAAACGAATATTTCCGTAAAAAAAAAATTTTGAAAAATTTTTCACGATCACACTTTCTCGTACTTCGTAACGGCGAAAGCAAATTTTTTTTCCAGAAATCGTTGAAATGGCATCTAGAGACCCCAAAACGAATATTTCAGCAAAAAAAAAATTTTGAAAATTTTTTCACGATCACACTTTCTCGTACTTCGTAACGGAGAAAACAAAATTTTTTTCCAGAAATTGTTGAAATGGCATCCAGGGACCCCAAAACGGATATTTCCGCAAAAAAAAAAATTTTGAAAAATTTTTCACGATCACAACACTTTCACGTACTTCGTAACGGAGAAAGCAAAAATGTTACAGCAAGCTTTAAGACTAACAATTTTATTATTACATCCAGGGCCGTATTATACAAAAATCTTGAGAGTAAATTTCCACCAAGCCTCAACAAACCGCAAACAATTAATAAGCTACGTACGTGCGGTTAAAAAAAATGTGGGGTGAATTTTTACAAGAAGATTAACGACTGAAAATTATACCTGCAAATATGTAGTAATGTATTTATAATTCTAATGGTGTGTGTGTGTGTGTGAATGGCGCCGAGAGCACAGTGTAAAATCAGTGTATACATTCTTTATGATAATAATAATGGGGACCCCAACATTTCATTATTGTGCGGATAATGTTGGCAGCATTGTCCGTGCGGATTGTGCACTTGATCTGCGTCTCTCTAAAGACATGAATAATAAAGTTAAACAGGTAGACCATTATCGCATTGTCCTACTGTATATAAAGCAAGGTGCCATTCAGGTGATTTAATTCAACAGAAAAACATTTTATTCCGTTTATATAAAATAAAACGATGCTAAGTGTGAAATGCACACCCCTTACAGGTGAATATCTCGCGAACGGTTGAAGATAATCGAAAATTGATTTGAAATTATTATTCTCCGCTTTATCGAGATGCTAATTCGACAATAAAAAAATTTTGCTTTTCAATTGTTTTTTGGCATATAGGTGAATATCTCGCGAACGGTTGAAGATAAACAAAAATTGATTTCAAATTCTTATTCTCCGCCTTATCGAGATGCCAATTCGGCAATAAAATTTTTTTGTTTTCATTTGTTTTTTTGGCATATAGGTGAATATCTCGCGAGCGGTTGAGGATAATCAAAAATTGATTTCAAATTATTATTCTCCACCTTATCGATATGTTAATTCCATAATAAAAAAAATGTTGTTTTCATTTGTTTTTTGGCATATAGGTGAATATCTCGCAAACGGTTGAAGATAATCAAAAAATTAATTCAAATTATTATTCTCCACCTTATCGAGATGTTAATTCGACAATAAAAAAAATTTGCCTTTCAATTGTTTTTTGGCATATAGGTGAATATCTCACGAACGGTTGAAGATAATTAAAAATTGATTTCCAATTATTATTCTCCACCTTATCGAGATGTTAATTCGACAATCAAAAAATTTTGTTTTCATTTGTTTTTAACATATAGGTGCATATCTCGCGAATGGATGAAGATAATTAAAAAGTTATCTCAAATTCTTATTCTCCTGATTATCGAGATGCTAATGCAGCAAGAAATTTTTTTTGTGTTCATTTATTTGTTGGCATATAGGTGAAAATCTCGTGAACGGTTGAAGATAAACAAAAAATTAATTCAAATTATTATTCTCCACCTTGTCGAGATGCTAATTCGGCAAAAAAACAAATTTTGTTTTCATTTGTTTTTTGACATATAGGTGCATATCTCGCGAACGGTTGAAGATACTAAAAAAATGATTTTAAATTCTTATTCTCTGACTAGTAAAGATGCTAATTCAATAATAAAATAAAATTTAGTTTCCTTTGTTTTTTGACATATAGGTGATTATGCAATCTGGTTTGTGTGTCGGCTAATTTTTTTCTGTACGATACATCTTACAATAAATTTAAACGCCATCTAAAATACATTGATGTATGACCATATGTTGTTAGTATATAATGTTTTTATTAATTATTAAATCTGTATAGTTTATATAATAGTAATTCTACTTTTGAAATATATCGTTATTGTTATGTATTAGTCATATTGTGCAATATTTTATTTTGATTTCTTTATTGTATTCTTTATTTTAAATTTTTCTTGTAAAAAGGTTCGTCCGTCAATAAATACATAAATAAATCTCGCGAACGGTCAAAGATAAACAAAAAAATATTTCAAATTATTATTCTACACCTTATCGAGATGTTAATTCGACAATAAAAAAAAATGTTTTCATTTGTTTTTTGGCATATAGGTGAATATCTCGCGGACGGTTGAGGATAAACAAAAAATTATTTCAAATTATTATTCTCTACCTTGTCGAGATGTTAATTCGACAATAATAAAAAAATTGTTTTCATTTGTTTTTTGGCATATAGGTGAATATCTCGCGAACGGTTGAAGATAATCAAAAATTGATCTCAAATTATTATTCTCTACCTTACCGAGATGTTAATTCGACAATAAAAAATTTTGGTTTTCTTTTGTTTTTTGACATATAGGTGAATATCTCGCGAACGGTTGCAGGTAAACAAAAAAATATTTTAAATTCTTATTCTCCTGATTATCGAGATGCTAATTCAGCAAGAAAATTTTTTTGTGTTCATTTGTTTGTTGGCATATAGGTGAATATCTCGTGAACGGTTGAAGATAATCGAAAATTTATTTCAAATTCTTATTCTCCGCCTTATCGAGATGCTAATGCAGCAAGAAAAAAAAAATTGTATTCATTTGTTTGTTCGCATATAGGTGAATATCTCGCGAGCGGTCTAAGGTAATCAAAAATTAATTTCAAATTCTTATTCTTCTGATTATCGAGATGCTAATTCAGCAAAAAAAACATGTTGCGTTCATTTGTTTTTGGACATATAGGTGAATATCTCGCGAACGGTTGAAGATAATCAAAAAAATATTTCAAATTCTTACTCCCCGCCCAAGGGAGATGCTAATTCAATAATAAAACAGTATTCGGTTTCATTTGTTTTTTGGCATATAGGTGCATATTTCGCAAACGGTTGAAGATAATAAAAAAATGATTTTAAATTATTATTCTCCGGCTTATCAAGATGCTAATTTAGTAAAAAAATAATTTTGCGTTCATTTGTTTTTTGACATAGAGGTGAATATCTCGCGAACCGTTGAAGATAATCAAAAAAATATTTCAAATTATTATTCTCCGGCTTATCGAGATGCTAATTCAGCAAAAAAACAAAATTTGTTTTCATTTGTTTTTTGGCATATAGGTGCATATCTCGCGAACGGTTCAAGATAATCAAAAAATGAGGTTAAATTATTATTCTCCGGCTTATTAAGATGCTAATTTAGTAAAAAAATTATGTTGCATTCATTTGTTTTTGGACATATAGGTGCATATCTCGCGAACGGTTGAAGATAATCAAAAAAATATTTCAAATTATTATTCTCCGGCTTATTAAGATGCTAATTCAGCAAGAAAAAAAAAATTTTTCATTTGTTTTTTGACATATAGGTGCATATCTCCAGAACGGTTAAAGATAATCAAAAAAATATTTCAAATTATTACTCTCCAGCTTATCACAATGCTGATTTACTAAAAAAATAATGTTGCGTTCATTTTTTTTTGGACATATAGGTGCATATTTCGCGAACGGTTGAACATAATCAAAAAAATATTTCAAATTCTTATTTCCCGCCGAAGGGAGATGCTTATTCAATAATAAAACAGTATTGGGTTTCATTTGTTTTTTGGCATATAGGTGTATATCTCGCGAACGGTTCAAGATAATTAAAAAATTAAGTCAAATTATTATTCTCCGGCTTATCAAGATGCTAATTTAGTAAAAAAATAATTTTGCGTTCATTTGTTTTTTTGACATATAGGTGAAAATCACGCGAACGGTTTGAGATAATTAAAAAATTATTTCAAATTCTTATTCCCCGTCCAAGGAAGATGCCAATTCAACAATAAAACAGTATTTGTTTTCATTTGTTTTTTGGCATATAGGTGCATATCTCGCAAACCGTTGAAGATAATCAAAAAATGATTTCAAATTATTATTCTCCGGCTTATCGAGATGCTAATTCAGCAAAAAAACCAAATTTGTTTTCATTTGTTTTTTGACATATAGGTGCATATCTCGCGAACGGTTGAAGATAATAAAAAAATGATTTCAAATTATTATTCTCCGGCTTGCCGAGATGCTAATTTAGTAAAAAAATAATGTTGCGTTCATTTGTTTTTTGACAAACGGTTGAAGATAATAAAAAAAATATTTCAAATTCTTATTCCTCGCCCAAGGGAGATGCTAATTCAATAATTAAACAGTATTGGGTTTCATTTGCTTTTTGGCATATAGGTGCATATCTCGCGAACGGTTAAAGATAATCAAAAAATTATTTCAAATCCTTATTCTCCGTCTTAGCGGGATGCTAATTCAACAATAAAACAGTATTAGGTTTTATTTGTTTTTCGACATATAGGTGCATATCTAATGAACGGTTGAAGATAATCAAAAAATTATTTCAAATTCGTATTCACTGGCCTATCGAGATGCTAATTCAGCAATAAAACAGTATTTGTTTTCATTTGTTTTTTGACATATAGGTGCATATCTCGCGAACGGTTGAAGATAATAAAAAAATTATTTCAAATTATTATTCTCCAACTTGTTAAGAAGCCAATTCAACAAAAAAAACAGTTTTTGTATTCATTTGTTTTTCGACATATAGGTGAATATCTCGCGAACGGTTGAAGATAATCAAAAAATAATTTCAAATTCGTATTCTCCTGTCTATCCAGTTAAACAGTAAATTCACGGAGAGAAAGTTTACATTAAACGAATTTAAAATTTTCACCAATCTGCTCGAGTAATTGCCTAAATCCGTTCCCACTGTCTAGTCGTGATAAGTGTATCGGTAATTTTTGCGGTGGTTTCATAATGGGTGAGGTGAAAGAGGAAGAAATATAATAAGAAAGAGCATGTCTGGCGGTGGAACAACCGTAGACCCGGTGATATTCGTCGACTCGTTGAACACGTCGAGTTGTCGCTCAAAGTTTCAGCGAGTGTGACCATCCGTGTGCTCGCGCGCTCATGCCCGCCGCTCCCGAGAAATTACTAATTGGATTGTTATGGAGGACGCGAAACCGATATACCGTGCTTCCACCACTTTCATAATAAAAAAAAATGCACGCAGGCATTTCAAACTGCTACTGCCCTATATATACAAATATAGACGAAACTTTATTGCATTCGAGCCATTTGCGGTTTTGAAAGGATCAATCGATTCAGATCGTTGCACCGACTGTTCGGCAATGATTTAAGCGAAGGCGTAGTGTAAATTGTTTTGCATCGAATTAAAATGATTTAAGCGAAGAAGATGGAAAGTAAATTCGGGGGCGCGGCACGTTGTTGTACTTAGCAGAGCGCGTGCGTCGGTCCGCTGCATCACGAGTCGAGTGCGCTCGATTCGCAGACAGAGCGGAATATTTTTCGAATCGAGATTTGTGTTTGTCCTTCATTATTCATTTAATCATTTAATTTGTAATATGCACTTACCAGGCAACGGCGCCGACGTCAATCTTCGCAGTTCCATCCACATCCATCCATTTCCCTAAAAAAAAAAGAAAACTAACATGAAGCAGACTTGATTTAGAGTGAATTTATAAAGTTTCATGTTTGTGGCAATTGTTTTTATATTTTTTTAATCGTCCTGGAAAATATTCAACTTTAACGAGACACAAGTTTTAAATTCGGGTGATTATTTCGAAATCTAGTGATGGGGTGTTTATGGATTTTTGCTCTAACATAAAGCAGACTTGATTTGGAGTGAATTTGTAAAGTTTCATGTTTGTGGCAATTGTTTTTATATTTTTTTAATCGTCGTGGAAAATATTCAACTTTAACGAGACGCAAGTTTTAAATTCGGGTGATTATTTCGAAATCTAGTGATGGGGTGTTTATGGATTTTTGTTCTAACATAAAGCAGACTTGATTTAGAGTAAATTTGTAAAATTTCATGTTTGTGGCAATTGTTTTTAAATTTTTTTAATCGTCCTGGAAAATATTCAACTTTAACGACACACAAGTTTAAATTCGGGTGATTATTTCGGAATCTAGTGATGGGGTGTTTATGGATTTTTGCTCGAGCATAAAGCAGACTTGATTTAAAGTAAATTTGTAAAGTTTCATGTTTGTGGCAATTGTTTTTATATTTTTTTAATCGTCGTGGAAAATATTCAACTTTAACGAGACTGAAGTTTTAAATTCGGGTGATTATTTCGGAATCTAGTGATGGGGTGTTTATGGATTTTTGATCTAACGTAAAGCAGACTTGATTTGGAGTAAATTTGTAAAGTTTCGTGTTTGTGGCAATTGTTTTTATATTTTTTTAATCGTCCTGGAAAATATTTAACTTTAACGAGACACAAGTTTTAAATTCGGGTGATTACTTCGAAATCTAGTGATGGGATGTTTATGGATTTTTGCTTTAACGTAAAGCAGACTTGATTTGCAGTGAATTTGTAAAGTTTCATTTTGTGGCAATTGTTTTTATATTTTTTTAATCGTCCTGGAAAATATTCAACTTTAACGAGACGCAAGTTTTAAATTCGGGTGATTATTTCGAAATCTAGTGATGGGGTGTTTATGGATTTTTGCTCTAACATAAAGCACACTTGATTTACAGTAAATTTGTAAAGCTTCATGTTTGTGGCAATTGTTTTTATATTTTTTTAATCGTCGTGGAAAATATTCAACTTTAACGAGACTGAAGTTTTAAATTCGGGTGATTATTTCGGAATCTAGTGATGGGGTGTTTATGGATTTTTGATCTAACGTAAAGCAGACTTGATTTGGAGTAAATTTGTAAAGTTTCGTGTTTGTGGCAATTGTTTTTATATTTTTTTAATCGTCCTGGAAAATATTTAACTTTAACGAGACACAAGTTTTAAATTCGGGTGATTACTTCGAAATCTAGTGATGGGATGTTTATGGATTTTTGCTTTAACGTAAAGCAGACTTGATTTGCAGTGAATTTGTAAAGTTTCATTTTGTGGCAATTGTTTTTATATTTTTTTAATCGTCCTGGAAAATATTCAACTTTAACGAGACGCAAGTTTTAAATTCGGGTGATTATTTCGAAATCTAGTGATGGGGTGTTTATGGATTTTTGCTCTAACATAAAGCACACTTGATTTACAGTAAATTTGTAAAGCTTCATGTTTGTGGCAATTGTTTTTATATTTTTTTAATCGTCGTGGAAAATATTCAACTTTAACGAGACTGAAGTTTTAAATTCGGGTGATTATTTCGGAATCTAGTGATGGGGTGTTTATGGATTTTTGATCTAACGTAAAGCAGACTTGATTTGGAGTAAATTTGTAAAGTTTCGTGTTTGTGGCAATTGTTTTTATATTTTTTTAATCGTCCTGGAAAATATTTAACTTTAACGAGACACAAGTTTTAAATTCGGGTGATTATTTCGAAATCTAGTGATGGAGTGTTTATGGATTTTTGCTCTAACATAAAGCAGACTTGATTTGGAGTAAATTTGTAAAGTTTCATGTTTGTGGCAATTGTTTTTATATTTTTTTAATCGTCGTGGAAAATATTCAACTTTAACGAGACGCAAGTTTTAAATTCGGGTGATTATTTCGAAATCTAGTGATGGGGTGATTATGGATTTTTGCTCTAACATAAAGCACACTTGATTTACAGTAAATTTGTAAAGCTTCATGTTTGTGGCAATTGTTTTTAAATTTTTGTAATCGTCGTGGAAAATATTCAACTTTAACGAGACTGAAGTTTTAAATTCGGGTGATTATTTCGAAATCTAGTGATGGGGTGATTATGGATTTTTGCTCTAACATAAAGCAGACTTGATTTGGAGTAAATTTGTAAAGTTTCATGTTTGTGGCAATTGTTTTTATATTTTTTTAATCGTCGTGGAAAATATTCAACTTTAACGAGACGCAAGTTTTAAATTCGGGTGATTATTTCGAAATCTAGTGATGGGGTGTTTATGGATTTTTGCTCTAACATAAAGCACACTTGATTTACAGTAAATTTGTAAAGCTTCATGTTTGTGGCAATTGTTTTTATATTTTTTTAATCGTCGTGGAAAATATTCAACTTTAACGAGACTGAAGTTTTAAATTCGGGTGATTATTTCGAAATCTAGTGATGGAGTGTTTATGGATTTTTGCTCTAACATAAAGCAGACTTGATTTGGAGTAAATTTGTAAAGTTTCATGTTTGTGGCAATTGTTTTTATATTTTTTTAATCGTCGTGGAAAATATTCAACTTTAACGAGACGCAAGTTTTAAATTCGGGTGATTATTTCGAAATCTAGTGATGGGGTGTTTATGGATTTTTGCTCTAACATAAAGCACACTTGATTTACAGTAAATTTGTAAAGCTTCATGTTTGTGGCAATTGTTTTTATATTTTTTTAATCGTCGTGGAAAATATTCAACTTTAACGAGACTGAAGTTTTAAATTCGGGTGATTATTTCGAAATCTAGTGATGGAGTGTTTATGGATTTTTGCTCTAACGTGAAGCAGACTTGATGTAGAGTAAATTTGTAAAGTTTCATGTTTGTGGCAATTGTTTTTATATTTTTTTAATCGTCGTGGAAAATATTCAACTTTAACGAGACGCAAGTTTTAAATTCGGGTGATTATTTCGAAATCTAGTGATGGGGTGATTATGGATTTTTGCTCTAACATAAAGCACACTTGATTTACAGTAAATTTGTAAAGCTTCATGTTTGTGGCAATTGTTTTTAAATTTTTGTAATCGTCGTGGAAAATATTCAACTTTAACGAGACTGAAGTTTTAAATTCGGGTGATTATTTCGAAATCTAGTGATGGGGTGATTATGGATTTTTGCTCTAACATAAAGCACACTTGATTTACAGTAAATTTGTAAAGCTTCATGTTTGTGGCAATTGTTTTTAAATTTTTGTAATCGTCGTGGAAAATATTCAACTTTAACGAGACTGAAGTTTTAAATTCGGGTGATTATTTCGGAATCTAGTGATGGGGTGTTTATGGATTTTTGCTCTAGCATAAAGCACACTTGATGTAGAGTAAATTTGTAAAGTTTCATGTTTGTGGCAATTGTTTTTATATTTTTTTAATCGCCCTGGAAAATATTCAACTTTAACGAGACACAAGTTTTAAATTCGGGTGATTATTTCGAAATCTAGTGATGGGGTGTTTATGGATTTTTGCTCTAACATAAAGCAGACTTGATTTGGAGTAAATTTGTCGAGTTTCATGTTTGTGGCAATTGTTTTTATATTTTTTTAATCGTCCTGGAAAATATTCAACTTTAACGAGACGCAAGTTTTAAATTCGGGTGATTATTTCGAAATCTAGTGATGGGGTGTTTATGGATTTTTGCTCTAACATAAAGCAGACTTGATTTGGAGTAAATTTGTCGAGTTTCATGTTTGTGGCAATTGTTTTTATATTTTTTTAATCGTCCTGGAAAATATTCAACTTTAACGAGACGCAAGTTTTAAATTCGGGTGATTATTTCGAAATCTAGTGATGGGGTGTTTATGGATTTTTGCTCGAGCATAAAGCAGACTTGATTTAGAGTAAATTTGTAAAGTTTCATGTTTGTGGCAATTGTTTTTATATTTTTTTAATCGTCCTGGAAAATATTCAACTTTAACGAGACACAAGTTTTAAATTCGGGTGATTATTTCGAAATCTTGTCATGGGGTGTTTATGGATTTTTGCTCTAACATAAAGCAGACTTGATTTGGAGTAAATTTGTAAAGTTTCATGTTTGTGGCAATTGTTTTTATATTTTTTTAATCGTCCTGGAAAATATTCAACTTTAACGAGACGCAAGTTTTAAATTCGGGTGATTATTTCGAAATCTAGTGATGGGGTGTTTATGGATTTTTGCTCTAGCATAAAGCAGACTTGATTTAGAGTTAATTTGTAAAGTTTCATGTTTGTGGCAATTGTTTTTATATTTTTTTAATCGTCCTGGAAAATATTCAACTTTAACGAGACACAAGTTTTAAATTCGGGTGATTATTTCGAAATCTAGTGATGGGGTGTTTATGGATTTTTGCTCGAGCATAAAGCAGACTTGATTTAGAGTAAATTTGTAAAGTTTCATGTTTGTGGCAATTGTTTTTATATTTTTTTAATCGTCCTGGAAAATATTCAACTTTAACGAGACACAAGTTTTAAATTCGGGTGATTATTTCGAAATCTTGTCATGGGGTGTTTATGGATTTTTGCTCTAACATAAAGCAGACTTGATTTGGAGTAAATTTGTAAAGTTTCATGTTTGTGGCAATTGTTTTTATATTTTTTTAATCGTCCTGGAAAATATTCAACTTTAACGAGACACAAGTTTTAAATTCGGGTGATTATTTCGAAATCTTGTCATGGGGTGTTTATGGATTTTTGCTCGAGCATAAAGCAGACTTGATTCAGAGTAAATTTGTAAAGTTTCATGTTTGTGGCAATTGTTTTTATATTTTTTTAATCGTCCTGGAAAATATTCAACTTTAACGAGACGCAAGTTTTAAATTCGGGTGATTATTTCGAAATCTAGTGATGGGGTGTTTATGGATTTTTGCTCTAGCATAAAGCAGACTTGATTTAGAGTTAATTTGTAAAGTTTCATGTTTGTGGCAATTGTTTTTATATTTTTTTAATCGTCCTGGAAAATATTCAACTTTAACGAGACACAAGTTTTAAATTCGGGTGATTATTTCGAAATCTAGTGATGGGGTGTTTATGGATTTTTGCTCGAGCATAAAGCAGACTTGATTTAGAGTAAATTTGTAAAGTTTCATGTTTGTGGCAATTGTTTTTATATTTTTTTAATCGTCCTGGAAAATATTCAACTTTAACGAGACACAAGTTTTAAATTCGGGTGATTATTTCGAAATCTTGTCATGGGGTGTTTATGGATTTTTGCTCTAACATAAAGCAGACTTGATTTGGAGTAAATTTGTAAAGTTTCATTTTGTGGCAATTGTTTTTATATTTTTTTAATCGTCCTGGAAAATATTCAACTTTAACGAGACGCAAGTTTTAAATTCGGGTGATTATTTCGAAATCTAGTGATGGGGTGTTTATGGATTTTTGCTCTAACATAAAGCAGACTTGATTTGGAGTAAATTTGTAAAGTTTCATGTTTGTGGCAATTGTTTTTATATTTTTGTAATCGTCGTGGAAAATATTCAACTTTAACGAGACTGAAGTTTTAAATTCGGGTGATTATTTCGAAATCTAGTGATGGGGTGTTTATGGATTTTTGCTCTAGCATAAAGCAGACTTGATTTAGAGTTAATTTGTAAAGTTTCATGTTTGTGGCAATTGTTTTTATATTTTTTTAATCGTCCTGGAAAATATTCAACTTTAACGAGACACAAGTTTTAAATTCGGGTGATTATTTCGAAATCTAGTGATGGGGTGTTTATGGATTTTTGCTCGAGCATAAAGCAGACTTGATTTAGAGTAAATTTGTAAAGTTTCATGTTTGTGGCAATTGTTTTTATATTTTTTTAATCGTCCTGGAAAATATTCAACTTTAACGAGACACAAGTTTTAAATTCGGGTGATTATTTCGAAATCTTGTCATGGGGTGTTTATGGATTTTTGCTCTAACATAAAGCAGACTTGATTTGGAGTAAATTTGTAAAGTTTCATGTTTGTGGCAATTGTTTTTATATTTTTTTAATCGTCCTGGAAAATATTCAACTTTAACGAGACGCAAGTTTTAAATTCGGGTGATTATTTCGAAATCTAGTGATGGGGTGTTTATGGATTTTTGCTCTAACGTAAAGCAGACTTGATTTAGAGTAAATTTGTAGAATTTCATGTTTGTGGGAATTGTTTTTTTATTCGTCCTAAATATCGGTGTTAAAAGCATTAAGAAATATACATGGTCGATATAATGCGGCAGGTATTTTCGTGGAGGAGGAGAAAATGGGAAATGTGCAAAAAAAAAGGTATTGTAACGGTGTTGACAGCGCGAGGTTGCGACCGGGCACAAAAGTCCGCGTCTAGATAACGTCATATCCGGAGGTCGAGCTGTCAAACCCCGGAAATAGTCCGGACTCCGGGCGTTTTAGAGGCGTGATAAAAAAGCACAATGTGTGTTCTCAAGTTTACAATGCTTGTATACTTCGAGTGGAGAATGATGCACTGCACACCATCAGCCCGATATCGCGGAAAGGTTACACGTTTAGCGCGAGGAGGGGGGAGGGAACATTTGATACGAAACAAATTGATTTCTTCGTCGGTGTCCTGTCTTAGACTTGGACTTAATTAAGATACGAGGGTATTGGAATGTGTATAGATAGATAAGCGAGAAGGGAAATTTGATATGGGTATGCAAACATCAATGGGTGACGTTATCGGCGGTAGGCTCGGTTTTGATATTAGAAAGCAATTTATTTAAACTAGTTATTATCGGACGGTCCAGTACGCGTCCTACATCTGACACGCCGGAAATGACGTGTGTCGTCGTCTTCCGACAGGCTCCGGGCGCAACTTCCGGTGTCCGCGAGCCCGATAAACGTATTCAAGCACCGGAAGCGCAAACTGTCCGCCAGAGGCGCTGCCAACTTTAAAATCTATATGTGACGTCAAACGTATCGCGATGATTTTTAACCGGAGCTTTATGTACCGTGCATCCCCGCCGTTCGATTATCATTGTGCTCAAATCGGAATGGACAATGTATTCGAAAATGCGCGTTCTTTTTTTTTCTAGTTTCGCGTTAACGCGGCATCGCAAATTGCTCACTCACTTATGATTATTTTCAAGGCAAGCTGAATTCATAATCACATTTTCGAATTGGATGTTATTTCTCAAGATTTTTTATTTAACTGCGGCAATAACGCACTTCCGATAACGAAAATCACACTCCCACCATGTCAATACTCTCACTAGCCCTCCATGGTAGAAACCACCATGTGTTGGCAAAGTCGCCTGGACACAGGCCGGTGCAATTTGGAAGCCACAGGCGTGCTGACTATTAATAAAAATCGGTGGAATCACGGCTTTTGCAATACAGCTTGTGAGATGAAGAAAAACGCGTCTGCTTCGATCAACGCAAAGTAATTTACAATTTACTCCGACCACAACGGAATTCAAAGAACTACAAAACCACTTTTCCGCTAGAAAAAAAAAACTGCACACTTAACACCTCTTTTAATCATCCGAATTTTTTGAAGTCTACGCGGCCGATATTAAGCGCCCGTGTGTGCAGTTCAATAATAATCCTACCCTGCGTTCATTAGGTGCCCAACACGGCAACCGTCAAAGGTTGCCGAAATCCGTAGCTGTCAATCAGCGCCGGTACCCCGCTGTCTGCAGTCCTTACCTGCAGCACACCTGGCCGGTATTTAAATCCGAAGGATGCTGTGTGCGGTACTGCAAGTTTGTAGGTAATGAACCCTACTCAAAAACCAAACAACCGGTACGCACACAAATAGTCTCTCTTTCTCGTACACGGCAGCAAAAAAAAAAGTTGCAATTGACTCTCCCGTGTCGGTCGTCCCTATGTTTTACTACGTGCGTGACATTGACGCAAATTCCCAGCGTGGTTTTGATGTTAAAACAAAAACAAAAACTTCCTCCACAGTTACAGCAAAAATCCATAAACACCCCATCACTAGATTTCGAAATAATCACCCGAATTTAAAACTTGTGTCTCGTTAAAGTTAAATATTTTCCACGACGATTAAAAAAATATAAAAACAATTGCCACAAACATGAAATTTTACAAATTTACTCCAAATCAAGTCTGCTTTACGTTAGAGCAAAAATCCATAAACACCCCATCACTAGATTTCGAAATAATCACCAAAATTTAAAACTTGTGTCTCGTTAAAGTTAAATATTTTTCAGTACGATTACAAAAATACAAAAACAATTGCCACAAATATGAAACTTTACAAATTCTCTCCAAATCAAATCTGCTTTATGCTAGAGCAAAAATCCATAAACACCCCATCACTAGATTTCGAAATAATCACCAGAATTTAAAACTTGTGTCTCGTTAAAGTTGAATATTTTCCGGGACGATTAAAAAAATATAAAAACAATTGCCACAAACATGAAACTTTACAAATTTACTCCAAATCAAGTCTGCTTTATGTTAGAGCAAAAATCCATAAACACCCCATCACTAGATTCCGAAATAATCACCCGAATTTAAAACCTGTGTCTCGTTAAAGTTAAATATTTTCCAGGACGATTAAAAAAATATAAAAACAATTGCCACAAACATGAAACTTTACAAATTTACTCTAAATCAAGTGTGCTTTATGTTAGAGCAAAAATCCATAATCACCCCATCACTAGATTTCGAAATAATCACCCGAATTTAAAACTTGTGTCTCGTTAAAGTTGAATATTTTCCGCGACGATTAAAAAAATATAAAAACAATTGCCACAAACATGAAACTTTACAAATTTACTCCAAATCAAGTCTGCTTTACGTTAGGGCAAAAATCCATAAACACCCCATCACTAGATTCCGAAATAATCACCCGAATTTAAAACTTGTGTCTCGTTAAAATTAAAAATTTTCCACGACGATTAAAAAAATATAAAAACAATTGCCACAAACATAAAATTTTACAAATTCACTCTACATCAAGTCTGCTTTATGTTAGAGCAAAAATCCATAAACACCCCATCACTAGATTTCGAAATAATCCCGAATTTAAAACTTCCGTCTCGTTAAATTTAAATATTTTTCAGGACGATTAAAAAAATATAAACACAATTGCCACAAACATGAAACTTTACGAATTTACTCTTCATCAAGTCTGCTTTATGCTAGAGTAAAAATCCATAAACATCCCATCACTAGATTTCGAAATAATCACCCGAATTTAAAACTTGTGTCTCGTTAAAGTTAAATATTTTCCAGGTCGATTAAAAAATATAAAAACAATTGCCACAAACATGAAATTTTACAAATTTACTCCAAATCAAGTCTGCTTTACATTAGAGCAAAAATCCATAAACACCCCATCACTAGATTTCGAAATAATCACCCGAATTTAAAACTTGTGTCTCGTTAAAGTTGAATATTTTCCAGGACGATTAAAAAAATATAAAAACAATTTCCACAAACATGAAACTTTACAAATTTACTCTGAATCAAGTCTGCTTTACGTTAGAGCAAAAATCCATAAACACCCCATCACTAGATTTCGAAATAATCACCCGAATTTAAAACTTGTGTCTCGTTAAAGTTAAATATTTTCCAGGTCGATTAAAAAATATAAAAACAATTGCCACAAACATGAAACTTTACAAATTCACTCGAAATCAAGTGTGCTTTATGTTAGAGCAAAAATCCATAATCACCCCATCACTAGATTTCGAAATAATCACCCGAATTTAAAACTTGTGTCTCGTTAAAGTTAAATATTTTCGAGGACGATTAAAAAAATATAAAAACAATTGCCACAAATATGAAACTTTACAAATTTACTCTAAATCAAGTCTGCTTTACATTAGAGCAAAAATCCATAAACACCCCATCACTGGATTTCGAAATAATCACCCGAATTTAAAACTTATGTCTCGTTAAAGTTGAATATTTTCCAGGGCGATTAAAAAAATACAAAAACAATTGCTACAAACGTAAAAATTTCCAAATTTACTCGAAATGTGTTTAACTTTACATCCCTGAAAGAATCCGTGAACATCCTTTCCTGGATTAAAAAATAAACGCAGTGAAACAGATTTTTTGCAAATTTTAAAGTTGCGTAGTTTTGGAGACATAAAAACAATTGCCACACACGTGAAAATTTCCAAATTTACTCGAAATCTATTTAACTTTACATCCCTGAAAGGATCTGTGAGCATCCCCTCGCTGGATTAAAAAATAAACGCAGTTAAACAGGATTTTTGCAAATTTTAAAGTTGCGTGGTTTTGGAGACATAAAAACAATTGCCACAAACGTGAAAATTTCCAAATTTACTCGAAATCTATTAAACTTTACATCCCTGAAAGAATCTGTGAGCATCCCTTCGCTGGATTAAAAAATAAACGCAGTAAAACAGAATTTTTGCAAATTTTAAAGTTGCGTGGTTTTGGAGACATAAAAACAATTGCCACAAATGTAAAAATTTCCAAATTTACTCGAAATCTATTAAACTTTACATCCCTGAAAGAATCTGTGAGCATCCCTTCGCTGGATTAAAAAATAAACGCAGTAAAACAGAATTTTTGCAAATTTTAAAGTTGCGTAGTTTTGGAGACATAAAAACAATTGCCACACACGTGAAAATTTCCAAATTTACTCGAAATCTATTTAACTTTACATCCCTGAAAGGATCTGTGAGCATCCCCTCGCTGGATTAAAAAATAAACGCAGTTAAACAGGATTTTTGCAAATTTTAAAGTTGCGTGGTTTTGGAGACATAAAAACAATTGCCACAAACGTGAAAATTTCCAAATTTACTCGAAATCTATTAAACTTTACATCCCTGAAAGAATCTGTGAGCATCCCTTCGCTGGATTAAAAAATAAACGCGGTAAAACAGAATTTTTGCAAATTTTGAAGTTGCGTGGTTTTGCAGACTTAAAAAAATACAAAAACAATTGCCACAAACGTGAAAATTTCCAAATTTACTCGAAATGTATTTAACTTTACGACCCTGAAAGAATCTGTGAGCATTCCTTCGCTGGATTAAAAAATAAACGCAGTAAAACAGAATTTTTGCAAATTCTAAAGTTGCGTGGTTTTGGAGACATAAAAACAATTGCCACAAACGTGAAAATTTCCAAATTTACTCGAAATCTATTTAACTTTACGACCCTGAAATAATCTGTGAGCATCCCTTCGCTGGATTAAAAAATAAACGCAGTAAAATAGAATTTTGCAAATTTTAAAGTTGCGTGGTTTTGCAGACTTAAAAAAATACAAAAACAATTGCCACAAACGTGAAAATTTCCAAATTTACTCGAAATGTATTTAACTTTACGACCCTGAAAGAATCTGTGAGCATTCCTTCGCTGGATTAAAAAATAAACGCAGTAAAACAGAATTTTTGCAAATTCTAAAGTTGCGTGGTTTTGGAGACATAAAAACAATTGCCACAAACGTGAAAATTTCCAAATTTACTCGAAATCTATTTAACTTTACGACCCTGAAATAATCTGTGAGCATCCCTTCGCTGGATTAAAAAATAAACGCAGTAAAATAGAATTTTGCAAATTTTGAAGTTGCGTGGTTTTGCAGACTTAAAAAAATACAAAAACAATTGCCACAAACGTGAAAATTTCCAAATTTACTCGAAATGTATTTAACTTTACGACCCTGAAAGAATCTGTGAGCATTCCTTCGCTGGATTAAAAAATAAACGCAGTAAAACAGAATTTTTGCAAATTCTAAAGTTGCGTGGTTTTGGAGACATAAAAACAATTGCCACAAATGTGAAAATTTCCAAATTTACTCGAAATCTATTTAACTTTACATCCCTGAAAGAATCTGTGACCATCCCTTCGCTGGATTAAAAAATAAACGCAGTAAAACAGAATTTTTGCAAATTTTAAAGTTGCGTGGTTTTGGAGACATAAAAACAATTGCCACAAACGTGAAAATTTCCAAATTTACTCGAAATCTATTTAACTTTACATCCCTGAAAGAATCTGTGACCATCCCTTCGCTGGATTAAAAAATAAACGCAGTAAAACAGAATTTTTGCAAATTTTAAAGTTGCGTGGTTTTGGAGACATAAAAACAATTGCCACAAACGTGAAAATTTCCAAATTTACTCGAAATCTGTTTAACTTTACGACCCTGAAAGAATCTGCGAGCATCCCTTCGCTGGATTAAAAAATAAACGAAGTGAAACAGAATTTTTGCAAATTTTAAAGTTGCGTGGTTTTGGAGACATAAAAACAATTGCCACAAACGTGAAAATTTCCAAATTTACTCGAAATCTATTTAACTTTACATCCCTGAAAGAATCTGTGAGCATCCCTTCGCTGGATTAAAAAATAAACGCAGTGAAACAGAATTTTTGCAAATTTTAAAGTTGCGTGGTTTTGGAGACATAAAAACAATTGCCACAAACGTGAAAATTTCCAAATTTACTCGAAATCTATTTAACTTTACGACCCTGAAATAATCTGTGAGCATCCCTTCGCTGGATTAAAAAATAAACGCAGTAAAATAGAATTTTGCAAATTTTAAAGTTGCGTGGTTTTGGAGGCATAAAAAAATACAAAAACAATTGCCACAAACGTGAAAATTTCCAAATTTACTCGAAATCTATTTAACTTTACATCCCTGAAAGAATCTGTGAGCATCCCTTCGCTGGATTAAAAAATAAACGCAGTAAAACAGAATTTTTGCAAATTTTAAAGTTGCGTGGTTTTGGAGACATAAAAACAATTGCCACAAATGTAAAAATTTCCAAATTTACTCGAAAACTATTTAACTTTACGACCCTGAAAGAATCTGTGAGCATCCCTTCGCTGGATTAAAAAATAAACGCAGTAAAACAGAATTTTGCAAATTTTAAAGTTGCGTGGTTTTGCAGACATAAAAAAAATACAAAAACAATTGCCACAAATGTAAAAATTTCCAAATTTACCCGAAAACTATTTAACTTTACGACCCTCAAAGAATCTGTGAGCATCCCTTCGCTGGATTAAAAAATAAACGCAGTAGAACAGAATTTTTGCAAATTTTAAAGTTGCATAGTTTTGGAGACAAAAAAAATTGCCACAAACGTAAAAATTTCCAAATTTACTCGAAATCTATTTAACTTTACGACGCTGAAAGAATCTGTGAAAATCCCTTCGCTGGATTAAAAATAAACGCAGTTAAACATAATTTTTGCAAATTTAAAAGTTGCGTGGTTTTGGAGACATAAAAACAATTGCCACAAACGTAAAAATTTCCAAATTTACTCGAAAACTATTTAACTTTACGACCCTGAAAGAATCTGTGAGCATCGCTTCGCTGGATTAAAAAATAAACGCAGTAAAACAGAATTTTTGCAAATTTTAAAGTTGCGTGGTTTTGGAGACATAAAAACAATTGCCACAAACGTGAAAATTTCCAAATTTACTCGAAATCTATTTAACTTTACATCCCTGAAAGAATCTGTGAGCATCCCTTCGCTGGATTAAAAAATAAACGCAGTAAAACAGAATTTTTGCAAATTTTAAAGTTGCGTGGTTTGAGAGACATAAAAACAATTGCCACAAATGTAAAAATTTCCAAATTTACTCGAAATCTATTTAACTTTACGACCCTGAAATAATCTGCGAGCATCCCTTCGCTGGATTAAAAAATAAACGCAGTGAAACAGAATTTTTGCAAATTTTAAACTTGCGTGGTTTTGGAGACATAAAAACAATTGCCACTAACGTGAAAATTTCCAAATTTACTCGAAATCTATTTAACTTTACGACCCTGAAAGAATCTGTGAGCATCCCTTCGCTGGATTAAAAAATAAACGCAGTAAAACAGAATTTTTGCAAATTTTAAAGTTGCGTGGTTTGAGAGACATAAAAACAATTGCCACAAACGTGAAAATTTCCAAATTTACTCGAAATCTATTTAACTTTACATCCCTGAAAGAATCTGTGAGCATCCCTTCGCTGGATTAAAAAATAAACGCAGTAAAACAGAATTTTTGCAAATTTTAAAGTTGCGTGGTTTTGGAGACATAAAAACAATTTCCACAAACGTGAAAATTTACAAATTTACTCGAAATCTATTTAACTTTACATCCCTGAAAGAATCTGTGAGCATCCCTTCGCTGGATTAAAAAATAAACGCAGTAAAACAGAATTTTTGCAAATTTTAAAGTTGCGTGGTTTTGGAGACATAAAAACAATTGCCACAAACGTACAAATTTCCAAATTTACTCGAAAACTATTTAACTTCACGACCCTGAAAGAATCTGTGAGCATCCTTTCTCTGGATTAAAAAATAAACGCAGTGAAACAGAATTTTTGCAAATTTTAAAGTTGCGTAGTTTTGGAGACATAAAAACAATTGCCACAAACGTGAAAATTTCCAAATTTACTCGAAATCTATTAAACTTTACGACCCTGAAAGAATCTGCGAGCATCCCTTTGCTGGATTAAAAAATAAACGCAGTAGAACAGAATTTTTGCAAATTTTAAAGTTGCGTGGTTTTGGAGACAAAAACAATTGCCACAAACGTGAAAAATTCCAAATTTACTCAAAATCGATTTAACTTTACGACCCTGAAATAATCTGTGAGCATCCCTTTGCTGGATTAAAAAATAAACGCAGTAAAACAGAATTTTTGCAAATTTTAAAGTTGCGTGGTTTTGGAGTCATAAAAACAATTGCCACAAACGTAAAAATTTCCAAATTTACTCAAAATCTATTTAACTTTACGACCCTGAAATAATCTGTAAGCATTCCTTCGCTGGATTAAAAAATAAATGCAGTAAAACAGAATTTTTGCAAATTTTGAAGTTGCGTGGTTTTGGAGACATAAAAACAATTGCCACAAATGTAAAAATTTCCAAATTTACTCGAAATCTATTTAACTTTACGACCCTGAAAGAATCTGTGAGCATCCCCTCGCTGGATTAAAAAATAAACGCAGTAAAACAGAATTTTTGCAAATTTTAAAGTTGCGTGGTTTTGGAGACATAAAAACAATTGCCACAAACGTGAAAATTTTCAAATTTACTCGAAATCTGTTTAACTTTACGACCCTGAAAGAATCTGCGAGCATCCCTTCGCTGGATTAAAAAATAAACGCAGTGAAACAGAATTTTTGCAAATTTTAAAGTTGCGTGGTTTTGCAGACTTAAAAAAAATACAAAAACAATTGCCACAAACGTGAAAATTTCCAAATTTACTCGAAATTTATTTAACTTTACATCCCTGAAAGAATCAGTGAACATCCCTTCGTTAAATTAAAAAATAAAAGCATTAAAGCAGATTTTTTGCAAATTTTAAAGTTGCGTGGTTTTGCAGACTTAAAAAAAAATACAAAAACAATTGCCACTAACGTGAAATTTTCCAAATTCACTCGAAATCTATTTAACTTTACATCCCTGAAAGAATCTGTGAGCATCCCTTCGCAAAATTAAAAAATAAACGCAGTAAAACAGATTTTTGCAAATTTTAAAGTTGTGTAGTCTTTTAAGTTTAAATAAATTACCGTTTAACACCTGCAGTGGTTTCCACGTAAGAACGTGCACATCGCAGCCAGTACTTAAGGTAATAAGTAAATTTAATGCGATGATTACAGTAATGGTCGAGTGAATGACTGTGATCATCGTCACGTTCCATGATTCTAAATTGTTTATTATGTTGCCACTTGTCACCAAGTCTTACGGTTAGTTGCATGCAACAAACGGCGTTACTTACACACGTGACCGACCAACTAAATTACCGACCGGATTTGTTGCAAAGAAAAGGAAAAAAAAATAAATGTTCTAAATTTGCTTAAAATATTTGTATAAGGCGTTTGCGGGTTGTAAGTTGCACCTGTCTGGATAAATTGGTGGATTGTAGTTATAGGCGAGTTTATCGTAAAATGACCAAATCTGGACTGATTGGTTTAGTGTAGTTATAGGCGAGTTTATCGTAAAATGATCAAATCTGGAATAATTGGTTTATTGTAGTTATAGGCGAGTTTATCGTAAAATGACCAACTCTGGATTGATTGGTTTATATTTATAGGCGAGTTTATCGTAAAATGACATGTCTGGTAATAATAGAGTGAGATCGAAGACGGATGAGACGGGCGGGGCATAGACAACTGCTGAAATATTAATGATAAAATCTGGAAAATTTTCCAAGAACGGTGTACTCATCAAGTAAATGTAGTTAAAGAAAAAAATGCGTGGAGTTAATTTTTTAATTTTTCATTTTACAAAAATGCGTGGAGTTATTTTTTTAATTTTTAATTTTACAAAAATGCGTGGAGTTATTTTTTTAATTTTTCATTTTACAAAAATGCGTGGAATTAATTTTTTAATTTTTCATTTTACAAAAATGCGTGGAATTAATTTTTTAATTTTTCATTTTACAAAAATGCGTGGAGTTATTTTTTTAATTTTTCATTTTACAAAAATGCGTGGAGTTATTTTTTTAATTTTTCATTTTACAAAAATGCGTGGAGTTATTTTTTTAATTTTTCATTTTACAAAAATGCGTGGAGTTAATTTTTTAATTTTTCATTTTACAAAAATGCGTGGAATTAATTTTTTTAATTTTTCATTTTACAAAAATGCGTGGAATTAGTTTTTTAATTTTTCATTTTACAAAAATGCGTGGAGTTATTTTTTTAATTTTTCATTTTACAAAAATGCGTGGAGTTAATTTTTTAATTTTTAATTTTACAAGTAAATATTATTGTTGTTCTCAGACGAATTCTGGCCGATGGATGAGAGGGAAAATGCTGTCACATGTTAGTGACATGTGACAGCATTTTCCATGACATGACATGATGTCACGTTATCGTAAACTTGCTATAACTTCAAATTATTGAAACGTGGATTATTATTCTCTTTCGATCTTCAAAAAAATTTCAAAAAAATTGATGTGTGAACTATTTTTGTTAAACACCAATAAATATGATACGAGGAAGTAATTTCATCAAAAAAAAAATTACAGATCTTCCACCCTATAGTTTAGGCAACTGAGTATACTTAAATACAGAAATTGTTTTAGCGCTACTCCCGAATACTCTTTATTCCTTTTCATGTCATGATTAGTATTATTTTGATTCACGTCAAATTATTTGATTTGCTGTAACTAATAATTTTTTTTTTTATATTTCAGATGAAAAGTGTTCGCCGAACAATGTGGATACATCAGACAATTATAAGGATAACCATAAAAGGTGAGGCGCGCTGTCAATAATTAATACATCTTCATCGAAAGGTTGCGTTTTCTTTTCTAAATTATTATAAAGGCACGGTAGCGTAATTCGCACTTTTATATTTTGTATTTTGTATTTGTATAGTTTACAGGTGTATTAATTACACACCTGTATTGTATAAAAAAAAAATAGTTGTAAACAATCCATTGAGTTAAAGTTATGCAAAAGAATGCATTGAAATTATTTCTACATTAATTGAAACGTTTATGAATGAATGTGATGCCACAATAGTGAATACATGAATAGTAAGGTGTGAGCCACAGAATTTTTTTTTTCTGAGATGGCCATGCCCGAGAGAGAGAGAGAGAGAAACATACAGTCATGTCTGAGATTAATTCATTTCTTTTAAATCGAATTCAAGTCTCATGACGTAATAATATGTAACACACCTCATTTATCAGAATTTTTTTTTCTGAGTTGGCCATGCCTAAGAGAGAGAGAGAGATGGAAACATAGCAGTCATGTCTGAAATTAATTTATTTTTTACAATCTAATTCAAATTCAAATTTAAATTTTAAATTGTAATTTTAAACTTTTGTATTTTTTAATTGATTTTTTATTTTATATTCTAATTAATACTTAAATGTACAGGACGAATCCGTTAAATATATTATTATTATTATTATTAACTCTCATGACGTAATAATATGCGACGTACCTCATTTATCTCACGGCCAACTCTGAAACAAAATTTTGCGGCTCACACGATACTATTAGATGTGTATTCTAAAATCTAAACGATTTTAACTTTTATTTTACCTTAAAATAATTTTGCATTATGAGGTAAGAAAAAAAGTCGTTTTGGAATTTTACAATTCGACTTTTGGATTAAAACTTCTGAGAATCGGAAAAACGAAACCACACTTAAGTCACGTTTCAGGATTTTAGATCTTTCCTGGGAATTTGGACTTAAATCTTAACCTATTAAACCGGATTAGGCGGATGATCTGTTAAGCTTTGACTGCTTAAGTGTTTTTCCAGGAATGCAATTCCTCCCTCTATCTTGGATTAGAAAGGATTAGGCGTTTAAATATTTGCGAATCTATTTTTGATTTTAATTATTATTATTACAAAGGGTTGTGGCAGATGACCTAGTTGTCAACGCTATAAAAAAAAATATTATTATTGATAATAATATTTATTGTGCAAGGGCAAAGTTATAATAGCCGAAATTTTTATCGATCACATAACTCATATAACTTTTGAATGGATAATTAGATTTTACTAGATTTTTTTCAAAATCCACCCATTATCAAGGAAGTTATGATTTTTTGAAATTTTGAACTTTGACATTTTAATTGTCGTAGAATCAAAATTAAAAAAAAAATAGTTTTTGCAGGGATAACATTATAAATCAATCCAAACCACTTTACAAAACTTTGCTCTTTCTAAATCAATTAGGTTTTTCAAAATACACCGATTTTCTGGCAAGTTATGGATTTTTAAAAAATTGAACTTGAATATTTCTATTGAAAATAATTTGAAAAAAAAAATTGTTTCTGCTGGGATAAAATTTTAAATCAACCAAAACGACTATGGAAAATCTTGCTCTTTCCAAATAAATTATTTTTTCAAAATCCACCTATTATCAAGCAAGTTATGATTTTTGAAATTTTGAACTTTGACATTTTAATTGTCGTAGAATAAAAATAAAAAAAAAACAGTTTTTGCAGGAATAAAATTATAAATCAATCAAAATCACTTGCTCTTTCTAAATCAATTATTTTTTTCAGAGTTCACCGATTTTCTAACAATCTATAAATTTTTGAAAAATGTAACTTGAATATTTCGATTGATATAAAAACGACTATGGAAAATCTTGCTCTTTCCAAATAAATTAGTTCATCAAGCAAGTTATGATCTTTTTTTTGAACTTTGATTGTCGTAGAATCAAAATTAAAAAAAAACTAGTTTTTGCAGGGATGAGATTATAAATCAATCAGAACCACTTTACAAAACCTTGCTCTTTCTAAATCAATTGGGTTTTTCTAAATCCACCAATTTTCCAGCAAGTTATGGATTTTGTTTTTAAATTTAACTTGAAAATTAAGAAAAAAATGTTTTTCCAGAAATAAAATTATAAATCAATGAAAAACACTTCACATAACTTCTTGTTTTAAAACCAATTAGATTTTCCAAAATCCGCAGTTTTTCCAGCAACTTATGAATTTTTGAAAAATTTTACTTGAGCGTTTCGACCGACAGGAAGAAAATAAATTACAAAAAAAATGTTTCTGCAGGGATGAAATTATAAAACAATCAAAACTACTAGACATAATCTTTCTATTTCTAAATTCATTTAGTTCTTGACAATTCATCAATTTTCAAGCAAGTTATTAATTTTCGAAATTTCTAATTCGGGCATTTCAACCGTCAGAGAAAAAAATTTAAAAAAAATAGTTTTCGCAGGATTTAAATTATAAAACAATCAATCAAAACAACCAGACAGAACCTAGCCCTTTATAAAAAAAATTGGATTTTGAAAATCCTCCAATTTTCAAGCAAGTTATTAATTTTCAAAAATTTTAATTCGGGCATTATTTTAATCCTCGGAGAAAAAAAAAATAGTTTTCGCAGGATTCAAATTATAAAACAATAAAAACAACTAGACAGAACTTAGCCCTTCATAAAGCAATTTAGATTTTAAAAATTTACCAATTTTCAAGCAAGTTATTAATTTTTGAAATTTTTAATTCGGTCATTTCAATCGTCAGAAAAAAAAATAAAAAAAAAAATAGTTTTCGCAGGATTTAAATTATAAAACAATCAAAACGACTAGACAGAACTTGGCCCTTTACAAAACAATTTGGATTTTGAAAATTTCCCAATTTTCAAGCAAGTTATTAATTTTTGAAATTTTTAATTCGGGCATTATTTCAATCGTCGGAGAAAATTTAAAAAAAAAGTTTTCGCAGGATTTAAATTATAAAACAATCAAAACAACTAAACAGAACTTATCCTTTCCTAAACTAATTTAGTTCTTACAAATTCATAATTTTTTTAAGCGAGTTATGAATTTTATAAATTTACAATTCGATCATTTTCGGCGGAGAAAATGAAAAAAAATAGTTTTCGCAGGAAATAACATTATAAAACAATCAAAACAACTAGGCAGAACCTAGCCCTTTATAAAACGGTTTGGATTTTGAAAATTTCCCAATTTTCAAGCAAGTTATTAATTTTCGAAATTTTTTTGATTTGGGCATTTCAATCGTCAGAGAATGTTTTTTTTAAATAGTTTTTGCAGGGATAAAATTATAAAACAACCAAAACAATTAAACAGAACCTATCATTTCCTAAACTAATTTAGTTCTTACAAATTCGTAATTTTTTTAAGCGAGTTATGAATTTTAGAAATTTTCAATTCGAGCATTTTCGACGGAGAAAATGAAAAAAAATAGTTTTCGCAGGAAATAACATTTTAAAACAATCAAAACGAATAGACAAAATGTTGCTGTAACTAAATAAGTTGGTTTTTTGGAAATACGCCAATTATAAATTTTCGAAATTCTAAATTTTTCGATTTTTTCTCCAACTATTCAAATATTCAAAATTACGAATAATAATAAATCGTGTTTTTAAAAGGGAAATTGTGCATTAAACGTAATTTCCCTATTTCAAACTTTCTTTTAACCACATTTTGGAAATATAAGCGAATTATAAATTTTTGAAATTTTAGATTTTTTCGTTACTGTCATCCAGATATTCAAAATTACAAATAATAAAATATATATATATATAAATCATATTTCTTAAAAAAAAATTGTGCAATTTCCCTGTTTCATACCCTGTTTTCAACATTTTGGAAACATGAGCGAATTATAAATTTTTGAAATTCCAGATTTTTTCGTTCCTCCAATTCAAGATTACAAATGATAATAAAAAAAAATTATAAATTGTAGTTCTTAAAGAGAAATTGTGCATAAATGTAATTTCCTTGTTTCATACTTTGTTTTCAATATTTTGAAATTATAAACGAATTGAAAATTTTTGAAATTTTAGATTTTTTCGTTAATTCGAAAATTAGGGCGGGGTGCTAATGTTTTTTTTTTACATAATTATAATCTGCGACGTCTTCTGAGTAAATCTGGAAATTTTCAAGTCGGTGGCAATTGTTTTTATATTTTTTTTTCACCGCGGGAATTATTAAAAAAATTTCTTAACTTTACACGCTCGGTTTGGGTCATTAATTCGAAAATTAGGGCGGGGGTGCCAATGTTTTATTTTACATAATTATAACCTTCAATGTCTTCTGAGTAAATTTGGCAATTTTCAAGTCGGTGGCAATTGTTCTTATATTTTTTTTTCACCGCGAGAATTATTAAAAATTTTCTTAACTTTACACGCTCGGTTTGGGTCATTCATTCGAAAATTAGGGCGGGGGTGCCAATGCTTTTTTTACATAATTATAACCTTCAATGTCTTCTGAGTAAATTTGGCAATTTTCAAGTCGGTGGCAATTGTTCTTATAGTTTTTTTTCACCGCGGGAATTATTAAAAATTTTCTTAACTTTACACGCTCGGTTTGGGTCATTAATTCGAAAATTAGGGCGGGGGTGCCAATGTTTTTTTTACATAATTATAACCTTCAATGTCTTCTGAGTAAATTTGGCAATTTTCAAGTCGGTGGCAATTGTTCTTATAGTTTTTTTTCACCGCGGGAATTATTAAAAATTTTCTTAACTTTACACGCTCGGTTTGGGTCATTAATTCGAAAATTAGGGCGGGGGTGCCAATGCTTTTTTTACATAATTATAACCTTCAATGTCTTCTGAGTAAATTTGGCAATTTTCAAGTCGGTGGCAATTGTTCTTATAGTTTTTTTTCACCGCGGGAATTATTAAAAATTTTCTTAACTTTACACGCTCGGTTTGGGTCATTAATTCGAAAATTAGGGCGGGGGTGCCAATGCTTTTTTTTACATAATTATAACCTTCAATGTCTTCTGAGTAAATTTGGCAATTTTCAAGTCGGTGGCAATTGTTCTTATATTTTTTTTTTCACCGCGAGAATTATTAAAAAAAATTTTAACTTTACACGCTCGGTTTGGGTCATTCATTCGAAAATTAGGGCGTGGGTGCCAATGTTTTTTTTACATAATTATAACCTTCAATGTCTTCTGAGTAAATTTGGCAATTTTCAAGTCGGTGGCAATTGTTCTTATATTTTTTTTTTACCGCGGGAATTATTAAAAATTTTCTTAAACTTTACACGCTCGGTTTGTGTCATTAATTCGAAAAATAGGGTGGGGTGCTAATGTTATTTTTTACATAATTACAATCAGCAATGTCTTCTGAGGAAATTTGAAGATTTCTAAGTTGATGGTAATTGTTTTTATTTTTTTTTTTCACCGCGAGAATTATTAAAAAATTTCGTAACTCTACGCTCGGTTTGTATGTCATTAATTCGAAATGTTAAAGATTTTTACGTAATTATTTACTAATTATGATTAATTTGTTTACATAATTCACCATCAACATAAAATTTCGGTTTTCCCTAATTGCGTTTAAACAGCATCGGTAAACATAATATTACATCTTTATTTACGTTCCCCTCACAACAATATTTATAACCGCCAACACAATGGCTAATTATCCATTTGCGACAATAACAACAAAATGTTTTCGCAGAGGACTTCGACTCCATCGAAATCGACCCCCGAAAGCAAATAAGCGCGCGCGGGGGGGTGCTAAAATCACACAGCAGAATCAGCCCAGAAGGGTTCAAGCCAATTACCGGGACAATTACTAGAGTTATTATCTGCAGATACATAAATATCAGGAGACAGTGTCAGTTGGCGGACCCCTATGGGGCGACCGGGCCCATATTTTCGTCTTCAGGTAAGTATTGCCACCCTTAATGCCCGCTAATTTCCGAATACAGGTGGCATCCGGGATTAACCCCTACCTGGAAAAACGGGTGTAATCTTCTTATTTCGAATTTGCCAGGGCTCTGAGGTTTCAATTAGGGTTTCGCGCACTTTGGTTCGTGTTTTACGCGGTTTCAAAAAATTTCTAATAAGCGGTGGTAATCAAATAAAGTGTTTGAATTGGGTAATTTTCATGATGATTTTTTTACAGATTTTAGTTCTCGTTTTTGAACAATTTATAATAAAATATAGCGTTTTCCTTGGATAATCTTCATGATGATTTTTCTTCAAAATTTAGTTCTCGTTTTACATTCACAGCTTGAATGTTTCAATTCGCTCCGATTATTAATTTAATTAATTTATTCCGTCCGAGGCTACAATTTTTCCGTCTGTCCTATAATCCGGATCGTATCGCGACGATTCCGTGAAACATACGGCGCGACATTGTGGAAACGTCTCTTTCCGCATTCAGCGGTCCGAAATGAAATACGGCCGCGTAATTAGCGATAAAATCGCGATGTATTATTAATAATTGCGCGGGAGAGGAGTGGCGAGAGAGTGTAATTCAGGAGCGTAGATCTTAGATATACGAGAGTGCATATTAAACATTCTTTCACGTGTTCATTGAAAATGTATTAAAACCAAACAGTGCACACACGCGCGGGGCATGAAGTCGAGGGACGCAATCTGTGCACAGAGTGTGCCGAGGCCCTCCTGAGCGCGCCTCATGCATCTTTGATGGCCCGCTCCAACAATGACTGTGTATGCACAATTTGCCTCTGTTGACATAGTTTTAAAACTCGTGTTTGAACCGGCCCCGCTGATTACAGAATACGAATTTCGTGCGCGATCAGACCCGACGACGATTTTTGCGTTTTAATCTGCGACTGTGACTGCGACAATGGTTCGCCCAAGTTGCACGGCGCACGTATTACTAAATTTCGTGTTTGCACAAATTTAAAGCGATTTTGTGCGGTTGATACCCGATCTTAAGGTATGCAACCGTTTCGGCACACGGAGGGCCACGGTCATCGTAACACGAAAAACAACTTCTCTCTACCGTGCGGAGATCAATAACGACCCAAATTAGAAATTAAAAAGATGAATGCGTCGCGTAAACATCGCTAAGCACATGTCCTCTCCGTGCGACAATAAAAAGTTTCGGTCCCTTTTCAATAAGCGCAATTGTAGTTTCGGGCCATTGTGAACAGGTGTTATTTGTGTTGGTCGGTTTAGACGATCAAAGCCAATTGCTTTATACTTCCATAAATGGCTCACTCGGTAATTAAGATTTAAAAATAAAAGGTAATACAATTTAAAACATCTTTTTTCAAATCCGGACGTTTGTTCGCGATTGAATGCTAAAATTCCGTTTTTCACCTTATCTATATATTCGCGACAGTTCCAACCTATTGGTGGTAAATTTTTCACTTACAGGGGCGGCTCGTTATATAGAGCCAATGAGCCACGGCACTACCAGTTTCAAGTTTCAAGCTCGGCAAAAATTTTCAATTAATTCTTATAACACTTTTTCTTCAGTTACTTTGGTCTAGGAAGATAAATCGTTCTTTCTTTCTTCAATTTTGGAAATATTGTATAAGTGGCTCTACCATCGACATGTTTCACGAGCCTCCACTGACAAGTTTTGAATAATTTTTGTAACGGGCAAGTGTGTACAAAATTCGTAATTTTTTGTTCTCCTTGCAAAGAAATTTCCAATTCTCACTCTTAAATTTCTCAAAAATTGATCAATCGATATTTCTATTTTTACATAAAACATCAAAATACAACACATTTTTAATAATGAAATCATGGACAAGTCTGTACTTGTCAAAATTTTGGCGAAATTCGTAATCTTTTATTTTCGTTGCAAAAAATGCGTTTTATTAAACTCGCGCTTTTGATAAAAAAAAATCCGGAGAAACTAGTGTACATCTTTTTAGATTTTTCTTTTGTTTTATAGCTACATATGTCTGGAATATTTTCCGAAAAATTTCAATAAAATTCATCACGGGATTTTTGAAAAAATCCGGAAAATCTGATCGTATGTTCGTATTTTACAAAACCGAGTTTGATGAAAAATTCCGGAAAAACTAATGATAACGTCATTTCGGATTTTTCATATGTTTTATAGCTACATATGTTTAGAATATTTTCTGAAAATTTTATTAAAATTCACTGAGGGGTTTTTGAGAAAATTAAGAAAATCCAGTCAAGCGTATTTTGCAATGCAGCGATTTTGATAAAAAAATCCGGAAAAACTAGTGATGCCGTCTTTTGGATTTTTCTTTTGTTTTAGTTGTTTTATAGTTACGTATGTTTGGAATATTGCCTATTTTTTTTTTAATTCGCAAGATTTTTGAAAAAATGAAAAAAATCCAGTCGAATGTTCGCTTTCTGCAAAACAACGATTTTGATAAAAGAATTCCTCAAAAAACTAGCGATAACGTCTTTTTATGCGTTTCCTTTATATTTACAGCTATAAATCTCTGGAATATTTCCTAAACAAATTATTTGAATTCGTTGCAGGATTTTTGAGAAAATTTGCAATGCAGTGATTTGGATTAAAAAAAATCTGGACAAACTAGTGATACCGTCTTTTTAGATTTTTTTCCTTTGTTTGATAACTGCATATGTATGGAATATTTTCTGGAAAATTTATAAAAAAAATCGTTACAGGGTTTTTGAGAAAATAGGAACATCCCGTGGAATGTTTACATTTCCAGAACAGAGATTTGGATGAAAAATTTCGTTAGTGATAACGCCTTGTTGAATTTTTCTTTTGTTTTATGGCTATTTATGTTTGGAATATTTCCTGAAAAATTTATTAAAATTCAGTAAGCGGTTTTTGAGAAAATTAAGAAAATCTAGTCGTATATAATGCTCTTCCATTGTCATTGAAATCATTAGCTGATAATGTATTCTATTCAAAATTAAAGTCATATTTAATTAAGAAAGTTTTTTACGACATTTTTGAAGTCTTGAACAACGATTTTTCCGATATTTAATATGTTTTTCTGTTTTAACTATGTATTTTTTATAAATTCATCATTTGGACAATTGCAAATTGCAATGCAACGATTACTATTATAAATTTTGTTACAGTTTACTTAGCTTTAATTATGTCTGCTACTATGTAATATTGTAATATTACATTTGCTCATCTCCTTCTGTGTACACTATTGTATTAACACGAATAAATATTATTATTATTATTATTATTATGTTCGCTTTTTTCAAAGCAGAGATTTTAATGAAAAATTCCGGAAAAACTAGTGATGCCGTCTTTTTGGATTTTTCCTTTATTTTATAACTACATATATCTGGAGTATTTCCTAAAAATTTAAATAAAATACATTGCATGGTTTCTGAGAAAATTAAGAAACTCCAGTCGAATGTTAGTTGTTGCAAAGTAGAGATTTTGATGAAAAATTCCGGAAAAACTAGTGATACCGTCTTTTTGGATTTTTCTTTTGTTTTATAGCTACACATGTTTACAACATTTCTTGAAAGCTTTATTAAAATTCATCACGGGATTTTTGAGAAAATTAAGAAAATCTTGTCAAACGTATTTTCCAATACAGCGATTTAGATGAAAAATTCCTGAAAAACTAGTGATGCCGCCTTTTTGGATTTTTCTTTTGTTTTATAGCTACACATGTTTACAATATTTCCTGAAAACTTTATTAAAATTCATCACGGGATTTTTGAGAAAATTAAGAAAATCTAGTCGTATTTTTCAGTACAGCGATTTTGATAAAAATTCTGAAAATATTAGTGATAACTTTTGTTTGGAGTTTTTCTTTTGTTTTATAGCTACATATGTCTGGAATATTTCATGAAAATTTTATTAAAATTCATCAATAGATTTTTGAGAAAATTGACATTTCGGTACAGCGATTTTGATGAAAATTATGAAAAAATTAGTGATAACGTCTGTTTGGATTTTTTCTTTTGTTTTATAGCTACATATGTTTAGAATATTTCCTGAAAACTTGATTAAAATTCATCAATGAATTTTTGAGAAAATTAACATTTTCGGTACAGCGATTTTGATGAAAATTCTGAAAAAATTAGTGATACCGTCTTTTTGGATTTTTCTTTTGTTTTATAGCTACATATGTTTAGAATATTTCCTGAAAACTTGACCAAAATTCATGAATGGATTTTTGAAAAGATTAAGAAAATCTAGTCGTATGTTCGCATTTTTCAGTAAAGCGATTTTGATGAAAATTCTGAAAAAATTAGTGATAACGTCTGTTTGGATTTTTTCTTTTGTTTTAAAGCTACATATGTCTAGATTATTTCCTGAAAACTGTATTAAAATTCATCAATAGATTTTTGAGAAAATTAACATTTTCGGTACAGCGATTTTGATGAAAATTCTGAAAAAATTAGTGATATCGTCTGTTTGGATTTGTTCTTTTGTTTTATAGCTACATATGTCTGGAATATTACCTGAAAACTTTATTAAAATTCATCAATGTTAAATTAAATGTTATGTTAAAGCGAATTACAAAACATTTTCGTGAAATTAACACAAAATGCAAAAATCTCACTTTTTAAAATCAAAATTTCGATTTTTGAAATTGCACACCTGCCGAACACGTTTTTGTATTTTGTGTTAATGTCAAGAGAAAATTTCGTAACCCGTAATAAAATCACATAAAATTTGCCATATTTTGAAGTTTAAATCATCACAATTGAACAATGCGTGCGGCAGTGCAATTTTAAAAAAATTAAAATCTTGGAAATTTAAAAACTGCAATTTTGCATTTCGTGTTAATTTTACGAGAAAATATTGTAAACCGTTTTAAAATAACAGTAAATTCTCCATATTTTGACGTTTAAATAATTAAAATCGGAATACGCATTCGGCAGGTGTAAAATTCCAAAAATTAAAATCGCGTTTTTTTAAATTCTGGAAATTTTAAAAATTGCAATTTTTTACATTTTGCGTTAATTTCGCGAGAAAATATATGAATCCATTTTAAAATAACACTAAATTCGACATATTTTGAAATTTAAATAATTATAATCGGACACACCTGCGTTCGGCAGGTGTGCAATTTCAAAAATCGAAATTTCGATTTTAAAAAGTGAGATTTTTGCATTTTGTGTTAATTTCACGAAAATGTTTTGTAATCTGTTTTAACATTACACTAAATTTGCAACATTTTGACGTGTTTAAATCATCAAAATCGGACGACGCATTCGGCAGGTGTGCAATTTCAAATATCAAAATCGCGACAAAAATTACAAATTTAACGATGGCTACTTTTAACTGCTACAAAAAATGACAATTTTCAACCTACAAAAACTACAATCTTGAAATGCCAAAATTGATCATTTTCAATAACCAAAAACTTATATTTTCAACTGCTAAACATGGCAATTTCCAACTGCCAAAAACCACAATTCCCAACTGTCAAAAATGACAAATTTTCAACTGCAATCAATTACCCTTTCAACTGTCAAAAACTGTAATTTTTATCTGCTTACAATGACCATCTGCTTACTGGTAGAAATGACAATTTGTGGCTGTTTTCAACTGCCAAAAATAATTTGAGCTATCAAAAATGATAATTTTCAACCCCCAAAAACTACAATCTTGAAATGCCGAAATTGATCATTTTCAACAACCAAAAACTTATATTGTCAACTGCTAAAAATGGCAATTTTCAACTGATAAAAACCATAATTTTCAACTGTCAAAAATGACAGTTTTATTTTATCTGCATCAATTCAGTGGGCACAATACTTTTCCGGAAGAATTTTCAAAATCAGATTATCCGTTACACGAGTTATCCTCGTTAACGACGGGTAACACTTTGCTGGATGAATTTTTAAAATGTGGCCATCCTTTCAAGCAATTGAACGAAGAATTTATTTTTTGTTTTTATCTGCATCTATTCGATGAGTGAACAACATATTGCACCAAGAATTTTCAAAATCTGGTGATGCTTTCAAGATTTTTTTTTGCACATAACATTTTTTTGTGAGACTTCCAGGAACTAGGATATGCTAAATAGCTTTAGTCGTAAATAGTGCTTAGATCGACTGGAAACGCCTAAAACACGAGGAAAAATAGTTTTTAGCCACTGGGTGTATGAGAGCGGAAGCGCCAGTTTATTTATCTTTTTTTTTATTACCCCCCCTAGACTAGTTGGTTGGAAACGCCCTTGGTAGACCTCGACTAAACTATCGCTCAACTAATAATTGGCCGTGTGTGGGCCCGCTAAAAGTCGAAAATAGTCGGAATAAATAGTAAAAATTGAATTAAACTAGTCGCACAGCTTAAGTCAATTAAAAATGCAAAACAAAGCAAGTGCTGTATGTTATTACTACAGAATTGTTTGAAATTGTGTAAAACGAGAACTATATTCCAGAACAAAAATAATCACATAATAAATACAGATTCTGTTCTCAAGTCTTATTTAGTAGGATGGCGCAATTTTCCAGAATAAAAGTCGATAGTTCAAAACCGCGTAAAACGAGAACTACATTCCAGAGATAAAATACTAATAGGTCCATGATTATGAATGAAGTTTCGTAGATTACTCGTGTCAATAACTTAAATCTTTTGTTTGTTTCCTTTTTACGATTCATAATTATATTTCTTTAATGAGTTATTAACGATGCCGGGGGTTGGGGGAGAGAGTAAAAAAAAAGGGAAGATTTTTCCAATTTGCGCGCACGAGAGAAGGAGGCCATTAATTAGAAATTTTTAAGCACGAAATGATGCGCTTATATTAATTAATTATTGCTTGCGTATGTTGTGTTGTAAAAATCCCCGCGAGGTATAATTAGTAATCGTCCGAGCGCAATTAGTGCGCGGGTTTGCCGCCAGGGGAGAATGTGGCGGGGAGCGGCGCACGCCCCTGCGCTGCGCGCACCCCGCCGCCCATTGGCGGAGGATTAACATGGCAGGCGTTGCTGTCAATCAACGCGGCCGGCGGCGGTGGTGGTGGTGGGGGGGGTTCGGAAGAATAGATTCCAACGTTTCTTGAGAGTCATAACATAGAGTCACGCCGGCGAGTGCGGAGGTGATTGTGTTCAGTGTGTTCAGTGTGTTTTTTGTGAAAGCCAGCAAGCTGTTCGCGCCGACGGAAGACATGTTGACGATGGAAACGGACCTCAAGGGAGGCAGCCTGCACGCGACGATGCCGCCGCACCACGGCCTCCAGAGCTACGGGTCGCTGAGCGCGCTGGGGCAGGCGCCGATGCAGCACCTGGGGCAGCACCCGCACCAGCTGCACCACCAGCCGCCGGCGCCCCAGCTCCACCACCAGCACCAGAGCCAGAACCACCACCAGCAGCACCAGCAGGGCCAGGCGCACCAGCAGCAGCAGCCGCCGCCGAACAACAACAATTCGAGCAGCAAGAACCAGAACCTGGAGCGGGTGAAGAGGCCGATGAACGCGTTCATGGTGTGGTCGCGCGGCCAGCGGAGGAAGATGGCGCAGGAGAACCCCAAGATGCACAATTCGGAGATCTCGAAGCGACTGGGGGCGGAGTGGAAGCTGCTCAGCGAGACGGAGAAGCGGCCCTTCATCGACGAGGCGAAGCGGCTGCGGGCGGTGCACATGAAGGAGCATCCGGATTACAAGTACCGGCCGAGGCGCAAGACAAAGACGCTGCTGAAGAAGGACAAGTATCCCCTGGGCGCCACCGGGCTGCTGCCCTCCTCGGACACGGTGAGGTCGGCCGCGTCGGCGGTCCAGCAGGTCTCCGCGAGGGACATGTACCAGATGCCCAACGGGTACATGCCCAACGGGTACATGATGCACGACCCCAGCGCCTACCAGCAGCAGTACGGTGGCGCGAATTACGCGCGGTACGACATGGGGCAGATGCAGCACTCCGCGTACATGAACGGCGGCTACGGGGGGTACGGGGGGACCGTGCCCAACAGTGCGGGGTCGCCCTACGGGATGCAGCAGGCCGGTTCTTCGCACAGCCCCTCCGGATCCAGCATCAAGTCGGAGCCGGTGTCGCCCAGTTCCGGGCTGCACACGCCGACCCCCGGCGGCGTGAAGAGGGAGTACACCGGTCAGCCCCAGCAACAGGGCGACCTCCGCCAAATGATCTCCATGTACCTGCCAACGGACGCGACGCAGCACATGCAGCAGTACAGTGCTTCGCCGGACCCGATGGGTCCGGGACCTCTCGCGCCATTGGCGCACATGTGAGAACCGCTGTTCGCGGCGCCGGACCTGGACGTGCCGCCACTGTGAACGTGTAAATATTATGTTAAACATTTCTATCTTTAAGAGTAAAAAAAAACCACAATTACTTTCCGTGTATATTTGGTTCCTTAAAACCAGACGCAGTATTCGATTGTTATACAATTTCAAAAATATATCATCATCGCACCCGGCGGGGACTCGCTTCGTCCATCGATTGAACGGTAACAAAAAAAATTACATCTTACACTAACACCCCCCCTAACGACTAACCCGAAGCGATTCCCCGCCGCATGCGGCGCTAATTTAAGAATTTATTTCAATTCGTGTAAATATCCGCGTTTTGTATTATAGAAATATCTTTATTTAATTTTTTTTTTTTGAGTTTCGTAGTGTTCACGCAAGCAGTACCCGCGGGACGCAATCTTTTCTCGCAAATTACATTCCAACCTCCCGCGTGTACTCCTTGCGCGTAAAATGCTTTATTATCAAAAAAAAAAAAAAACACAAAAAACGATACCTGATCAAAGGGTTAAGTACCAAAAAACCACGTATCTCGGTCGACGTTATTTTAATTTTTAATAATTTAATAATTTTCGGCAAGTTCCCAGTGTATCTTTTAATTCGTGTATGCTTATTTTTACACTATTTATTATCAATTTTTTTTTTTAATAATAATAACATACGTATAAACATGGTTTCGTTTTTACCTGTACAATATGCATTGTTTAGAACGTTATTAAGGAAAAATCCCAAATTGAACGGATTTCGTAATATTTGTACAAAAAAAATTCTGCGAACGAACGAGAGACCAGTCAGAATCGTCCGGTTCCTCTTTTTGTTTCAAGTTACAGCGGCAACATCTTACGTTCGTTCGCGAAATTCGCAAATCCTGAATTGAACGGGTTTCATAAAATTTGTACAAAAAAAATTCTGCGAACGAACGGAAGATCTGCTAAAATCCTACGGTTCATCTTTGTTTCGTAATATTTGTACAAAAAATTCCACGAACGAACGAAAGACCTGTTAAAATCTTCCGGTTCCTCTTTGTTTCATAAAATTTATACAAAAAAAAATCTGCGAACGAACGGGAGACCTATTAGAATTATTCGGCCCTCTTTGTTTCAAGTTATACAGCAGTAACATCTTCATTGAACGGGTTTCATAAAATTTATGCAAAAAATTCTGCGAGCGAACGGAAGACTTGTTAAAATTCTCCGGTTCTTCTTTGTTTTGTAATATTTGTACAAACAATTCCGCGAACGAACGGGAGACATGTTTGAATCATCCGGTTCGTCTATTTGTTTCAAGTTAAATATCAGCAACATCTTCCGTTCGTTCGCGAAATTTGCAAATCCCTAATTGAACGGGTTTCATAATGTTTGTACAAAAAAAAAATCTGCGAACGAACGGAAGACCTGCTAAAATCCTCCGGTTCCTCTTTGTTTCAAAATATTTGTACAAAAAAATCTGCGAATGAACCGAAGACTTGTTAAAATACTCCAGTTCCTCTTTGTTTCAAAATATCTGTACAAAAGAAAATCTACGAACGAACCGAAGACCTGTTAAAATCTTCCAGTTCCTCTTTGTTTCATAAAATTTGTACAAAATAAATTCTGCGAACGAACGGGAAACACATATTAGAATTATTCGGCCCTCTTTGTTTCAAGTTATACAGCAGTAACATCTTCCGTTCGTTCGTGAAATTCGCAAATCCTAAATTGAAGGGATTTCTTCATAATATTTGTACAAAAAAAATCCACGAACGAACGAAAGACCTGTCAGAATCCTTCGGTTCATCTTTGTTTCATAAATTTTGTACAAAATAATTCAGCGAACGAACGCAAGATCTGCTAAAATCCTCCGGTTTCTCTTTGTTTAAAAATACTTGTGCAAAAAAATCTGTGAACGAACGGAAGACCTGTTAAAATCTTCCGGTTCCTCTTTGTTTAATAACATTTGTACAAAAAAAAACCGTGAACGAACGAGAGACCAGTCAGATTATTCGGTTCCTCTTTGTTTCAAGTTATACATTAGCAACATCTTCCGTTCGTTCGCAAAATTTGCAAATCATAAATTGAACGGGTTTCATAAAATTATGTGAGCGAACGGAAGACCTGTTAAAATCTTCCGGTTCCTCTTTGTTTCAAAATATTTGTACAAAAAAAATCCGCGAACGAACGAGAGATCTGTTTAGAATCATTCGGTTCCTCTTTTTGTTTCAAGTTACAGCAGTAACATCTTCCGTTCGTTCGCAAAATTTGCAAATCACAAATTGAACGTGTTTCATAATATTTGTACAAAAAATTCTGCGAACGAACTGAAGACCTGTTTTAAATCCTTCGGTTCTTGTTTGTTTTTCGTAATGTTTGTACAAAAAAAAAATCTGTGAACGAACGGGAGACCCGTTAACATCCTTTTCGGTTCATCTTTCTATTTCAAGTCTCAGCGGTATCTCTTTCGTTCGTTCGCGAGATCCGCGCGTTTTGGGTTCGAAAAATATCATCCACAAGCTTTGTACATAATATATTTAAGTTTTTTTCAATGTACAGTGTGTTTACATTAGTCAATGGAACGAAAATGTGAATATATGAGATTGAGAAGTTATACCACAGCGTGTTTTATTTCACATTTTTTCAGGTACCTTAAAAGAAAAGAAAAACGGACGAAAAAAACTAAAAGTGCGCGATTTTATTTTTGTATAGTGTTAAAAACGTAAAAATATTTTTTAGTCAAAAAAAAAAATTTTACTTTTTCATCGTGTTAAAAACGTTTTAGCTTGGTAAAAAAAAAGTTCGATTTTTGCCGCATTTATCTGCACGATTTAATAATTTTTACATAGTGTTAAATAATCGTTAAAAAAAAGTTCCATTTTTAACGCATTTATCTGTGCGATTTTTAACGTTTTTCTGTAGTCAAAAAAATTTCGATTTTCGAACATTTATCGGCACGATTTATTTATTACATGACGTTCTTCCTTAATAAAAAAAAAAAGGTTTGATCTTTAACGCATTTTTTGCTTTTACATTTTGTTAAAACATGTTTTTCCATAGTCAAAAAAAGGTTTGATTTTTACCACATTTATCCGCGTGATTTTATATTTACGAAGTGTTAAATAACCGTTTTTCCTTAATAAAAAAAGAGTTTAATTTTTACGCGATTTTTACTTTTACATTGTGTTAAAAAAGATTTTTATTTAAGAATTGATACAATTATATATACATACATATAAAAATTTATGGTTTTCCGCAATTCTTAATTGGCTATCGACCGGAAGTCTTAAAAAATATTTTTCCATAAAATAAAAATCATGTTCCTTCTCAGATTTGATGCTAAATAAATAGTTATTTATGATTTATTTTTAATTTATCAATTTAAATTGTGTGTTTTGTAGGATCGGATGAAACTTACGTTAAAAACGTCAAAATTTTGAAATATTAAAATGACATATTTTACTTCAAATTCTAATAGTTAGTTTACTCAAAAACCAAAGAGATTTCGAAAAAAAAAACTCATTTTTTTAAAGTTCTTCATTTTGGTATTCTCTACAATTTGCTGTAACTATTATTGTTTAGTTCTTCATTTCGGTATTCTCTACAATAATTATTAACATAAATTTGCTGTAACTGTTATCGTTTCATAGTTATAAACCAAAAATGAAAAAAAATTAAAATTTTTTTCTCGAATAACAATTATTTTATGTACGAAAAAAGATGTTAATTTCTTTGTTATCTTCAATATGTGTTCACTCGTTTTTGAATATTTTTCATTTTTAAAAATATTTGGAAGAAAAAAAAACAGTTAAGGTAAACGCCCACTTTCGCAATTTGTCTCCCCCCAAAATTCGGCAATTGTTTTTGTCGAATACCAAACATTATTTGTTGTTTTATGGACTTCAAGCTTTTGAAGCAAATTCCTTGATTTATTATTTTTTTACAATTTTTAAAATCGTTGAGTGCGTTTTTCATTTTTCAATTCAAATTCAGAATATTCTCGATTTGTTTCCACCTCAAATTTGTCAATTGTTTCTGTAGAATAACAAACATTATTTGTTGTTTTATGGATTTTAAGCTTTGAGAGAAAATTCTGACAATTATTATATTTTTTTACAATTTTTAAAATCGTTGAGTGCATTTTTCATTTTTCAATTCAAATTCAGAATATTCTCGATTTGTTTCCACCTCAAATTTGTCAATTTTTTCTGTAGAATAATAAAAATTATTTGTTGTTTTATGGATTTTAAGCTTTGGGAGAAAATTCTGACAATTATTATATTTTTTTACAATTTTTAAAATCGTTGAGTGCATTTTTCATTTTTCAATTTAAATTCAGAATATTCTCGATTTGTTTCCACCTCAAATTTGTCAATTTTTTCTGTAGAATAATAAAAATTATTTGTTGTTTTATGGATTTTAAGCTTTGGGAGAAAATTCTGACAATTATTATATTTTTTTACAATTTTTCAAATCGTCGAGTGCATTTTTCAATTCAAATTCAGAATATTCTCGATTTGTTTCCACCTCAAATTTGGCAATTGTTTTTGTAGAATAACAAAAATGATTTGTTGTTTTATGGATTTTGAGCTTTTGAAGCAATTTCTTTGATTTATTATTTTTTTACAATTTTACAATCGTTGAGTGTATTTTTCATTTTTCAATTCAAATTCAGATTACTGTCGATTTGGTTCTACATAAAATATGGCAATTGTTTTAAAGTAAAATCAAGATGTATTTATTGTTTTATGGATTTTGAGCATTTGACGCAATTTCCTAGATTTATTATTTTTTAACGATTTTTCAAATCGTTAAAATAATGATTTACGAAGTGTTAAACTTCAGTTAATATAATGATAATATTAAAAAAACGTTTATTGCCCTCCTTAGAGGAATACAATGGACCAGCGACCCAAGTCTTTCAGCCACGGACTTCAGTTAAATTTTTCCAAAATCTACGTTACTCTGCGCGATTTTATTTTCGCATAAAAAAAATTGTGGATGTTAAATGGATATTTTTTTTTGTGGATTAAGAAAGTATTCATTTAACATCCACAATTACGACTATAGTATTGCACGATTTTTACTGTAACCGAAGAAGAGTTGAATTTTTCCAAAATCTAAATGTCATATGACACCGCGATTAAATTTAGAATTGAAAAAATGTTTGCAATAATGGCAAAAAAATGTGATTTTAAATAAAAAAAAGGTAACGTTTTCAATCTTTACTGGATTGATTTTTCATAGAATGTCCGTCGTTCAGTTCAAGGAGCGGTTTTATTCGCGGCATAAAAATTAATTTTTTGTCCATGCGGCCAACTCTATAATAATTTATAGATAAATAAAAAAATACAATTAACACTTTGATTAATAAATTAATTCATTCAGGAAACATAAATAACAAATGTCACTTACCAGGTTTCGCCAGAAACTCCAAAAAAGTTGTATTATCTGAAAAAGAAAAAGAAATTAAAATTATTTTTTTTGCTATTGAAGATAGCTGAAATTTTTTCACGGCAACCAATTTCTCTCGTATTTCTGATGGAAAAAAAAAATTATTTCAATTCGTGTAAATATCCGCGTTTTGTATTATAGAAATATCTTTATTTAATTTTTTTTTTTGAGTTTCGTAGTGTTCACGCAAGCAGTACCCGCGGGACGCAATCTTTTCTCGCAAATTACATTCCAACCTCCCGCGTGCACTCCTTGCGCGTAAAATGCTTTATTATCAAAAAAAAAAAAACACAAAAAACGATACCTGATCAAAGGGTTAAGTACCAAAAAACCACGTATCTCGGTCGACGTTATTTTAATTTTTAATAATTTAATAATTTTCGGCAAGTTCCCAGTGTATCTTTTAATTCGTGTATGCTTATTTTTACACTATTTATTATCAATTTTTTTTTTAATAATAATAACATACGTATAAACATGGTTTCGTTTTTACCTGTACAATATGCATTGTTTAGAACGTTATTAAGGAAAAATCCCAAATTGAACGGATTTCGTAATATTTGTACAAAAAAAAAATTCTGCGAACGAACGAGAGACCCGTCAGAATTATCCGGTTCCTCTTTTTGTTTCAAGTTACAGCGGCAACATCTTACGTTCGTTCGCGAAATTCGCAAATTCTGAATTGAACGGGTTTCATAAAATTTGTACAAAAAAATTCTGCAAACGAACGGAAGACCTGTTAAAATCCTACGGTTCATCTTTGTTTCGTAATATTTGTACAAAAAATTCGACGAACGAACGAAAGACCTGTCAGAATCCTTCGATTCCTCTTTGTTTCAAGTTATACAGCAGTAACATCTTCCGTTCGTTCGCGAAATTAAACGGGTTTCATAAAATTTGTACAAAAAAATTCTGCGAACGAACGGAAGACTTGTTAAAATCCTTCGGTTCCTCTTTGTTTCGTAATATTTGTACAAAAAATTCCACGAACGAACGAAAGACCTGTCAGGATCCGCCGGTTCCTCTTTGTTTCATAATAATTGTACGAAAAGTTTCGCGAACGAACGGGAGAGCTGTTACAGCAGTATCATCTTCCGTTCGTTCGCGAAATAATTCGCAAATCCTGAATTGAACGAGTTTCATAAAATTTGTACAAAAAATTCAACGAACGAACGGAAGACCTGCTAAAACTCCTCCGGTTCCTCTTTGTTTCAAAATATTTGTACAAAAAAATCTGCGAACGAACGAAAGACCTGCCGGAATCCTTCGGTTCCTCTTTGTTTCAAAATATTTGTACAAAAAATTCCACGAACGAACGAAAGACCTGTCAGAATCCTTCAGTTCATCTTTGTTTCATAATAATTGTACAAAAAATTCCGCAAACGAACGGGAGACCTGTTCAAATTTGTTTCAACTTACAACAGCAACATTTTCCGTTCGTTCGCGAAATTTGCAAATCCTGAATTGAACGGGTTTCATAACATTTGTACAAAAAAATTCTGCGAACAAACGGAAGACCTGTTAAAATCCTCCGGTTGCTCTTTGTTTCAAAATATTTGTACGAAAAAATCTGCGAACGAACGGAAGACCTGTTAAAATTTTCCGGTTCCTCTTTGTTTAATAACATTTGTACAAAAAAAATTCTGCGAACGAACGAGAGACCTATTAGAATTATTCGGCCCTCTTTGTTTCAAGTTATACAGCAGTAACATCTTCATTGAACGGGTTTCATAAATTTTGTGCAAAAAATTCAGCGAACGAACAGAAGACCTGCTAAAAGCCTCCGGTTCCTCTTTGTTTTAAAATATTTGTACAAAAAAATTTGCGAACGAACGAAAGACCTGTCAGAATCCTTCGGTTCATCTTTGTTTCATAATAATTGTACAAACATTTCCGCGAACGAACGGGAGACCTGTTACAGCAGTAATATCTTCCGTTCGTTCGCAAATCCCAAATTGAACGGGCTTGATCAAATTTGTACAAAAAAAATTCTGCGAACGAACGGGAGACCTATTAGAATTATTCGGCCCTCTTTGTTTCAAGTTATACAGCAGTAACATCTTCATTGAACGGGTTTCATAAAATTTATGCAAAAAATTCTGCGAGCGAACGGAAGACTTGTTAAAATTCTCCGGTTCTTCTTTGTTTTGTAATATTTGTACAAACAATTCCGCGAACGAACGGGAGACATGTTTGAATCATCCGGTTCGTCTATTTGTTTCAAGTTAAATATCAGCAACATCTTCCGTTCGTTCGCGAAATTTGCAAATCCCTAATTGAACGGGTTTCATAATGTTTGTACAAAAAAAAAAATCTGCGAACGAACGGAAGACCTGCTAAAATCCTCCGGTTCCTCTTTGTTTCAAAATATTTGTACAAAAAAATCTGCGAATGAACCGAAGACTTGTTAAAATCTTCCGGTTCCTCTTTGTTTCATAAAATTTGTACAAAATAAATTCTGCGAACGAACGGGAAACACATATTAGAATTATTCGGCCCTCTTTGTTTCAAGTTATACAGCAGTAACATCTTCCGTTCGTTCGTGAAATTCGCAAATCCTAAATTGAAGGGATTTCTTCATAATATTTGTACAAAAAAAATCCACGAACGAACGAAAGACCTGTCAGAATCCTTCGGTTCATCTTTGTTTCATAAATTTTGTACAAAATAATTCAGCGAACGAACGCAAGATCTGCTAAAATCCTCCGGTTTCTCTTTGTTTAAAAAAATCTGTGAACGAACGGAAGACCTGTTAAAATCTTCCGATTCCTCTTTGTTTAATAACATTTGTACAAAAAAAAACCGTGAACGAACGAGAGACCAGTCAGATTATTCGGTTCCTCTTTGTTTCAAGTTATACATTAGCAACATCTTCCGTTCGTTCGCAAAATTTGCAAATCACAAATTTAACGGGTTTCATAAAATTATGTGAGCGAACGGAAGACCTGTTAAAATCTTCCGGTTCCTCTTTGTTTCAAAATATTTGTACAAAAAGAATCCGCGAACGAACGAGAGATCTGTTTAGAATCATTCGGTTCCTCTTTTTGTTTCAAGTTACAGCAGTAACATCTTCCGTTCGTTCGCAAAATTTGCAAATCACAAATTGAACGGGTTTCATAATATTTGTACAAAAAATTCTGCGAACGAACGGGAGACCTGTTGGAATCATTCGGTCCTCTTTGTTTCAAGTTAAACATCAGCAACGTCTTCCGTTCGTTCGTGAAATTCGCAAATCCGAAATTGAAGGGATTTCACAATATTTGTACAAAAAAAAAACTACGAACGAACGGGAGTCCTATTAGAATTATCCGGCTCCTCTTTGTTTCAATATCTTCCGTTCGTTCGTGGAATTTGAAAATCACAAATTGAACGGGTTTCATAATATTTGTACAAAAAAATTCAGCGAACGAACGAAAGACCTGTTAAAATCCTCCGGTTCTTCTCTGTTTCGTAATATTTGTACAAAAAATTCTGCGAACGAACTGAAGACCTGTTTTAAATCCTTCGGTTCCTCATTGTTTTTCGTAATGTTTGTACAAAAAAAAAATTCTGCGAACGAACGGGAGACCCGTTAGAGTCCTCCTCTTCGGTTCATCTTTTTTTGTTTCGGGTCTCATACGGCGGTAACGGCACCTCTTCCGTTCGTTCGCGAGATTCGCGCATTTTGGGTTCGAAAAATATCATCCACAAGCTTTGTACATAATATATTTAAGTTTTTTTCAATGTACAGTGTGTTTACATTAGTCAATGGAACGAAAATGTGAATATATGAGATTGAGAAGTTATACCACAGCGTGTTTTATTTCAAATTTTTTCAGGTACCTTAAAGAAAAGAAAAACGGACGAAAAAAACTAAAAGTGCGCGATTTTATTTTTGTATAGTGTTAAAAACGTAAAAATATTTTTTGGTAAAAAAATTTTTTTTTACTTTTTCATCGTGTTAAAAACGTTTTAACTTGGTAAAAAAAAAGTTCGATTTTTGCCGCATTTATCTGCACGATTTAATAATTTTTACATAGTGTTAAATAATCGTTAAAAAAAAGTTCCATTTTTAACGCATTTATCTGTGCGATTTTTAACATTTTTCTGTAGTCAAAAAAATTTCGATTTTCGAACATTTATCGGCACGATTTATTTATTACATGACGTCCTTCCTTAATCAAAAAAAAAGGTTTGATCTTTAACGCATTTTTTGCTTTTACATTTTGTTAAAACATGTTTTTCCATAGTCAAAAAAAGGTTTGATTTTTACCACATTTATCCGCGTGATTTTATTTTTACGCAGTGTTAAATAACCGTTTTTCCTTAATAAAAAAAGAGTTTAATTTTTAACACATTTATCCACGCGATTTTTACTTTTACATTGTGTTAAAAAATATTTTTATTTAAGAATTGATACAATTATATATACATATATATAAAAATTTATGGTTTTCCGCAATTCTTAATTGGCTATCGACCGGAAGTCTTAAAAAATATTTTTCCATAAAATAAAAATCATGTTCCTTCTCAGATTTGATGCTAAATAAATAGTTATTTATGATTTATTTTTAATTTATCAATTTAAATTGTGTGTTTTGTATTATCGGATGAAACTTACGTTAAAAACGTCAAAATTTTGAAATATTAAAATGACAAATTTTACTTCAAATTCTAATAGTTAGTTTACTCAAAAACCAAAGAGATTCGAAAAAAAAAACTCATTTTTTATAAGTTCTTCATTTTGGCATTCTCTACAATTTGCTGTAACTATTATTGTTTAGTTCTTCATTTCGGTATTCTGTACAATAATTATTAACATAAATTTGCTGTAACTGTTATCGTTTCATAGTTATAAACCAAAAATGAAAAAAAAATAAAAAAAATTTTCTCGAATAACAATTATTTTATGTACGAAAAAAGATGTTCATTTCTTTGTTGTCTTCAATATGTGTTCACTCGTTTTTGAATATTTTTCATTTTTAAAAATATTTGGAAGAAAAAAAAACAGTTAAGGTTTCTACTTTCGCAATTTGTCTCCCCCCAAAATTCGGCAATTGTTTTTGTCGAATACCAAACATTATTTGTTGTTTTATGGACTTCAAGCTTTTGAAGCAAATTCCTTGATTTATTATTTTTTTACAATTTTTAAAATCGTTGAGTGCGTTTTTCATTTTTCAATTCAAATTCAGAATATTCTCGATTTGTTTCCACCTCAAATTTGTCAATTGTTTCTGTAGAATAACAAACATTATTTGTTGTTTTATGGATTTTAAGCTTTGAGAGAAAATTCTGACAATTATTATATTTTTTTACAATTTTTAAAATCGTTGAGTGCATTTTTCATTTTTCAATTCAAATTCAGAATATTCTCGATTTGTTTCCACCTCAAATTTGTCAATTGTTTCTGTAGAATAACAAAAATTATTTGTTGTTTTATGGATTTTAAGCTTTGGGAGAAAATTCTGATAATTATTATATTTTTTTACAATTTTTCAAATCGTCGAGTGCATTTTTCAATTCAAATTCAGAATATTGTCGATTTGTTTCCACCTCAAATTTGGCAATTGTTTCTGTAGAACAGGCATGTCAAACACGCGGCCCGCGGGCCGCATGCGGCCCACTTACAAGTTGTCTGCGGCCCGGCAAGGTTGGTAAAAAGTTATATACAAGGTAAAAATAATTTTTTTTTGTTTGGTTTCAATTGTAGTTTTTTTTGGTAATGCGGCCCGCGGCTTGTGTATAATACTTGATGTGGCCCTTGGTGGTAAACGAGTTTGACATGCCTGCTGTAGAATAACATAAATGATTTGTTGTTTTATGGATTTTGAGCTTTTGAAGCAAATTCTTTGATTAATTTTTTTTTTTACAATTTTTCAAATCGTTGAGTGTATTTTTCATTTTTCAGTTCAAATTCAGATTATAGTCGATTTGGTTCTACATAAAATTTGGCAATTGTTTTAACGTAAAATCAAGATGTATTTATTGTTTTATGGATTTTGAGCATTTGACGCAATTTCCTAGATTTATTATTTTTTTAACGATTTTTCAAATCGTTAAATGCCACATTTTTATCAAATTGTTTATACCTAAAATTTGGCAATTGTTTTTAAAGAAAATCAAAAACTGTTTGTTGTTTTATGAATTTTAAGCTTTCGAAGCAAATTTCTTGATTTATTATTTGTTTTACAATTTTTAAAATCGTTGAGTGTATTTTTCATTTTTTAGTTCAAATTCAGTATATAGTCGATTTGTTTCTACTTCAAATTTGTCAATTGTTTCTGTAGAATAACAAAAATTATTTGTTGTTTTATGGATTTTGAGCTTTTGAAGCAAATTCTTTGATTTATTATTTTTTTTTACAATTTTTCAAATCGTTGAGTGTATTTTTCATTTTTCAATTCAAATTCAGATTATTGTCGATTTGGTTCTACCTAAAATATGGCAATTGTTTTAACGTAAACTCAAGATGTATTTATTGTTTTATGGATTTTGAGCATTTGACGCAATTTCCTAGATTTATTTTTTTTTAACGATTTTTCAAATCGTTAAATGCCATATTTATTTTCCAGTTAAAGTTTAGAGCGTTGTCAAATTGTTTATACCTAAAATTTGGCAATTGTTTTTATAGAAAATCAAAAACTGTTTGCTGTTTCATGGATTTTAAGCTTTCGAAGCAAATTCCTTGATTTATTATTTATTTTACAATTCTCAAATCGTTGAGTTAAATTTTTCCAAAATTTACGTTACTCTGCGCGATTTTACTTTCGCATAAAAAAAAATGCGGATGTTAAATGGATATTTTTTTTTTGTGGATTAAGAAAGTATTTATTTAACATCCACAATTACGACTATAGTGTTGCACGATTTTTACTTTAACCGAAGAAGAGTTGAATTTTTCCAAAATCTAAATGTCATATGACACCGCGATTAAATTTAGAATTGAAAAAATGTTTGCAATAATGGCAAAAAAATGTGATTTTAAATAAAAAAAAGGTAACGTTTTCAATCTTTACTGGATTGATTTTTCATAGAATGTCCGTCGTTCAGTTCAAGGAGCGGTTTTATTCGCGGCATAAAAATTAATTTTTTGTCCATGTGGCCAACTCTATAATAATTTATAGATAAATAAAAAAATACAATTAACACTTTGATTAATAAATTAATTCATTCAGGAAACATAAATAACAAATGTCACTTACCAGGTTTCGCCAGAAACTCCAAAAAAGTTGTATTATCTGAAAAAGAAAAAGAAATTAAAATTATTTTTTTTGCTGTTGAAGATAGCTGAAATTTTTTCACGGCAATCAATTTCTCTCGTATTTCTGATGGAAAAAAAGTTATTTCAATTCGTGTAAATATTCGCGTTTTGTATTATAGAAATATCTTTATTTAATTTTTTTTTTTTGAGTTTCGTAGTGTTCACGCAAGCAGTACCCGCGGGACGCAATCTTTTCTCGCAAATTACATTCCAACCTCCCGCGTGCACTCCTTGCGCGTAAAATGCTTTATTATCAAAAAAAAAAAAACACAAAAAACGATACCTGATCAAAGGGTTAAGTACCAAAAAACCACGTATCTCGGTCGACGTTATTTTAATTTTTAATAATTTAATAATTTTCGGCAAGTTCCCAGTGTATCTTTTAATTCGTGTATGCTTATTTTTACACTATTTATTATCAATTTTTTTTTTAATAATAATAACATACGTATAAACATGGTTTCGTTTTTACCTGTACAATATGCATTGTTTAGAACGTTATTAAGGAAAAATCCCAAATTGAACGGATTTCGTAATATTTGTACAAAAAAAAATTCTGCGAACAAACGAGAGACCCGTCAGAATCATCCGGTTCCTCTTTTTGTTTCAAGTTACAACATCTTCCGTTCGTTCGCGAAATTCGCAAGTAACAAATTGAACGGGTTTCATAAATTTTGTACAAAAAAATTCTGCGAACGAACGGAAGACCTGTTAAAATCCTTCGGTTCCTCTTTGTTTCGGAAGATTTGTACAAAAAATTCCACGAACGAACGAAAGACCTGTCAGAATCCTTCGGTTCATCTTTGTTTCATAATAATTGTACGAAAAGTTTCGCGAACGAACGGGAGACCCCGTTCAGCAGTAACATCTTCCGTTCGTTCGCAAATCCCAAATTGAACGGGTTTCATAAAATTTTTACAAAAAAATTCTGCGAACGAACGAGAGACCCGTCAGAATCGTCCGGTTCCTCTTTTTGTTTCAAGTTACAGAAGCAACATCTACCGTTCATTCGCGAAATTCGCAAATCACAAATTGAACGGGTTTCATAATATTTGTACAAAAAATTCTGCGAACGAACGGGAGACCTGTTAAAATTCTCCGGTTCTTCTTTGTTTCGTAATATTTGTACAAAAAATTCGACGAACGAACTCTTTGTTTCAAGTTATACAGCAGTAACATCTTCCGTTCGTTCGCGAAATTAAACGGGTTTCATAAAATTTGTACAAAAAAATTCAGCGAACGAACGAAAGACCTGCTAAACTCCTCCTTTGTTTCGAAATATTTGTACAAAAAAAATCCACATACGAACGAAAGACCTGTCAGAATCCTTCGGTTCATCTTTGTTTCATAATAATTGTACAAACAGTTCCGCGAACGAACGGTTCCTCCGGTTCCTCTTTGTTTCAAAATATTTGTACAAAAAAATCTGCGAACGAACCGAAGACCTGTTAAAATCTTCCGGTTCCTCTTTGTTTAATAACATTTGTACAAAAAAAATTCTGCGAACGAACGGGATACCTATTAGAATTAATCGGCCCTCTTTGTTTCAAGTTATACAGCAGTAACATCTTTCATTCGTTCGTTAAAAATTCGCAAATCCCAAATTGAAGGGATTTCATAATATTTGTACAAAAAAAAATCCACGAACGAACGAAAGACCTGTCAGAATCCTTCGGTTCATCTTTGTTTCATAAATTTTGTACAAAAAAATTCAGCGAACGAACGAAAGACCTGCTAAAAATCCTCCGATTCCTCTTTGTTTCAAAATATTTGTGCAAAAAAATCTGCGAACGAAACGAAGACCTGTTAAAATCTTCTGGTTCCTCTTTGTTTAATAACATTTGTACAAAAAAATCCGCGAACGAACGAGAGACCTGTTAGAATCATTCGATTCCTCGTTTTGTTTCAAGTTAAACATCAGCAACATCTTCCGTTCGTTCATGAAATTTGCAAATCATAAATTGAACAGGTTTCATAAAATTTGTACAATAAATTCTGTGAGCGAACGGAAGACCTGTTAAAATCATTCGGTCCTCTTTGTTTCAAGTTAAACATCAACAACATCTTTCGTTCGTTTGTGAAATTCGCAAATCGCAAATTGAACGGGTTTCATAATATTTGAACAAAAAATTCTGCGAGCGAACGGAAGACCTGTTTTAAATCCTCCGGTTCTTGTTTGTTTCGTAATGTTTGTACAAAAAATTCTGCGAACGAACGGAAGACCTGTTAGAATCATCCGGTTCCTCGTTTTGTTTCAAGTTAAACATCAGCAACGTCTTCCGTTCGTTCGTGAAATTCACAAATCACAAATTGAACGGGTTTCATAATTCTACGAGCGAACGGAAGACCTGTTAAAATCCTCCGGTTCCTCTTTGTTTCGTAATATTTGTACAAAAAAATCTACGAACGAACGAAAAATCCGTCAGAATCCTTCGGTTCCTCTTTGTTTCGTAATAATTGTACAAACAGTTCCGCGAACGAACGGGAGACCCGTTAAAATTTGTTTCAACTTACAGCAGCAACATCTTCCGTTCGTTCGCGAAATTCGCAAATCGCAAATTGAACGGGTTTCATAATATTTGTACCAAAAAAAATCTACGAACGAACGGGAGACCTGTTAGAATTATCCGGCTCCTCTTTGTTTCAACATCTTCCGTTCGTTCGTGGAATTCGCAAATCCCAAATTGAACGGGTTTTATAATATTTGTACAAAAAAAATTCTGCGAGCGAACGGAAGACCTGTTTTAAATCCTTCGATTCTTCTTTGTTTCGTAATATTTGTACAAAAAATTCTGCGAACGAACGGAAGACCTGTTAGAATCATTTGGTCCTCTTTGTTTCAAGTTAAACACCAGGAACATCATCCATTCGTTCGTGAAATTCGCAAATCGCAAATTGAACGGGTTTCATAATATTTGTACAAAAAAAATTCTGCGAACGAACCGAAAACCTGTTAAAATCCTACGGTTCTTCTTTGTTTCGTAATATTTGTACAAAAAATTCTGCGAGCGGACGGAAGACCTGTTTTAAATCCTCCGGTTCCTCTTTGTTTTTCGTAATGTTTGTACAAAAAAAAAAATTCTGCGAACGAACGGGAGACCCGTTAGAGTCCTCCTCTTCGGTTCATCTTTTTTTTTGTTTCGAGTCTCATACGGCGGTAACGGCACCTTTTCCGTTCGTTCGTGAGATTCGCGCGTTTTGGGTTCGAAAAGAAAATATCATCCACAAGCTTTGTACATAATATATTTAAGTTTTTTTCAATGTACAGTGTGTTTACATTAGTCAATGGAACGAAAATGTGAATATATGAGATTGAGAAGTTATACCACAACGTGTTTTATTTCAAATTTTTTCAGGTACCTTAAAAAAAAGTGCGCGATTTTATTTTTGTACAGTGTTAAAATAACACAGTCGTGTGTGGCTCAATGGCTCAGACTAAGTCAAAAAAAAAAACGTGAAAATATTTTTTTAGTCAAAAATTATCACATTTATCTGCGCGATTTTTTCCATCGTGTTAAAAATGTTTTTCCTTGGTCAAAAAAAAGTTCGATCACACATTTATCTGCACGATGTATTTTTACATAGTGTTAAATAACCGTTCTTCGGTATTAAAAAAAAGTTCGATTTTTACCGCATTTATCGGCACGATTTAATTATTACATAGTGTTAAATAACCGTTTTTTTTTTAAATAAAAAAAAATGGTTTGATTTTTAACTCATTTATCTGAGCGATTTTTACTTTTACATTGTGTTAAAAAATGTTTTTCTTTGATCAAAAAGAAGTTTAATTTTTACCATATTTATCTGCGCAATTTTATTTTTTACATAGTGTTAAATAAGCGTTTCTCCTTAATAAAAAAAAAGGGTTTGATTTTTAACACATCTACCCGTGCGATTTTTAATTTCACACTTAAAAACGTTTTATAAAATTCAATTTTTACCACATTTATCCGCACGATTTAATATTTACGTAGTGTTAAATAACCGTTTAACCTAATCAAAGAACAGGTTTGATTTTTGACACATTTATCGATACGAGTTTTAATTTTACATTTTTCCTTAGTAAAAAAAAAGGTTTAAGTTTTACCACATTTATCAACGCGATTTCATTATTACATAGTGTTAAATAACCGTTTATCCTTAATGAAAAAAGGTTTGATTTTTAATACATTTATATCTGCGCGATTTTTAATTTTAGGTAGTGTTAAATACGTTTTTCAAACAATTTGGTTTTTACATCCACATTTATCTGTATATGATGGTACCTCAACGCCCAATAAAGGTAAAAATATTTTACTTTTATTTTCAACTGTTTACCTAGTGTTTTTTTTTTCTTCAATCAGAAATAGTGAAATTTTTCCGAAATCCGAAATCTACTTCGCATAAAATATTTATTTACATAGCGTTAAACTTCAGTTGAATTTTTCCAAATTTTACATTACACCGCGCGATATTACTTTCGCATAAAAAAAATGTGGATGTTAAATAAGTACTTTCTTATTTTATTCTTTTTTATTACGAAAGTACTTATTTAACATCCACAATTGCGAGTGTAATGTTGCACGGTTTTTACTTCAACCAGAGAAGAGATCATTTTTTTCTAAAATCTACTTGTATCTGCGCAATTTTACTTGTGCTTAAAATAACGATTAACATGATAATAATAATAATAATAATAATAATCAACATTTTTTTTGTCCAAAAAATATTTTTTAATGATGTTAACATGATTTTATTTTAGTCAAAACTGGGTTAAATCTTTTATTTTCGTTTTTCTTAAAAATTAGTGTTTTTACTTCAATCCCGAAAGAGTTTCATTTTTCCGAAATCTACTTTTATCTGCGCAATTTTACTTTTTGCATAAAATAATGGTTTACGTAATTATAAAAACATTTTTTCTTCGTAAAAAAAATTTTTACATTTACATCTGCGCGATTTTTAATTTTACTTATTGCTAGTATTAAAACCGTTTCTCCTTAATCCGAAACTACATTTACGGTTTTATTTTTACAACGTTTTTCCTTCGTCAAAAAAAATGTTTGATTTTTACATCCACATGTATCTGCGCGGTTTAATTTTTAACTTTTACATGATACCTCGACGCCCAATGAAGGTTTGTTTAAATTGTTTACATGGTGTTTTTTTACTTCAATCAGAAAAAGGTTACTTTCTTCCGAAGTGATTTAGAGTTGAACAGATTATTCAAAAAATTGCGCGATTTTACTTTTTCATAAAAAAATTGTGGATGTTAAATAATTAAGAAAGTACTTATTTAACATCCACAATTACGACAATCTTAATCGACTGTAGTGTTGCGCGTTTTTTACTTTAACCGGAGAAGAGTTGAATCTTTCCAAAATCTACTTTTATCTGCGCATTGCGAAGTGTTAAACTTTTTTCAAAACTTACGTTACTCTCCGCGATTTTAATTTTTGCACAAAAAAATTATTAACACAGAGTTGCACGTCCTTTACTTCAACCGGAGAAGAGTTGAATTTTTCAATAATAAACTCATTCATTCAGGAAACATAAATAACAAATGTCACTTACCGGGTTTGGCCGGAAACTCCAAAAAAGTTGTATAATCTGAAAAAGAAAAAGAAATTAAAATTATTTTTTTTGCTATTGAAGATGCTTGAATTTTTGAACGGCAATCAATTTCTCTCGTTTTTCTGATGAAAAAAACGTAAAATTTAATAGTTTACGATGATTATTAAGAAAGTTGCATTTTTTCACAAAATTTCAAGGGGTTTACTCATGTCATTTTTCCAAGTTTTCATCAAAAATTAAAAATCTCTAATCCGACCAATTGACGTACGAGGAGCTCAGATTTGCAAACCGCGTTCAATTTGGAGTTTTCGTTTAGCCGCTACGGCCGATCAAAGTCTGAAAAATCAATTTTTTTTTAAATTTCAAAAATGTTCATGGTGACTAGCTAATTTTTTTGCCATTGAAGATAGCTCAAATTTTTAACAGCAATCAATTTCTCTCGTTTTTCTGATGAAGAAAAGGTAAAATTCAATAGTCTACGATGATTATTAAGAAAGTTGCATTTTTTGACAAAATTTCAAGGGGTTTACTCATGTCTTTTTTCCAAGTTTTCATCAAAAATTTAAAATCTCTAATCCGACTAATTGACGTACGAGGAGCTCAGATTTACAAACCGCGTTCAATTTGGAGTTTTCGTTTAGCCGCTACGGCCGATCAAAGTCTGAAAAATCAATTATTTTATTTAATTTTCTAGAATGTTCAAAGTGACTGACTAATTTTTTTGCTATTGAAGTTAGCTTAAATTTTTTAACGGCAATCAATTTCTCTCGTTTTTCTGATGAAGAAAAGGTAAAATTCAATAGTCTACGACGATTATTAAGAAAGTTGCATTTTTTAACAAATTTTAACTCATGTCTTTTTTCCAAGTTTTCATCAAAAATTTAAAATCTCTAATCCGACTAATTGACATACGAGGAGCTCAGATTTGCAAACCGCGTTCAATTTGGAGTTTTCGTTTAGCCGCTACGGCCGATCAAAGTCTGAAAAATCAATTATTTTATTTAATTTTCTAAAATGTTCAAAGTGACTGACTAATTTTTTTGCTGTTGAAGATAGCTTAAATTTTTTAACGGCAATCAATTTCTCTCATTTTTCTGATGAAGAAAAGGTAAAATTCAATAGTCTACGATGATTATTAAGAAAATTGCATTTTTTCACAAAATTTCAAGGGGTTTACTCATGTCTTTTCTTCGTGTTTTCATCAAAAATTAAAAATCTATAATCCGACTAATTGACGTGCGAGGAGCTCAGATTTGCAAACCGCGTTTAATTTGGAGTTTTCGTTTAGCCGCTACGACCGATCAAAGTCTGAAAAATCAATTATTTTATTCAATTTTCTAAAATGTTCAAAGTGACTGACTAATTTTTTTGCTATTGAAGATAGCTTAAATTTTTTAACGGCAATCAATTTCTCTCGTTTTTCTGATGAAGAAAATGTAAAATTCAAAAGTCTACGATGATTATTAAGAAAGTTGCATTTTTTAACAAATTTTCAAGGGGTTTACTCATGTCTTTTTTTCAAGTTTTCATCAAAAATTTATAATCTCTAATCCGACTAATTGACATACGAGGAGCTCAGATTTGCAAACCGCGTTCAATTTGGAGTTTTCGTTTAGCCGCTACGGCCGATCAAAGTCTGAAAAATTAATTATTTTTTTAAATTTTCTAAAATGTTCATAGTGACTGACTAATTTTTTTGCTGTTGAAGATAGCTCAAATTTTTTAACGGCAATCAATTTCTCTCGTTTTTCTGATGAAAAAAAGGTAAAATTCAATAGTCTACGATGATTATTAAGAAAGTTGCATTTTTTCACAAAATTTCAAGGGGTTTACTCATGTCTTTTTTTCAAGTTTTCATCAAAAATTTAAAATCTCTAATCCGACTAATTGACGTACGAGGAGCTCAGATTTGCAAACCGCGCTCAATTTGGAGTTTTCGTTTAGCCGCTACGGCCGATCAAAGTCTGAAAAATCAATTATTTTATTTAATTTTCTAAAATGTTCAAAGTGACTGACTATTTTTTTTGTTATTGAAGATAGCTTAAATTTTTTAACGGCAATCAATTTCTCTCGTTTTTCTGATGAAGAAAAGGTAAAATTCAATAGTCTACGATGATTATTAAGAAAGTTGCATTTTTTCACAAAATTTCAAGGGGTTTACTCATGTCTTTTTTTCAAGTTTTCATCAAAAATTTAAAATCTCTAATCCGACTCATTGACGTACGAGGAGCTCAGATTTGCAAACCGCGTTCAATTTGGAGTTTTCGTTTAGCCGCTACGGCCGATCAAAGTCTGAAAAATCAATTATTTTTTTAAATTTTCTAAAATGTCAATGGTGACTAGCTAACTTTTTTGCTATTGAAGATAGCTCAAATTTTTTAACGGCAATCAATTTCTCTCGTTTTTCTGATGAAGAAAAGGTAAAATTCAATGGTCTACGATGATTATTAAGAAAGTTGCATTTTTTGACAAAATTTCAAGGGGTTTACTCATGTTTTTTTTCCAAGTTTTCATCAAAAATTTAAAATCTCTTATCCGACTAATTGACATACGAGGAGCTCAGATTTGCAAACCGCGTTCAATTTGGAGTTTTCGTTTAGCCGCTACGGCCGTTCAAAGTCTGAAAAATCAATTATTTTTTTAAATTTTCTAAAATGTTCATAGTGACTGACTAATTTTTTTGCTATTGAAGATAGCTGAAATTTTTTAACGGCAATCAATTTCTCTCGTTTTTCTGATGAAGAAAAGGTAAAATTCAATGGTCTACGATGATTATTAAGAAAGTTGCATTTTTTGACAAAATTTCAAGGGGTTTACTCATGTTTTTTTTCCAAGTTTTCATCAAAAATTTAAAATCTCTAATCCGACTAACTGACGTACGAGGAGCTCAGATTTGCAAACCGCGTTCAATTTGGAGTTTTCGTTTAGCCGCTACGGCCGATCAAAGTCTGAAAAATCAATTATTTTATTTAATTTTCTAAAATGTTCAAAGTGACTGACTAATTTTTTTGCTATTGAAGATAGCTCAATTTTTTTAATGGCAATCGATTTCTCTCGTTTTTCTGATGAAAAAAAGTAAAATTCAAAAGTCTAAGATGATTATTAAGAAAGTTGCATTTTTTCACAAATTTCCAAGGGGTTTAGTCATGTATTTTTTTCAAGTTTTCATCAAAAATTTAAAATCTCTAATCCGACTAATTGACGTACGAGGAGCTCAGATTTGCAAACCGCGTTCAATTTGGAGTTTTCGTTAAGCCGCTTAATTCTACCTGAATGTTTAAAATTGTTATTTTTAGTAAAAAGTGAAGAATTTTATCAGTTTTCGCGAGACTCTCCGAGTGAACATTTTACGAATTAAAGGTCAATTTGTATACCAGATATCAATATGCGACGTTTATCAATCGCCGTATTTTCTTGTACACAATTTTAAAAATTATTCTTTGTGCGGATTTTTTAAATCCATGGAATATTTTCTAATGCGTACACACGAATCATGTTCTTGTGTTTATGTCTTACTTTTTTAATCAAGTAAATCAATTTTTGTTATTATCTTACGACATTTACATCTGTGATACACAGGTGCACATATTTTACGGATCGAAAAATGAGGCATAATTTAATAAGGTGCACCCCCGAACGATTCAAACAAGTCAAATAAAATATGAAAATCTCACGGAATTTAAACCGTCCGCGTCGCCGATTATTTATGTGCCGCGTTTAAAATCTCCGTCCGCACTAATGACACTTTATAATGTCCCCCCTAAACACCTAAAAACAGCATCTAAATGGGCCCATAATTTGTATTGGTGTGTCCGCCACATTATGAAAACAACTTGCCTACTAAATCTTGACGTGAAAAAAAAACGGACATTAGTTTTGAGAGGCCAGGTATATAGTTTTTCACAAAGGTGGCGTGGGTGTAAGAAATTATTTTCACTACTGGCAGTACAAAAAATTTAATACTTTCACAGTGGATAAAATATTGATGGCTTAAATTGACATAGCACTGGTATTAAATGATAATTATCAAATAATAATGCAATGTCTCAAGTTAATCTGGTATTATATTTTCGGCTGTGTAAAAGATCTTTCAAATGTCAAACGGAATGCATAATTTGAGGTTAGGTTCCGCGATTGCATTACACATATTTTAATTGATTCACAATGTTTATTAACAAATTATTTTCCATTTCGATCAATTTTTACCTTAAATCCTCTTCAAAGGCAACGACGCAAAAACGTATTTGGTGACTGATAGTGACATAAAGAACGTTTACACCACTAAAATATAATACCGGCTTACGAAAAACCTGGCTTAAATAAATTTTTGTGTTTGTTCCATTTCTTATAAGATAAGATTTCTCGCGTTGCTCTTAAATATAAATTAAATATAAATCTAATTAGCAGTCTCCGTGGTCGTCTCATTTATTTATTTGACCGCGCACGATGGGACCCGACGGCTGACGACCGTCCGAAGACCCGTGTCGCCGCCACTTTGTGTATCCCTCGTATTTATTCGCGTTTTCCAGAAATATTTATGATGGATGCGTAATGGAGCAGTCGCTGAATTGAAAATATAAATCGATTTACAAAAGCCTATCCATTTATCGTCGGATAACAAATCTCCTCCATTCATATTCAAAGAATGTATTGCCTCGAGTTAATCTAAAATTGATACATTATAACGTTTGTAAACACATTTCGCTGAATGGCTGCCAACAGTGGAAGCGCGGACCGACCGAGGACCCCGAATATATACAGGGTGATCATCTTAAGTATTTTGTAAACGGCGGTAAATGAATGCACTTCGCATTTTTTTTAACCTACAGTCGAACATTTTTAAAATCGGTAAAAAAAATAATTGAAAAACAATCGCTGGCAACTTGAAATTTTTCAAATTTACTCCCAACTGATTCTGCCACGTGAATTTAGAAAAAATAATGAACATCCCTTACGCGATTTACAAAATAATCACCCTTAAACATCCTCGGTTTAAATTCTCAGGTCGAACATTTTCAAAATTGGTAAAAAATATTGAAACACAATCGCTAACAACTTGACATTTTTCAAATTTACTCCCAACTGATTCTGCCTCGTGAATTTGTAAAAAATTATAAAGACAAATTATTATTAATTTGTAAAAAAAAATTAAATTTTAAATTGTAATTTTAACTTTTGTATTTTTATATTTTATATTCTAATTAATTGTTAAATGTACAGGGTGAATCCCGTTGAATATATTATTATTAAAAACCCCATCAGGATTTTAAGAAAATTTCAGGTGAATTACGTGTACTTTATATGGAAATATGTAATAATTTTGGCGATTTGAAAAAAAATATACAAACAATTGCTATCGACTTGAAAATTTCCAAAATTACTTAGAACTTATTCGAGATTATAATTCCCCGAAAAGCAACACATAAAATCTCTCAAAAAAAAAAAAATTTGCATTAATATTTTGTGTATGGAAGAAAATATAAAAACAATTGCTATCGCTTTGAAAATTTTCAAAATTACTTAAAATTCATTCGAGATTATAATTACAAGAAAAAATATATACACACCCTTCTAGATTTTGAGATATTTTCAGATGAGCGGCGAGTAAAGATGTGAAAAAATTTGAAATAATATTGGCGATTCAAAAAAAAAAATAAAAACAATTGCTATCGGCTTGAAAATTTCCAAAATTACTCGGAACTCATTGAAGATTATAATTACATAAAAAATATACATATGCCCTCTAGATTTTAGGATAATTTCAGGTGAACAGCGAGTTAAGATGTGAAATTTTGTAATAATTTTGGTAATTCGAGAAAAAATATAAAAACAGTTGCGATCGACTTGAAATTTACCAAATTAACTCAAAATTAATTCTAGATTATAATTTCATGAAAAAAAAATACAGACAACCTTCTGGATTTTGAAAAAATTTCAGGTGAACGGCTACTAAAGATTTGAAAAAGTTTGGAATATTTTTGGCGATTTGAAAAAAATATAAAAATAATTGCTATCGACTTGAGAATTTCCAAAATTACTTAAAATTTATTTGAAATTATAATCACATGAAAAACTATTTACAATTTTGAGGTAATTTCAGTGGCGTAGAGAGTAAGTAAATTCCTGGAAATTTCTTAAAATTTCGACGATTCGAAAATAATATAAAAATAATTGCTATCGACTTGAAAATTTTCAAAATTACTCAAAATTCATTCGAGATTATAATTACAAAAAAAAATATATACACACCCTTCTAGATTTTGAGATATTTTCAGATGAGCGGCGAGTAAAGATATGAAAAAATTTTGAATAATTTTGCCGATTAAAAAAAAAATTTAGAAACAATTGCTATCGGCTTGAAAATTTCCAAAATTACTCGGAACTCATTGAAGATTATAATTACATAAAAAATATACATACGCCCTCTAGATTTTAGAATAATTTCAGGTGAACAGCGAGTGAAGATGTGAAATTTTTATAATAATTTTGGTAATTCGAGAAAAAATATAAAAACAGTTGCGATTGACTTGAATTTTTCCAAATTTACTTAAAATTCATTCTAAATTATAATTTCACGAAAAAAAAAATACAACCTTCTGGATTTTGAAAAAATTTCAGGTGAACGGCTAGTAAAGATGTGAAAAAGTTTAGAATATTTTTAGCGATTTGAAAAAAATATAAAAACAATTGCTATCGGCTTGAGATTTTCCAAAATTACTTAAAATACATTTGACATTATAATTACATGAAAAAGTATTTACAACTCACTAGATTTTGAGGTAATTGCAGGTGCGTAGAGAGTAAGTAAATGCCTGGACATTTCTTAAAATTTCTGCGATTTAAAAAAATTATAGAAACAATTGCTATCGGCTTGAAAATTTCCAAAACTACTTTAAATTCATTCTGGATTTTAACTACGTGAAAAAATGTAAATGTAAAATTTCAGGTGAATTACGAGTAAAGATATGGAAATTTGTAATTATTTTGTCGATATAAAAAATCTGAAAATTTCTAAAATTACTGAGAAATTTTATTAAAAATATTAACATCAGTTGCATATAGAATAAATTTGTTAAAAGGGCATGAGCCATCTAACATCGAATTGTTTTAAAATTTATATAAACAATTTATTTATTTGTTTATATATCTTAAACAACTCTTTTTATTTTCATGTTTATTCTTAACTTATTAGGACTTGGACGAATTTCGATATAATTAATGAACTTACAAATCAATCTGTTATTAATATCTTACACATGACTTGTGCCTTTTTAACAAATTTTAATGAACAAAATTTAAAAAAATGTTTTATTCCTTTAAAAACTTTTTTCTGTCAATATTGGATGTTGTTTATTAGGTTCAATGACAATTATTTATTGGAAATTTAATTTTAAAAAAATTGTTTCTATTAAATTGAAAGTACGATGGTCTAAAAAAATATATAAATAAGTAAAAAGCATTTTTACTTTCTCCGTTACGAAGTATGAGAAAGTATTGTGGTCGTGATTTTTTTTGCAAAAATTTTTTTTACGGGAATATCCGTTTTGGGGTCCCTAGATGCCATTTTAACAATTTCTGGAAAAAAATTTTTTGTGTCTGTGTGTGTGTCTGTCTGTGCGCGCTGTATCTCAAAAATTATAAGAGCAATTGATAAGAAATTTTGAACATTCCTCTTATTTGATAATCTGAAGAACTGAAAAGCTTTTGGTGAAATTTCGTACACCGGAAGTGGGTGTTTACCTTAACACTTTTCTTGTTTTGTTTTTTGCCAATAGTTACTTATATATGAAAAATATCACAAAAATATTGAAGACAACAAAGAAATTAACATCTTTTGTTTAAAAATATTTTTCGTAAAAAAATTTTTTTTTTAAATTTTTGTTTATAATTATGAAACGATAATTGTTACGGCAAATTTATATGAATAATAATTGTAGATAATGACAAAATGAACAACTTTTAAAGAATACCTTCTTTTCGAAATCTCTTTCGTTTTCGTGTAAACTGACTATTAAAATTTGAAGTATATTTCATAACTTTCATAATTTTAACGTTTCAACGTCCGATGCTGCCAAACGCTCATCTCAAAAACCAATGGAGCAATTAACATAAAACTTTGAACACGCGTCTTATTTGGCGATCCGAAGAAATGAAGAGCTTTTGGTGAAATTTCGTACACCGGAAGTGGGCGTTTACCTTAACAGTTTTTTGTTTTTTGCCAATATTTTCTTAAATATGAAAAATATCACAAAAACATATAAACAAACATTGAAGACAACAAAGAAAAAAAAGCTTTTCAGTTCTTCAGATTACCAAATAAGACGTATGTTCAAAGTTTCATATCAATTGCTTGATTAGTTTTTGATATACAGCGCGCACAGACACACACACACACACACACACACACACACAGACATAATTTTTTTTTCCAGAAATTGTTGAAATGGCATCTAGGGACCCCAAAACGGATATTTCAGTAAAAAAAATTTTTGAGAAAAAATCACGATCACAATACTTTCTCGTACTTCGTAACGGAGAAAGTAAAAATTGAAAAACAAAAGATAATTTTGCCATTTTTAGCCCCCAAAATAACTCTTTAGCTCAAAATAAGTTGCTGACTAGAAACTCGAAAACTTCGGTTCCTGGAAGTCCCACAAAAAATTTTTTATTGACAAATAGTGTTCAGAATGGTCTCAGACATCAGAAATGTTTGAAGAAAAATTAAATTTAATTCGATTTTAGTCAAAAAGTAATAAAAAAGTAAAAAAAAATGTTTTTGTTGCGAATCTTGAACTTGTGAAGCTAATTCCTTGCTTAAATATTTTTTTACAATTTTTCAAATTTTTGATTGCAAATTTCGTCTCTTTCAGTTGAAGTTTGAATTGTCGTCTCTTTGTTTTTACCTCAAATATGTCAATTGTTTTCATGCAAAATCACAAATGCATTGTTTTTGTTGTAAATCTTGAACGTGTGAAGCTAATTCATTGCTTAGTTCAAAATCTAAAATGAAGGGCAAGAAATCAAAAACTGTCAAAAAACTTAAAAATATCGGCAAAAAAAAATAAAAAAGTTGCGTATAAAAATCAATAATTTAGGTGAAAAAATCTAAAATATAGGATAAAAAAATAAAAATTCGATCCTAAAAATCAAAAGTGTGGACCAAAAAATCGAAAATTTTAACAAAAAAATCGAAAATTTAGAAGAAAATTATTTTCTTTTTAAATTTGTAAAGACACATTATTCAAAATGAGTGTGTCAAAATTTCAACCATCTGGTGCAATAAATGTGGAATTCCCATGTGAATTTCTGAAAAATGCGCTTTTTTCGTCATCAAAATTTGCTCTCGATTATAACCATTTGTTTTGTGGTAAACTTGCAATTATTTTTTTTTAATTCGTAAAGCCATTATTTAAAATTAGTCTGTCAAAATGTCAATCATCTGCTGCAATAAATGTGGAATTCCCATGTGAATTTCTAAAAACTGCGCTTTTTTCGTCATCAAAATTTGCTCTTTAGTGCAACTATTTTTGTTGTGGTAAACTTGCGATTTTTTTTTTTTTGGAAATTATTCAGAAATAGTCTCAAAATTTTAACCATCCGTTGAAATTAATGTGGAATTTCCATACAGGTGTTGTTTAACATTTAAAAAGTTTTTTAGGAATCAGTTAAAAATAGGAGGCTACAGGTAGTGCAATGGCTCCGTGGCTCTATATAACGAGCCGCCCCTGATATTGATGACTTTTTAACATCGATAATAATAGCGTCAACTGATCATGGCCAACTTGATTAGCATCGTATTTGGGCCATCCGGTGCGGACATTTTGAATTTAATTGTTCAAAGTTTTGCACGTAAAATCTGGCCGCGCTATGAAGGCATCTAAGGTGGTATCTGTAATCTTTTAAAAACCACTGATGTATGAAGAGAATCGGATAGTGGCACCAATAGCTAAACATCTGTGAGTGTGAAGTAACAAAATCCAATCACTTCAGATGAGGGCGATCCTTCCGACCCTTCGTTAATCACCTCAGACGCCTTCATAGCGCGGCCAGAGTATAGCTTCCAATCAGGCTATAAGTTACTTTAAAGGAATAATACTTTATTTCCCAACATATTTGAACATCTAGTTACAGGGAAAAATATAACAATACTTAAATACCAAATTGAACAAACTTATGTTTGTCATCTTAAAGGTGCAATGAGTTGATACTTGTTTGGGTCTCGGTTTCTGTACGAATCCCCGAGTAATTTCCATATGCACATGCACGAAGGTAGTAGCAATGAGTGTGTAAGCTCACGGCGTGGGTAATAACTCATATCAAGCGGTGTTAGTGACAAATTTACTTGAGCATATCACCGGTGTGTATACTCGTGTAGTATATGCACCCGGTCTCACTTTACCGGTAACCGGACCTCAGCCTCGGATTCTAGGATTACTCTGCCCGTATGTGGGCCTTCACTGACATTCTATTCTTCACTGACGTTTCGTGCTCGTAGGTAACATCATCTCCCGCACAAATAAACGCAGAACCCAATTGGCCCCTTAAATAAATTCCAGACCGAAATCTCCTAAAGATTAATTGATTTATTCCTTCGTGACGCGACGGCAGAAGTAATACATTAAGATAACGACGCGCGATAAGTAATGCTAATTTGTTCGTGTAAAGTAATACAGGGAGATGATAGATACGTAAGAAAGTGCCGTGACCCTGTATTGTTTTACTAATGTGACGCAGGAATAAAAGGCTATTACCGATTCCTGCCTTCAGGAAGAAGCACGTCATCTAAGACCCGGGGTATAATCGTGCCACCATCGCGCGCATTACGCTAATGCGGAGGTTGCGTGAACCATCGTCCCCCTTCGCGCCATTAATTAATACGGTTACGTGCGTTGTAAATTATGTTTTAAATATTTGTTCCTTTATTTGCCCCGTAACCTTTTTTTGTTCGCGTTGTCGTCAAAGGAAGTGAGCACGCCGCCATCACCATCACCATCGCCATCGCCATCGCCATCATCGGTCGATGCAAATTCATTCCTCACGAGTAATTTACGTCTAATCATGTTATTTTTATCGGCGTGTTTTTATTGGACTCGCCGCGGAAATTTTCTGATAATGATGAAGGATTATGATCGTTATTATGTCCGTTCGCGGCTCTTTATTTTATTATTTTTACGATCAATTCCAGGCTTGAATTGGATCGTGAAAATTGTTCCTCGTTAAAAAAGGAAACATTAAGTACAAAAAGGGGGTGTTTTAAGATTTTCATTACATCATTGAGTAATGCGCAATTTTAAAATTACCACAAGTTCCATTCTCTCGCGATTATCTCGAAATCTAGAAAAGGGGTGTTTTGAGATTTTCATTACATCATGAAGCATCCTTAATTTTGAGCAATTGTGGAAAGTTTCAGGTCCGTGGCAATTGTTTTAATATTTTTTTCATCGCTCGAGAAATTGCGCAATTTTAGAATTACCACAAGTTCCGTTCCCTCGCGATTATCTCGAAATCTAAAAATGGGGTGTTTTGAGATTTTCATTACATCATGAAGTATCTTTAATTTTGAGTAATTTTGGAAAGTTTCAGGTCCGTGGCAATTGTTTTAATATTTTTTTCATCGCTCGAGAAATTGCGCAATTTTAGAATTACCACAAGTTCCGTTCTCTCGCGATTATCTCGAAATCTAGAAATGGGGTGTTTTGAGATTTTCATTACATCATGAAGTATCTTTAATTTTGAGCAATTGTGGAAAGTTTCAGGTCCGTGGCAATTGTTTTAATATTTTTTTCATCGCTCGAGAAATTGCGCAATTTTAGAATTACCACAAGTTCCGTTCTCTCGCGATTATCTCGAAATCTAGAAATGGGGTGTTTTGAGATTTTCATTACATCATGAAGTATCTTTAATTTTGAGCAATTGTGGAAAGTTTCAGGTCCGTGGCAATTGTTTTAATATTTTTTTCATCGCTCGAGAAATTGCGCAATTTTAGAATTACCACAAGTTCCGTTCCCTCGCGATTATCTCGAAATCTAAAAATGGGGTGTTTTGAGATTTTCATTACATCATGAAGTATCTTTAATTTTGAGCAATTGTGGAAAGTTTCAGGTCCGTGGCAATTGTTTTAATATTTTTTTCATCGCTCGAGAAATTGCGCAATTTTAGAATTACCACAAGTTCCGTTCTCTCGCGATTATCTCGAAATCTAGAAATGGGGTGTTTTGAGATTTTCATTACATCATGAAGTATCTTTAATTTTGAGCAATTGTGGAAAGTTTCAGGTCCGTGGCAATTGTTTTAATATTTTTTTCATCGCTCGAGAAAATGCGCAATTTCAGAATTACCACAAGTTCCGTTCTCTCGCGATTATCTCGAAATCTAGAAAAGGGGTGTTTTGAGATTTTTACTACATCATGAAGTATCTTTAATTTTGAGCAATTGTGGAAAGTTTCAGGTCCGTGGCAATTGTTTTAATATTTTTTTCATCGCTCGAGAAAATGCGCAATTTCAGAATTACCACAAGTTCCGTTCTCTCGCGATTATCTCGAAATCTAAAAATGGGGTGTTTTGAGATTTTCATTACATCATGAAGTATCTTTAATTTTGAGCAATTGTGGAAAGTTTCAGGTCCGTGGCAATTGCTTTAACATTTTTTTCATCGCTCGAGAAATTGCGCAATTTCAGAATTACCACAAGTTCCGTTCTCTCGCGATTATCTCGAAATCTAGAAACGGGGTGTTTTGAGATTTTCATTACATCATGAAGTATCTTTAATTTTGAGCAATTGTGGAAAGTTTCAGGTCCGTGGCAATTGTTTTAATATTTTTTTCATCGCTCGAGAAAATGCGCAATTTCAGAATTACCACAAGTTCCGTTCTCTCGCGATTATCTCGAAATCTAAAAATGGGGTGTTTTGAGATTTTCATTACATCATGAAGTATCTTTAATTTTGAGCAATTGTGGAAAGTTTCAGGTCCGTGGCAATTGCTTTAACATTTTTTTCATCGCTCGAGAAAATGCGCAATTTTAGAATCACCACAAGTTCCGTTCTCTCGCGATTATCTCGAAATCTAGAAACGGGGTGTTTTGAGATTTTCATTACATCATGAAGTATCTTTAATTTTGAGCAATTGTGGAAAGTTTCAGGTCCGTGGCAATTGTTTTAATATTTTTTTCATCGCTCGAGAAATTGCGCAATTTCAGAATTACCACAAGTTCCGTTCTCTCGCGATTATCTCGAAATCTAAAAATGGGGTGTTTTGAGATTTTCATTACATCATGAAGTATCGTTAATTTTGAGTAATTGTGGAAAGTTTCAGGTCCGTGGCAATTGTTTTAATATTTTTTTCATCGCTCGAGAAAATGCGCAATTTTAAAATTACCACAAGTTCCGTTCCCTCGCGATTATCTCTAAATCTAGAAACGGGGTGTTTTGAGATTTTCATTACATCATGAAGCATCATTAATTTTGAGCAATTGTGGAAAGTTTCAGGTCCGTGGCAATTGTTTTAATATTTTTTTCATCGCTCGAGAAAATGCGCAATTTCAAAATTACCACAAGTTCCGTTCTCTCGCGATTATCTCGAAATCTAGAAATGGGGTGTTTTGAGATTTTGCTTAAATCATGAAGTATCTTTAATTTTGAGTAATTGTGGAAAGTTTCAGGCCCGTGGCAATTGTTTTAATATTTTTTTCATCGCTTGAGAAATTGCGCAATTTTAGAATTACCACAAGTTCCGTTCTCTCGCGATTATCTCTAAATCTAGAAACGGGGTGTTTTGAGATTTTCATTACATCATGAAGCATCATTAATTTTGAGCAATTGTGGAAAGTTTCAGGTCCGTGGCAATTGTTTTAATATTTTTTTCATCGCTCGAGAAAATGCGCAATTTCAGAATTACCACAAGTTCCGTTCTCTCGCGATTATCTCGAAATCTAGAAAAGGGGTGTTTTGAGATTTTTACTACATCATGAAGTATCTTTAATTTTGAGCAATTGTGGAAAGTTTCAGGTCCGTGGCAATTGTTTTAATATTTTTTTCATCGCTCGAGAAAATGCGCAATTTCAGAATTACCACAAGTTCCGTTCTCTCGCGATTATCTCGAAATCTAAAAATGGGGTGTTTTGAGATTTTCATTACATCATGAAGTATCTTTAATTTTGAGCAATTGTGGAAAGTTTCAGGTCCGTGGCAATTGCTTTAACATTTTTTTCATCGCTCGAGAAATTGCGCAATTTCAGAATTACCACAAGTTCCGTTCTCTCGCGATTATCTCTAAATCTAGAAACGGGGTGTTTTGAGATTTTCATTACATCATGAAGCATCATTAATTTTGAGCAATTGTGGAAAGTTTCAGGTCCGTGGCAATTGTTTTAATATTTTTTTCATCGCTCGAGAAAATGCGCAATTTCAAAATTACCACAAGTTCCGTTCTCTCGCGATTATCTCGAAATCTAGAAACGGGGTGTTTTGAGATTTTCATTAAATCATGAAGTATCTTTAATTTTGAGCAATTGTGGAAAGTTTCAGGCCCGTGGCAATTGTTTTAATATTTTTTTCATCGCTCGAGAAAATGCGCAATTTCAAAATTACCACAAGTTCCGTTCTCTCGCGATTATCTCGAAATCTAGAAATAGGGTGTTTTGAGATTTTCATTACATCATAAAGTATCGTTAATTTTGAGTAATTGTGGAAAGTTTCAGGTCCGTGGCAATTGTTTTAATATTTTTTTCATCGCTCGAGAAAATGCGCAATTTCAAAATTACCACAAGTTCCGTTCTCTCGCGATTATCTCGAAATCTAGAAATAGGGTGTTTTGAGATTTTCATTACATCATAAAGTATCGTTAATTTTGAGTAATTGTGGAAAGTTTCAGGTCCGTGGCAATTGTTTTAATATTTTTTTCATCGCTCGAGAAAATGCGCAATTTCAAAATTACCACAAGTTCCGTTCTCTCGCGATTATCTCGAAATCTAGAAATGGGGTGTTTTGAGATTTTGCTTAAATCATGAAGTATCTTTAATTTTGAGTAATTGTGGAAAGTTTCAGGCCCGTGGCAATTGTTTTAATATTTTTTTCATCGCTTGAGAAATTGCGCAATTTTAGAATTACCACAAGTTCCGTTCTCTCGCGATTATCTCGAAATCTAGAAATGGGGTGTTTTGAGATTTTGCTTAAATCATGAAGTATCTTTAATTTTGAGTAATTGTGGACAGTTTCAGGTCCGTGGCAATTGTTTTAATATTTTTTTCATCGCTCGAGAAAATGCGCAATTTCAAAATTACCACAAGTTCCGTTCTCTCGCGATTATCTCGAAATCTAGAAACGGGGTGTTTTGAGATTTTCATTACATCATGAAGTATCTTTAATTTTGAGTAATTTTGGAAAGTTTCAGGTCCGTGGCAATTGTTTTAATATTTTTTTCATCGCTCGAGAAAATGCGCAATTTCAAAATTACCACAAGTTCCGTTCTCTCGCGATTATCTCGAAATCTAGAAACGGGGTGTTTTGAGATTTTCATTACATCATGAAGTATCTTTAATTTTGAGTAATTTTGGAAAGTTTCAGGTCCGTGGCAATTGTTTTAATATTTTTTTCATCGCTCGAGAAAATGCGCAATTTCAAAATTACCACAAGTTCCGTTCTCTCGCGATTATCTCGAAATCTAGAAATGGGGTGTTTTGAGATTTTGCTTAAATCATGAAGTATCTTTAATTTTGAGTAATTGTGGAAAGTTTCAGGCCCGTGGCAATTGTTTTAATATTTTTTTCATCGCTCGAGAAAATGCGCAATTTCAAAATTACCACAAGTTCCGTTCTCTCGCGATTATCTCGAAATCTAGAAATGGGGTGTTTTGAGATTTTGCTTAAATCATGAAGTATCTTTAATTTTGAGTAATTGTGGAAAGTTTCAGGCCCGTGGCAATTGTTTTAATATTTTTTTCATCGCTCGAGAAAATGCGCAATTTCAAAATTACCACAAGTTCCGTTCTCTCGCGATTATCTCGAAATCTAGAAATAGGGTGTTTTGAGATTTTCATTACATCATAAAGTATCGTTAATTTTGAGTAATTGTGGAAAGTTTCAGGTCCGTGGCAATTGTTTTAATATTTTTTTCATCGCTCGAGAAAATGCGCAATTTCAAAATTACCACAAGTTCCGTTCTCTCGCGATTATCTCGAAATCTAGAAATAGGGTGTTTTGAGATTTTCATTACATCATAAAGTATCGTTAATTTTGAGTAATTGTGGAAAGTTTCAGGTCCGTGGCAATTGTTTTAATATTTTTTTCATCGCTCGAGAAAATGCGCAATTTCAAAATTACCACAAGTTCCGTTCTCTCGCGATTATCTCGAAATCTAGAAATAGGGTGTTTTGAGATTTTCATTACATCATAAAGTATCGTTAATTTTGAGTAATTGTGGAAAGTTTCAGGTCCGTGGCAATTGTTTTAATATTTTTTTCATCGCTCGAGAAAATGCGCAATTTCAAAATTACCACAAGTTCCGTTCTCTCGCGATTATCTCGAAATCTAGAAACGGGGTGTTTTGAGATTTTCATTACATCATGAAGTATCTTTAATTTTGAGTAATTTTGGAAAGTTTCAGGTCCGTGGCAATTGTTTTAATATTTTTTTCATCGCTCGAGAAAATGCGCAATTTCAAAATTACCACAAGTTCCGTTCTCTCGCGATTATCTCGAAATCTAGAAATGGGGTGTTTTGAGATTTTGCTTAAATCATGAAGTATCTTTAATTTTGAGTAATTGTGGAAAGTTTCAGGCCCGTGGCAATTGTTTTAATATTTTTTTCATCGCTCGAGAAAATGCGCAATTTCAAAATTACCACAAGTTCCGTTCTCTCGCGATTATCTCGAAATCTAGAAATAGGGTGTTTTGAGATTTTCATTACATCATAAAGTATCGTTAATTTTGAGTAATTGTGGAAAGTTTCAGGTCCGTGGCAATTGTTTTAATATTTTTTTCATCGCTCGAGAAAATGCGCAATTTCAAAATTACCACAAGTTCCGTTCTCTCGCGATTATCTCGAAATCTAGAAATAGGGTGTTTTGAGATTTTCATTACATCATAAAGTATCGTTAATTTTGAGTAATTGTGGAAAGTTTCAGGTCCGTGGCAATTGTTTTAATATTTTTTTCATCGCTCGAGAAAATGCGCAATTTCAAAATTACCACAAGTTCCGTTCTCTCGCGATTATCTCGAAATCTAGAAATGGGGTGTTTTGAGATTTTGCTTAAATCATGAAGTATCTTTAATTTTGAGTAATTGTGGAAAGTTTCAGGCCCGTGGCAATTGTTTTAATATTTTTTTCATCGCTTGAGAAATTGCGCAATTTTAGAATTACCACAAGTTCCGTTCTCTCGCGATTATCTCGAAATCTAGAAATGGGGTGTTTTGAGATTTTGCTTAAATCATGAAGTATCTTTAATTTTGAGTAATTGTGGACAGTTTCAGGTCCGTGGCAATTGTTTTAATATTTTTTTCATCGCTCGAGAAAATGCGCAATTTCAAAATTACCACAAGTTCCGTTCTCTCGCGATTATCTCGAAATCTAGAAATAGGGTGTTTTGAGATTTTCATTACATCATAAAGTATCGTTAATTTTGAGTAATTGTGGAAAGTTTCAGGTCCGTGGCAATTGTTTTAATATTTTTTTCATCGCTCGAGAAAATGCGCAATTTCAAAATTACCACAAGTTCCGTTCTCTCGCGATTATCTCGAAATCTAGAAACGGGGTGTTTTGAGATTTTCATTACATCATGAAGTATCTTTAATTTTGAGTAATTTTGGAAAGTTTCAGGTCCGTGGCAATTGTTTTAATATTTTTTTCATCGCTCGAGAAAATGCGCAATTTCAAAATTACCACAAGTTCCGTTCTCTCGCGATTATCTCGAAATCTAGAAATGGGGTGTTTTGAGATTTTGCTTAAATCATGAAGTATCTTTAATTTTGAGTAATTGTGGAAAGTTTCAGGCCCGTGGCAATTGTTTTAATATTTTTTTCATCGCTCGAGAAAATGCGCAATTTCAAAATTACCACAAGTTCCGTTCTCTCGCGATTATCTCGAAATCTAGAAATAGGGTGTTTTGAGATTTTCATTACATCATAAAGTATCGTTAATTTTGAGTAATTGTGGAAAGTTTCAGGTCCGTGGCAATTGTTTTAATATTTTTTTCATCGCTCGAGAAAATGCGCAATTTCAAAATTACCACAAGTTCCGTTCTCTCGCGATTATCTCGAAATCTAGAAATAGGGTGTTTTGAGATTTTCATTACATCATAAAGTATCGTTAATTTTGAGTAATTGTGGAAAGTTTCAGGTCCGTGGCAATTGTTTTAATATTTTTTTCATCGCTCGAGAAAATGCGCAATTTCAAAATTACCACAAGTTCCGTTCTCTCGCGATTATCTCGAAATCTAGAAATGGGGTGTTTTGAGATTTTGCTTAAATCATGAAGTATCTTTAATTTTGAGTAATTGTGGAAAGTTTCAGGCCCGTGGCAATTGTTTTAATATTTTTTTCATCGCTTGAGAAATTGCGCAATTTTAGAATTACCACAAGTTCCGTTCTCTCGCGATTATCTCGAAATCTAGAAATGGGGTGTTTTGAGATTTTGCTTAAATCATGAAGTATCTTTAATTTTGAGTAATTGTGGACAGTTTCAGGTCCGTGGCAATTGTTTTAATATTTTTTTCATCGCTCGAGAAAATGCGCAATTTCAAAATTACCACAAGTTCCGTTCTCTCGCGATTATCTCGAAATCTAGAAATGGGGTGTTTTGAGATTTTGCTTAAATCATGAAGTATCTTTAATTTTGAGTAATTGTGGAAAGTTTCAGGCCCGTGGCAATTGTTTTAATATTTTTTTCATCGCTCGAGAAAATGCGCAATTTCAAAATTACCACAAGTTCCGTTCTCTCGCGATTATCTCGAAATCTAGAAATGGGGTGTTTTGAGATTTTGCTTAAATCATGAAGTATCTTTAATTTTGAGTAATTGTGGAAAGTTTCAGGCCCGTGGCAATTGTTTTAATATTTTTTTCATCGCTTGAGAAATTGCGCAATTTTAGAATTACCACAAGTTCCGTTCTCTCGCGATTATCTCGAAATCTAGAAACGGGGTGTTTTGAGATTTTCATTACATCATAAAGTATCTTTAATTTTGAGTAATTGTGGAAAGTTTCAGGTCCGTGGCAATTGTTTTAATATTTTTTTCATCGCTCGAGAAAATGCGCAATTTCAAAATTACCACAAGTTCCGTTCTCTCGCGATTATCTCGAAATCTAGAAATGGGGTGTTTTGAGATTTTGCTTAAATCATGAAGTATCTTTAATTTTGAGTAATTGTGGAAAGTTTCAGGCCCGTGGCAATTGTTTTAATATTTTTTTCATCGCTTGAGAAATTGCGCAATTTTAGAATTACCACAAGTTCCGTTCTCTCGCGATTATCTCGAAATCTAGAAACGGGGTGTTTTGAGATTTTCATTACATCATAAAGTATCTTTAATTTTGAGTAATTGTGGAAAGTTTCAGGTCCGTGGCAATTGTTTTAATATTTTTTTCATCGCTCGAGAAAATGCGCAATTTCAAAATTACCACAAGTTCCGTTCTCTCGCGATTATCTCGAAATCTAGAAACGGGGTGTTTTGAGATTTTGCTTAAATCATGAAGTATCTTTAATTTTGAGTAATTGTGGAAAGTTTCAGGCCCGTGGCAATTGTTTTAATATTTTTTTCATCGCTTGAGAAATTGCGCAATTTTAGAATTACCACAAGTTCCGTTCTCTCGCGATTATCTCGAAATCTAGAAATGGGGTGTTTTGAGATTTTGCTTAAATCATGAAGTATCTTTAATTTTGAGTAATTGTGGACAGTTTCAGGTCCGTGGCAATTGTTTTAATATTTTTTTCATCGCTCGAGAAAATGCGCAATTTCAAAATTACCACAAGTTCCGTTCTCTCGCGATTATCTCGAAATCTAGAAATGGGGTGTTTTGAGATTTTGCTTAAATCATGAAGTATCTTTAATTTTGAGTAATTGTGGACAGTTTCAGGTCCGTGGCAATTGTTTTAATATTTTTTTCATCGCTCGAGAAAATGCGCAATTTCAAAATTACCACAAGTTCCGTTCTCTCGCGATTATCTCGAAATCTAGAAATGGGGTGTTTTGAGATTTTGCTTAAATCATGAAGTATCTTTAATTTTGAGTAATTTTGGAAAGTTTCAGGTCCGTGGCAATTGTTTTAATATTTTTTTCATCGCTCGAGAAAATGCGCAATTTCAAAATTACCACAAGTTCCGTTCTCTCGCGATTATCTCGAAATCTAGAAATGGGGTGTTTTGAGATTTTGCTTAAATCATGAAGTATCTTTAATTTTGAGTAATTGTGGAAAGTTTCAGGCCCGTGGCAATTGTTTTAATATTTTTTTCATCGCTCGAGAAAATGCGCAATTTCAAAATTACCACAAGTTCCGTTCTCTCGCGATTATCTCGAAATCTAGAAATAGGGTGTTTTGAGATTTTCATTACATCATAAAGTATCGTTAATTTTGAGTAATTGTGGAAAGTTTCAGGTCCGTGGCAATTGTTTTAATATTTTTTTCATCGCTCGAGAAAATGCGCAATTTCAAAATTACCACAAGTTCCGTTCTCTCGCGATTATCTCGAAATCTAGAAATGGGGTGTTTTGAGATTTTGCTTAAATCATGAAGTATCTTTAATTTTGAGTAATTGTGGAAAGTTTCAGGCCCGTGGCAATTGTTTTAATATTTTTTTCATCGCTTGAGAAATTGCGCAATTTTAGAATTACCACAAGTTCCGTTCTCTCGCGATTATCTCGAAATCTAGAAACGGGGTGTTTTGAGATTTTCATTACATCATAAAGTATCTTTAATTTTGAGTAATTGTGGAAAGTTTCAGGTCCGTGGCAATTGTTTTAATATTTTTTTCATCGCTCGAGAAAATGCGCAATTTCAAAATTACCACAAGTTCCGTTCTCTCGCGATTATCTCGAAATCTAGAAATGGGGTGTTTTGAGATTTTCATTACATCATGAAGCATCATTAATTTTGAGTAATTGTAGAAAGTTTCAGTTCCGTGGCAATTGTTTTAATATTTTTTTCATCGCTCGAGAAATTGCGCAATTTCAGAATTACCACAAGTTCCGTTCTCTCGCGATTATCTCGAAATCTAGAAACGGGGTGTTTTGAGATTTTCATTAAATCATGAAGTATCTTTAATTTTGAGCAATTGTGGAAAGTTTCAGGCCCGTGGCAATTGTTTTAATATTTTTTTCATCGCTCGAGAAATTGCGCAATTTTAGAATTACCACAAGTTCCGTTCTCTCGCGATTATCTCGAAATCTAGAAACGGGGTGTTTTGAGATTTTCATTAAATCATGAAGTATCTTTAATTTTGAGTAATTGTGGAAAGTTTCAGGTCCGTGGCAATTGTTTTAATATTTTTTTCATCGCTCGAGAAATTGCGCAATTTTAGAATTACCACAAGTTCCGTTCTCTCGCGATTATCTCGAAATCTAGAAACGGGGTGTTTTGAGATTTTCATTAAATCATGAAGTATCTTTAATTTTGAGTAATTGTGGAAAGTTTCAGGTCCGTGGCAATTGTTTTAATATTTTTTTCATCGCTCGAGAAATTGCGCAATTTTAGAATTACCACAAGTTCCGTTCTCTCGCGATTATCTCGAAATCTAGAAATGGGGTGTTTTGAGATTTTCATTAAATCATGAAGTATCTTTAATTTTGAGCAATTGTGGAAAGTTTCAGGCCCGTGGCAATTGTTTTAATATTTTTTTCATCGCTCGAGAAATTGCGCATTTTCAGAATTACCACAAGTTCCGTTCTCTCGCGATTATCTCGAAATCTAGAAATGGGGTGTTTTGAGATTTTGCTTAAATCATGAAGTATCTTTAATTTTGAGTAATTGTGGACAGTTTCAGGTCCGTGGCAATTGTTTTAATATTTTTTTCATCGCTCGAGAAATTGCGCAATTTTAGAATTACCACAAGTTCCGTTCTCTCGCGATTATCTCGAAATCTAGAAACGGGGTGTTTTGAGATTTTCATTAAATCATGAAGTATCTTTAATTTTGAGTAATTGTGGAAAGTTTCAGGTCCGTGGCAATTGTTTTAATATTTTTTTCATCGCTCGAGAAATTGCGCAATTTTAGAATTACCACAAGTTCCGTTCTCTCGCGATTATCTCGAAATCTAGAAATGGGGTGTTTTGAGATTTTCATTACATCATGAAGCATCATTAATTTTGAGTAATTGTAGAAAGTTTCAGTTCCGTGGCAATTGTTTTAATATTTTTTTCATCGCTCGAGAAATTGCGCAATTTCAGAATTACCACAAGTTCCGTTCTCTCGCGATTATCTCGAAATCTAGAAACGGGGTGTTTTGAGATTTTCATTAAATCATGAAGTATCTTTAATTTTGAGCAATTGTGGAAAGTTTCAGGCCCGTGGCAATTGTTTTAATATTTTTTTCATCGCTCGAGAAATTGCGCAATTTTAGAATTACCACAAGTTCCGTTCTCTCGCGATTATCTCGAAATCTAGAAACGGGGTGTTTTGAGATTTTCATTAAATCATGAAGTATCTTTAATTTTGAGTAATTGTGGAAAGTTTCAGGTCCGTGGCAATTGTTTTAATATTTTTTTCATCGCTCGAGAAATTGCGCAATTTTAGAATTACCACAAGTTCCGTTCTCTCGCGATTATCTCGAAATCTAGAAATGGGGTGTTTTGAGATTTTCATTACATCATGAAGCATCATTAATTTTGAGTAATTGTGGAAAGTTTCAGGTCCGTGGCGATTGTTTTAATATTTTTTTCATCGCTCGAGAAAATGCGCAATTTCAGAATTACCACAAGTTCCGTTCTCTTGCGATTATCTCGAAATCTAGAAACGGGGTGTTTTGAGATTTTCAATAAATCGTGAAGTATCGTTAATTTTGAGTAATTGTATAAAGTTTCAGGTATCTCTCAAAAACTTAATTTATAGAAACATAAATTTGCCATTTTTTTTTTTTTTAGTGGCGTCTGAAAATATCAATCATTAAAATTAATTCCACTCGCCATAATTTACGACGAATAGTTAAGCGAAGGAGAGGAGACACGTTAAAAATATTTTAAAGCATTTTACAGCCAAACATTAACATCGCTATAAATCAAAACGCATAAACATATTTTTATTATGATTATCAATCTTCTTTAAAACCACTAAATAAATTAATGCAATTATTTCGAGCTCTCCGGTCTCCGACGTAATTTACATAAACCGAACATCTGTGTGTGTTGTGTTGTTGTTTCTTCGATACAGTTTTTCCCGAAAATTGTGAAGCCCCTGCCATCGTAAACGGTCCGGATTATGATCCAATAAAGATTTATTTAAAATTCAAATTGCTTCTAAGTAACGGCGCTTAAAATTTTTGACTTATAGGGCCATAAAGTGGACAGCGGCAATACCTGCACAGTCGTCGAAAATTAAAATTAGCCTAAGCCCGAGTGAAATAAAAATTGTGAAGGCCGTCCGTGACGAGAGGACGGCCCACCCCGCAATAAATATGGGATTATAAAATCTACGGGGTGTCCCTTACTAAGAGATTCTGTGGGTTAAATACGATGATTAAATATTTAAAATGATAAATCTCATCGTTACTCTAAAAAAAATATTCTAATTACTAGCAGTTAGATTTTCAAATTTCGCGCGCATTATTCGAATTTCAAACGTCAGTTGATAGATTTGTAAAATGGCAACAGTGTAGCTTTATGTTCTCCGGTGTTGCCAAGAGGATATCAGTTGGTGGTGAACCTTGGATGTCAGTAAAAAAATTTCAAAATGATATCTCGCACCATTACTTTAAAAAAATTCTAATTTGCACCAGCAGCAGCAGTTAGATTTTACGTAAATATGTAGAATGACAACAGCGTAGCTTTATGTTCTCCGGTGTTGCCAAAAGGATATCAGTTGGTGGTGAACCTTGGATGTCAGTAAAAAAATTTCAAAATGATATCTCGCACCATTACTTTAAAAAAATTCTAATTTGGATCAGCAGCAGCAGTTAGATTTTACGTAGATTTGTAGAATGGCAACAGCGTAGCTTTATGTTCTCCGGTGTTGCCAAAAGGATATCAGTTGGTGGTGAACCTTGGATGTCAGTAAAAAAATTTCAAAATGATATCTCGCACCATTACTTTAAAAAAATTCTAATTTGGATCAGCAGCAGCAGTTAGATTTTACGTAGATTAGTAGAATGGCAACAGCGTAGCTTTATGTTCTCCGGTGTTGCCAAAAGGATATCAGTTGGTGGTGAACCTTGGATGTCAGTAAAAAAATTTCAAAATGATATCTCGCACCATTACTTTAAAAAAATTCTAATTTGCACCAGTAGCAGCAGTTAGATTTTACGTAGATTTGTAGAATGGCAACAGCGTAGCTTTATGTTCTCCGGTGTTGCCAAAAGAATATCAGTTGGTGGTGAACCTTGGATGTCAGTAAAAATATTTCAAAATGATATCTCGCACCATTACTTTAAAAAAATTCTAATTTGCACCAACAGCAGCAGTTAGATTTTACGTAGATTTGTAAAATGGCAACAGCGTAGCTCTATGTTCTCCGGTGTTGCCAAAAGGAAATCAGTTGGTGGTGAACTTTGGATGTCAGTAAAAAAATTTCAAAATGATATCTCGCACCATTACTTTAAAAAAATTCTAATTTGCACCAACAGCAGCAGTTAGATTTTACGTAGATTTGTAAAATTGCAACAGCGTAGCTTTATGTTCTCCGGTGTTGCCAAAAGGATATCAGTTGGTGGTGAACTTTGGATGTCAGTAAAAAAATTCAAAATGATATTTCGCACCATTACTTTAAAAAAATTCTAATTTGCACCAGCAGCAGCAGTTAGATTTTACGTAAATCTGTAGAATGGCAACAGCGTAGCTTTATGTTCTCCGGTGTTGCCAATAGGAAATCAGTTGGTGGTGAACCTTGGATGTCAGTAAAAAAATTTCAAAATGATATTTCGCACCATTACTTTAAAAAAATTCTAATTTGCACCAACAGCAGCAGTTAGATTTTACGTAGATTTGTAAAATGGCAACAGCGTAGCTCTATGTTCTCCGGTGTTGCCAAAAGGATATCAGTTGGTGGTGAACCTTGGATGTCAGTAAAAAAATTTCAAAATGATATCTCGCACCATTACTTTAAAAAAATTCTAATTTGCACCAGCAGCAGCAGTTAGATTTTACGTAGATTTGTAAAATTGCAACAGCGTAGCTTTATGTTCTCCGGTGTTGCCAAAAGGATATCAGTTGGTGGTGAACTTTGGATGTCAGTAAAAAAATTCAAAATGATATTTCGCACCATTACTTTAAAAAAATTCTAATTTGCACCAGCAGCAGCAGTTAGATTTTACGTAAATCTGTAGAATGGCAACAGCGTAGCTCTATGTTCTCCGGTGTTGCCAAAAGGAAATCAGTTGGTGGTGAACCTTGGATGTCAGTAAAAAAATTCAAAATGATATTTCGCACCATTACTTTAAAAAAATTCTAATTTGCACCAGCAGCAGCAGTTAGATTTTACGTAGATTTGTAAAATGGCAACAGCGTAGCTTTATGTTCTCCGGTGTTGCCAAAAGGATATCAGTTGGTGGTGAACCTTGGATGTCAGTAAAAAAATTTCAAAATGATATTTCGCACCATTACTTTAAAAAAATTCTAATTTGCACCAACAGCAGCAGTTAGATTTTACGTAGATTTGTAAAATGGCAACAGCGTAGCTCTATGTTCTCCGGTGTTGCCAAAAGGATATCAGTTGGTGGTGAACCTTGGATGTCAGTAAAAAAATTTCAAAATGATATCTCGCACCATTACTTTAAAAAAATTCTAATTTGCACCAGTAGCAGCAGTTAGATTTTACGTAGATTTGTAAAATTGCAACAGCGTAGCTTTATGTTCTCCGGTGTTGCCAAAAGGATATCAGTTGGTGGTGAACTTTGGATGTCAGTAAAAAAATTCAAAATGATATTTCGCACCATTACTTTAAAAAAATTCTAATTTGCACCAGCAGCAGCAGTTAGATTTTACGTAAATCTGTAGAATGGCAACAGCGTAGCTCTATGTTCTCCGGTGTTGCCAAAAGGAAATCAGTTGGTGGTGAACCTTGGATGTCAGTAAAAAAATTCAAAATGATATTTCGCACCATTACTTTAAAAAAATTCTAATTTGCACCAGCAGCAGCAGTTAGATTTTACGTAGATTTGTAAAATGGCAACAGCGTAGCTTTATGTTCTCCGGTGTTGCCAAAAGGATATCAGTTGGTGGTGAACATTAGATGTGAGTAAAAACTCCGACTTGGAATTTCAAATTGAATCGCCTTTAAATTTTAAATTTCAAGTTAATGTTTAAAGTTCACCACCAACTGACGCCCTATTAGCAACACCGTAGAACATAAAGCTCCGCCGCTTCAATTCCCCAGATTTGAATTTCCCGCCGATTCAAATTACAGGCGGGAAATTCAAAACAACTCGAACGCAAACGTGAAAATTTGACCGACATTTTATTCCATACATAATCTGAACATTTGCGCAATAATAATAATAATCTTAATTGATTCATTTAACTGTACAACACAGATTGAACATTAACTATTACCACGTTTCAAATAAATAAAGCGTATAATTCAAAAACTAAATGCAGCAATTAATTATTGCTAGTTTATATTTGTTGCGTGGTAAAGTCACTATTATTTATACGACCATTCTTTAATTTTGGTGTGAAGCCTCCTTTATTTTTAGAAACATCACATAATCCGTGTTATTGTATTTTTAAATTGCCGGTGAGAAAATTAAATTTAGAAATGCTCTTTTAAACGTTCGGATGAAAATCGGCGCGCGTTGTGACAATGGAAGACATCTGAAGTATTCACCTAATTCCGAAATGCATCAACTCGTCAATCGTCATCGGATGGCTTACCGGGGGCCATCAGCGTCGAAGATTTTGATAGCATTAATGGACGAAATTAGGCGCGCTAAAAATATATACGGAGCGCCTAATTAGTTTCGAGTGTCTATGCGGCGATTTTGAAAATAGAACCGGGAGAATATACAAAGACATTAGTGCAATTGCGTGTAGAGAAAAGACATTAAATTTTCAGGCTGGCGCACTGATGAGGGTAATGGAGTGTGGCACAGATTGCCGAAATCCAACTAAGTGATACCGCCGCCGCTGCCGCTGCCGCCGCCGCCGCCGCCTCTGATTGTCCGCGTTATCGGGCCCCCACATTTATTACGCATTTATTATCCTATTATGCCGCGTTATATAATTTATCACAATTTTGGGGAAACATAAATAACCGTTTATGGATAATTTGAATCGATTCGGTGCCGGCGCGCATCGTCAATAAAATATCTCCAAGGTAATGATGGTATTTTCTAAAAATTAGTCCATCATCATCATTTCACGTTTTAATCCGATTCCCAAATTTTAACGGAAGTGGCGATACTTTAAATGTCTAATAAATTCGCACAAAAATATTCCAAACTTTTTCACATCTTCACCTGAAAATTTTTCAAAATCCAGAAGGGTGTCTGTATTTTTTTTTTGTGAAATTATAATCTAGAATGAATTTAAAGTAATTTTGGAAATTTTCAAGTCGATAGGAATTATTTTTATATTTTTTTCGAATCGCCAAAATTTTAAGAAATTTCCACGAATTTACTTATTCTCTGCGTTCCTGAAATTACCCCAAAATCTAGTAAGTTGTGAATAGTTTTTCATGTGATTGTAATTTCAAATTAATTTTAAGTCATTTTGGAAATTTTGATGCCGATAGTGATTATTTTTATATTTGTTCAGATCGCCAAAAATTTTCCAAATTTTTTCACATCTTTACTCGCCGTTCACCTGAAAATATCTCAAAATCCAGAAGGGTGTATATATAGTTTTTCTTGTAATTATAATTTCGAATGAATTTTAAGTAATTTTGGAAATTTTCAAGGCAATGGCAATTGTTTTTACATTCTCTTCCATACACAAAAAATATTTTTTTTTTTTTGAGACAGTATATATGTAGCTTTTCGGGGAATTGTAATCTCGAATGAGTTCTAAAGAATTTTGGAATTTTTCACGTTGATAGCAATTGTTTTTATATTTTTTTCGAATCGACAAAATAATTATAAATTTCCATATCTTTACACGTAATTCAGCTGAATTTTTTTTTTTAAATCCGGGGGTTCTTTACAAAATTTTCCCTGTAATTATAATCTACAATGAATTTAAAGTAATTATTTTCATATTTTTAAAAATCGCCAAAATTATTCCAAACTTCACCTGAAAATATCTCAAAGTCCAGAAGGCTTTGGATATATTTTTTCTTGTAATTATAATTTAGAATTAATTTTAAGTAATTTTGGAAATTTTTAAGGCAATAGCAATTGTTTGTATATTTTTTTTTCGAATCGCCAAAATTATTACAAAATTTCACATCTTTACTCGCTGTTCACCTGAAATTATCCTAAAATCTAGAGGGCGTATGTATGAACTTTTTATGTAATTATAATCTCAAATGAGTTCGAAGTTATTTTGGAAAATTTCAAGCCGATAGCAATTGTTTCTATATTTTTTAGAATCGCTAAAATTATTCCAATTTTTTTTCACATCTTCACTCAAAGTTCACCTGAAAATATCTCAAAATCCAAAAAGGTGTGTGTATTTTTTTTTCATGTAATTATACTCTTGAATGAATTTTAAGTAAGTTTGGAAATTATCAAGTCGATCGCAATTGTTTTTATATATTTTTTTGAATCGCCAAAATTATCACAAATTTCCATATCTTTACCCGTAATTCACCGAATTTTTTTTTTTAATCCTGAGAGGGTCAGTATATTTTTTATGCAGTTATAATCAAGAATGAATTTAAAGGAATTTTGGAAATTTTCAAGCCGATAGTAATTGTTTTTAAATTTTTTTCGAATCGCCAAAATTATTTCAATTTTTTTTACATCTTTACTCGTCGTTCACCTGAAAATATCTCAAAATCCAGAAAGGTGTGTGTATTTTTTTTCATGTAATTATAGTCTCCAATTAATTTTAAGTAATTTTGTAAATTTACAAGTCGATAGCAATGGTTTCTATATTTTTTTGAGTCGCCAAAATAAATATTTTTTTCTTTGCAATTTTACGCTCCGTTCACATGAAATAATCAAAAAATTGAAGAATGGAAGGTGTGAAACTTTATGGGTAATACATTTAGAACGCATTTTGAGTAATTTTGGAAAATTTCAAGCCGATAGCAATTGTTTCTATATTTTTTCGAATCGCCAAAATTATTCCGAATTTTTTCAAATTTTTTTGCTCACCGTTCACGTGAAAATACCTCAAAGTCCAGAAGGGTGCGTTTATATTTTTTCCTTTAATTGTACTCTTGAATGAATTTTAAGTCATTTTGGAAGTTTTTAAGGCGATAGCAATTATTTTTATATTTTTTTCTAATCGCTAAAATTATTAGAAACTTTCAGATCTTTACTCTCTCTGCACCTGAAAATAAACCAAAATCCATAGAGGGGATGTTTATATTTTTTATGGAATTACAATCTCGAATGAATTCTAAGTCAGTTTTGAAATTTTCAAGTCGATAGCAATTGTTTCTATATTTTTTTTGAGTCACCAAAATAATTTTTTTTTTGCAATTATTCGCTCTGTTCGCATGAAATAACCCAAAAAATTTATAATGGAAGGTATGAAGCTTTACAGGGAATAAATTTAGAACGCATTTTGGGTAATTTTGAAAAGTTTCAAGTCGCTGGCTATTGTTTCTATATTTTTTTTGAGTCGCCAAAATAAATATTTTTTTCTTGCAATTTTCCGCTCCGTTCACATGAAATAATAAAAAAAATTAACAATGCAAGGTTTGAAGCTTTATAAGGAATTCATTTAGAAAGCATTTTGAGTAATTTTGAAAAGTTTCAAGTCGCTGGCAATTGTTTCTATATTTTTTTTGTAATTTTACACTTTGATCACGTGAAATTATTCAAAATCCTAATGATGGGATATATAAATCCTTTATATAGAAAACATTGGGACATTTTTTTAGTAATTTTGGAAAGTTTCAAGCCGATGGCTATTGTTTTTATATTTTTTTTTTGAGTCACTAAAATAAATATTTTTTCTTGCAATTGTACGCTCCGTTCACATGAAATAATCCAAAAAAATAACAATGGAAGGTATGAAGCTTTACAGGGAATAAATTTAGAAAGCATTTTGAGTAATTTTGAAAAGTTTCAAGTCGCTGGCAATTGTTTCTATATTTTTTTTTGTAATTTTACACTTTGATCACGTGAAATTATTCAAAATTCTAATGATGGGAAACATTGGGACATTTTTTTAGTAATTTTGGAAAGTTTCAAGCCGATGGCTATTGTTTCTATATTTTTTTGAGTCACCAAAATAAATATTTTTTCTTGCAATTTTACGCGTTGATCACGTAAAATTATTCAAAGCGGGATATACAACGACTTTATAGAAAAAATATTTGGAAATAATTTTTAGTGGTTTTGTAAAGTCGATATATATATATATATATATATATATATATATATATATATATATATAGCAACTGTTTTTATATTTTCCATCGCTAAAATAATTATTATTGGTAATTTTAATTTGCGTTTAGAGTATGTGATATTTTCATTCGGTTTTCATGTATCAAACGCATTTCGTTTGATGATTTACCGACATCATAAACAAAGCACTTTTCGCATTACGTGGCCTATCGCGATGTACTGTTAGAATAATTATGCACATCAAATCTGGACTGTATCTCTGATATCCGTCGTTTTTTTTTTAATTAACAGTTCGGCATGTGATTTTCAGGTCCGGACGCGGAAACACGGACCGTGAGTCCGCACTCCGATATATATATATATATATATATATATATATAAATTCTTTAGGAGGTAATGTCCCGAGTGATATTTTTTTAACATTTACGATGCTAAACTATGTAAATCATTAGCCGGAAAGCAATTAGGCGAAAGTTGTGATGCTGAGGATTTATACAAATATTTTCGGAAGTAATAGTAATTCATTGGGAATTTACAATTGCCACGATCGGAACTCCAAAAGTCTAAATCTAATTAGCGCGCTGTTTTACGAGGGCCACGATGCATGCGATGGTATCGGAACGCGAAGGGATAAGGATCGGGTTTAAAATGCTCGCGAAAGGGCGCAGAGATTCCCATGGAATGGGACATGAACCAGTTGCGACTTCCTGTTCCGGCCAGGTGACCGCAACGGCGCGTCGCGGCCGCCGCGGGAACTACGCTTGCCTGGTGGACCGAAAACACCGGCGACCATCCACCCACGCCCGAAGCACTGATTCGGATTCGTATGAAATATAACAAATCCTGTAAAGTCGCAAAATGCTAAATTCGAATTCTCAGTTTGAGTTTTGAACGCTGCAATTTTGTTTACAAGCGAGATTTAGCTATTTTTCTTAAATTGAATATCTAAAAATGCTCTCTTTTGATTGTATTTAAAAATTTTGAAGCAAATTCCTGAAGAAAATATTTTTTTACATATTTTCAAACCGCTAAATGCAATTTTCGAACTCTTAGTTTAAGTTTGGAACGCTGCAATTTTATTTACAAGTGAGCTTTAGTAATTTTTTTAATTAAATATCTTGAGTAAAGAAATGGAAATTTGTAATAATTTTAGCGACTTGAAAAAAATATAAAAAACAATTGCCATCGACTTGAAACTTCACGAATTTGCTCATAACGAATGCCAAATTGTGTTTGCGTAAAAACTATCAACACTTCATGCGTAAATTTTGGAAAAATTTAATGTAAACTGAGCGTTAAGTTTTGAAAAAAAAATGTAATAATTTTAGCGACTTGAAAAAAATATAAAAACAATTGCCATCGACTTGAAACTTCAAGAATATGCTCACAACGAATGCCAAATTGTGTTTTTGTAAAAACTATCAACACTTCGTCCCAAAATTTTGGAAAAATTTAATGTCAACTGGGCGTTAAGTTTTGAAAAAAAAATGTAATAATTTTAGCGATCTGAAAAAAATATAAAAACAATCGCCGCAGACTTGAAATTTTCCAAATTTACTCAAAATACATTCTGCTTTATCATCCAACCAAAATCCAAAAACTTCGCTTAGCTAAATTCGGAAATAATCGCAAAAAACACAACTTATGTCATGTTGAAAGTTACTCACTTTTCTACGGTTTGAAAAAAATATAAAAACAATTGCAACAGACTTGAAATTTTCCAAATTTACTCAAAATACATTCTGCTTTATAATCCAACCAAAACTCAAAAACTTCGCTTACCTAAATTCGGAAATAATCGCAGAAAACATAACTTATGTCATGTTGAAAGTTACTCACTTTTCTACGGTTTGAAAAAAATATAAAAACAATTGCCACAGACTTGAAATTTTCCAAATTTACTCAAAATACATTCTGCTTTATAATCCAACCAAAATCCAAAAACTTCGCTTAGCTAAATTCGGAGATAATCGCAAAAAACACAACTTATGTCATGTTGAAAGTTAGTCACTTTTCTACGGTTTGAAAAAAATATAAAAACAATTGCAACAGATTTGAAATTTTTCAAATTTACTCAAAATACATTCTGCTTTATAATCCAACCAAAATCCAAAAACTTCGCTTAGCTAAATTCGGAGATAATCGCAAAAAACACAACTTATGTCATATTGAAAGTTACTTACTTTTCTACGGTTTGAAAAAAAATATAAAAACAATTGCAACAGACTTGAAATTTTCCAAATTTACTCAAAATACATTCTGCTTTATAATCCAACCAAAATCCAAAAACTTTGCTTAGCTAAATTCGGAAATAATCGCAGAAAACACAACTTATGTCATGTTGAAAGTTACTCAGTTTTCCACGGTTTGAAAAAAATATAAAAACAATCGCCGCAGACTTGAAATTTTCCAAATTCACTCAAAATACATTCTACTTTATAATCCAACGAAAATCCAAAAACACGGCTGAGCTAAATTCGGAAATAATCGCAAAAAACACAACTCATGTCATGTTGAAAGTTACTCACTTTTCTACGGTTTGAAAAAAATATAAAAACAATCGCCGCAGACTTGAAATTTTCCAAATTTACTCAAAATACATTCTGCTTTATAATCCAACCAAAATCCAAAAACTTCGTTTAGCTAAATTCGGAAATAATCGCAAAAAACACAACTTATGTCATGTTGAAAGTTACTCACTTTTCTACGGTTTGAAAAAAATAAAAAAACAATTGCAATAGATTTGAAATTTTCCAAATTTACTCAAAATACATTCTGCTTTATAATCCAACCAAAATCCAAAAACTTCGCTTAGCTAAATTCGGAGATAATCGCAAAAAACACAACTTATGTCATGTTGAAAGTTAGTCACTTTTCTACGGTTTGAAAAAAATATAAAAACAATTGCAACAGATTTGAAATTTTTCAAATTTACTCAAAATACATTCTGCTTTATAATCCAACCAAAATCCAAAAACTTCGCTTAGCTAAATTTGGAAATAATCGCAGAAAAAACAACTTATGTCATGTTGAAAGTTACTCACTTTTCTACGGTTTGAAAAAAATATAAAAACAATCGCCGCAGACTTGAAATTTTCCAAATTTACTCAAAATACATTCCGCTTTATAATCCATCCAAAATGCAAAAACTTCGCTTAGCTAAATTCGGAAATAATCGCAAAAAACACAACTTATGTCATGTTGAGTTACTCTGTTTTCTACGGTTTGAAAAAAATATAAAAACAATCGCCGCAGACTTGAAATTTTCCAAATTTACTCAAAATACATTCTGCTTTATAATCCAACCAAAATCCAAAAACTTCGCTTAGCTAAATTCGGAAATAATCGCAAAAAAACACAACTTATGTCATGTTGAAAGTTACTCACTTTTCTACGGTTTGAAAAAAATAAAAAAACAATTGCAATAGATTTGAAATTTTCCAAATTTACTCAAAATACATTCTGCTTTATAATCCAACCAAAATCCAAAAACTTCGCTTAGCTAAATTCGGAGATAATCGCAAAAAACACAACTTATGTCATGTTGAAAGTTAGTCACTTTTCCACGGTTTGAAAAAAATATAAAAACAATCGCCGCAGACTTGAAATTTTCCAAATTCACTCAAAATACATTCTACTTTATAATCCAACGAAAATCCAAAAACACGGCTGAGCTAAATTCGGAAATAATCGCAAAAAACACAACTCATGTCATGTTGAAAGTTACTCACTTTTCTACGGTTTGAAAAAAATATAAAAACAATCGCCGCAGACTTGAAATTTTCCAAATTTACTCAAAATACATTCTGCTTTATAATCCAACCAAAATCCAAAAACTTCGTTTAGCTAAATTCGGAAATAATCGCAAAAAACACAACTTATGTCATGTTGAAAGTTACTCACTTTTCTACGGTTTGAAAAAAATAAAAAAACAATTGCAATAGATTTGAAATTTTCCAAATTTACTCAAAATACATTCTGCTTTATAATCCAACCAAAATCCAAAAACTTCGCTTAGCTAAATTCGGAGATAATCGCAAAAAACACAACTTATGTCATGTTGAAAGTTAGTCACTTTTCTACGGTTTGAAAAAAATATAAAAACAATTGCAACAGATTTGAAATTTTTCAAATTTACTCAAAATACATTCTGCTTTATAATCCAACCAAAATCCAAAAACTTCGCTTAGCTAAATTTGGAAATAATCGCAGAAAAAACAACTTATGTCATGTTGAAAGTTACTCACTTTTCTACGGTTTGAAAAAAATATAAAAACAATCGCCGCAGACTTGAAATTTTCCAAATTTACTCAAAATACATTCCGCTTTATAATCCATCCAAAATGCAAAAACTTCGCTTAGCTAAATTCGGAAATAATCGCAAAAAACACAACTTATGTCATGTTGAGTTACTCTGTTTTCTACGGTTTGAAAAAAATATAAAAACAATCGCCGCAGACTTGAAATTTTCCAAATTTACTCAAAATACATTCTGCTTTATAATCCAACCAAAATCCAAAAACTTCGCTTAGCTAAATTCGGAAATAATCGCAAAAAAACACAACTTATGTCATGTTGAAAGTTACTCACTTTTCTACGGTTTGAAAAAAATAAAAAAACAATTGCAATAGATTTGAAATTTTCCAAATTTACTCAAAATACATTCTGCTTTATAATCCAACCAAAATCCAAAAACTTCGCTTAGCTAAATTCGGAGATAATCGCAAAAAACACAACTTATGTCATGTTGAAAGTTAGTCACTTTTCTACGGTTTGAAAAAAATATAAAAACAATTGCAACAGATTTGAAATTTTTCAAATTTACTCAAAATACATTCTGCTTTATAATCCAACCAAAATCCAAAAACTTCGCTTAGCTAAATTTGGAAATAATCGCAGAAAAAACAACTTATGTCATGTTGAAAGTTACTCACTTTTCTACGGTTTGAAAAAAATATAAAAACAATCGCCGCAGACTTGAAATTTTCCAAATTTACTCAAAATACATTCCGCTTTATAATCCATCCAAAATCCAAAAACTTCGCTTAGCTAAATTCGGAGATAATCGCAAAAAACACAACTTATGTCATGTTGAAAGTTAGTCACTTTTCTACGGTTTGAAAAAAATATAAAAACAATTGCAACAGATTTGAAATTTTTCAAATTTACTCAAAATACATTCTGCTTTATAATCCAACGAAAATAAAAAAACTTCGCTTAGCTAAATTCGAAAATAATGTGCAGAATATTAAAAATTATATTTAATGGAAATTGATTTTTAATTATCAGTTATGAAGATAATTCCAACTGTTGGTAAATGATTGAATGCAATTAATTAATTAAATCGTAAGGGAGAACGTCGAAATCAGATAAATTTTGGAAAATTCGATGACAAGTTTTAGCATTTCACACAAATTATCTGCAACAATGGACGACCCTGAATCTTGGTAAATAGCGTAAATATTTATAGAGGCTGATTTAAAAAAATTAGCGTGGAAATGTAAGCTAATCCGTCCATCGTTTTGGTCTGCTGGCGGTGTCCCGAGATTTAAAACGCAGATATGGAAATTTTATTACTACAAACTTAATTTCGCGCGGCTTTGTTCTGCCCCATTATTATTTCATTGATAAAAATAGCTAATTTTTAATAATAACAAATTTATTGTATTTTCCTGGAGTACACAAAAAAATTAATTGTAAATCAAAAATTATTGTATATCAAAAAAAATTAACAAATTTATTAATAACACACTGTATATATTTATTATAATAACACACTGCATATATTTATTATTCGATTTCTGAATAAATTCTGATTACTAATTTAGTATTTTTCTCGAGTATACCAATCATGAAAAAAAAATTATTAAACAAGTTTATTAATAACGCACTGTATTTATATTAAAGCAATGAATTAATTTTCATATTGCAATCGAATATTGTCCGCTACGAGTCATAAAACGGGTGTTCGGCATAATCTAATTCGCGGTCAGCTGGAAGCGCGCGAATGCCATAAAAATTGTAAATCCGGAAATAATTGCGAAATTATTTGTCATGAAAACGTGTAATTTGTACCGCATAGGCTTTTATGATTATTATTATTATTAATAAAAATGAATATTCGCGTTCGAATGTAATAATTTTAACGGCAATCGATGTCGCCTGCGTAATACAGCAATTTAATACTTTTTTTTATTCAATATATTTTTTAATAAACATTAGTTTTATTTATAAAATGTATAAAATATATGTCCTGGTAAATATTAAAAAAAAAAATAAGAAATCAATTATTACAGACCGGTTTCGGAGTATTAGAGATACTGATGGACAAACAGTATCACTATGAGGGATTTAACGCATTCAGTAAAATAATAATAATTATTAAAAAATAAAAAAAATATTATTATTACCTACAGACAGAATTAATTATTAAAAAAAATATTATTAACTACAGGCAGACTTGATTATTTAAAAAAATATTATTAGTAACTACAGGCAGAATTAATTATTAAAAAAGATTATTATTTACTACAGACAGAATTAATTATTAACAAAATATTATCATTAACTACAGACAGAATTAATTATTAAAAAAAATATATTATTATTAACCACAGACAGACTTGATTATAAAAAAAATATTATTATTAATTGGAGCTACGAAAAAATTTATAATTCGTTTATATTTCCGAAATGTTGAAAACAAGGTATGAAACAGGGAAATAACATTTAATGCACAATTTCTCTTTAAAAAATACGATTTATTATTATTTGTAATTTTGAATATTTAAATAGTTGGAGAAATGAAAAAATTTCGAATTTCGAAAATTTAAAATTCGCTTAAAAAATTGGCGTATTTCAAAAAAAAAAAAAAACTTATTTAGTAACAGCAACATTTTGTCTATTTGTGTCGATTGTTTTATAATTTTATTTCCTGCGAAAACTATTTTTTTTTCTCCAACGATTGAAATGTCCGAATTAAATTTTTTAAAAATTAATAACTTGCTTGGAAATTGATGAATTTTCAAGAACTAAATTGATTTAGAAAGATTATATCTAGTAGTTTTGATTGTTTTATAATGTTAAATTTTATCCCTGCAGAAACATTTTTTTTTAAATTTTTTCCATGTCGATGGAAATTTTTCAAAAATTCATAACTTGCTGGAAATTTGGTGGATTAAAAAAAAAACAATTGATTTAAAAAGAGCAAGGTTCTGTAAAGTCGTTTTTGATTGATTTATAATTTTATCCCTACAGAAACATATTTTTTTTAAATTTTTATTCCGTCGATCGAAATGTTCAAGTAAAATTTTTAAAAATCCATAACTTATTAAAAAACAGGTGGATTTTGAAAAATCTAACTGGTTTAGAAAAAGAAAGGTTTTATAAAGTGGTTTTGATTGATTTATAATTTTATCCCTGCAAAAACAATTTTTTTTTATTTTTCTATATCGGTCGAAACGTTTAAGTTATTTTTTTCAAAAATTCATAAGTTGTTGGAAAATCAGTGGATTTTGAAAAATCTAATTGATTTAGAAAAAGCAAGGTTCTGTTAAGTCGTTTTTGATTGATTAATAATTTTATTCCTGCAGAAACATTTTTTTTTTATTTTTATTCTGTCGATCGAAATGTTCAAGTAAAATTTTTCAAAAATTCATAACTTGTTAAAAGAAGCAGTGGATTTTAAAAAATCTAACTGATTTAGAAATAGAAAGGTTTTATAAAGTAGTTTTGATTGATTTATAATTTTATCAGCGCAAAAACTATTTTTTTTTTAATTTTTCTATATCGGTCAAAATTTTGAAGTTATTTTTTTTTTAAATTCATAAGTTCTTGGAAAATCAGTGGATTTTGAAAAATCTAATTGATTTGGAAAGAGCAAGGTTCTGTTAAGTCGTTTTTGATTGATTTATAATTTTATCCCTGCAAAAACTATTTTTTTTTTATTTTTCTATTTCGGTCGAAATATTTAAGTTATTTTTTTTCAAAAATTCATAAGTTGTTGGAAAATCAGTAAATTTTGAAAAATCTAATTGATTTAGAAAGAGCAAGGTTTTATAAAGTGGTTTTGATTGATTTATAATTTTTTCCCTGCAAAAACTATTTTTTTAAATTTTTCTATGTCGGTCGAAATGTGTAAGTTATTTTTTTTCAAAAATTCATAAGTTGTTGGAAAATCAGTGGATTTTGAAAAATCTAATTGATTTGGAAAGAGCAAGGTTCTTTAAAGTCGTTTTGGTTGTTTTATAATTTTATCGCTGCAAAAACTATTTTTTTTTCATTTTTCTATATCGGTCGAAATGTTCAAGTTATTTTTTTCAAAAATTCATAAGTTGTTGGAAAATCAGTGGATTTTGAAAAATCTAATTGATTTAGAAAGAGCCATGTTCTGTTAAGTCGTTTTTGATTGATTTATAATTTCATTCCCGTAGAAACATTTTTTTTTTAATTTTTATTCTGTCGATCGAAATGTTCAAGTAAAATTTTTCAAAAATTCATAACTTGTTAAAAAACCAGTGGATTTTGAAAAATCTAACTGATTTAGAAATAGAAAGGTTTTATAAAGTGGTTTTGATTGATTTATAATTTTATCCCCGCAAAAACTATTTTTTTTAAATTTTTCTATATCGGTCGAAATATTTAAGTTATTTTTTTTTTCAAAAATTCGTAAGTTGTTGGAAAATTAGTGGATTTAAAAAAATCTAATTTCTTTAGAAAGAGAAAGGTTCTGTTAAGTCTTTAACCGGTGGATTTTGAAAAATTTAACTGATTTAGAAAGAGCAAGGTTTTATAAAATGGTTTTAATTGATTTATAATTTTATCCCTGCAAAAACTATTTTTTTTTAAATTTTTCTATGTCGGTCGAAATGTTTAAGTTATTTTTTTCAAAAATTCATAAATTGTTGGAAAATCAGTGGATTTTGAAAAATCTAATTGATTTGGAAAGAGCAAGGTTCTTTAAAGTCGTTTTGGTTGTTTTATAATTTTATTCGTGCAGAAAAAAAAAATGTCTTAGTTTGTTTTCTCTATGTCAAGTGAAATTTGTTCAAGATTTATTTTTCAAAAATCCGTAACTTGCTAGAAAATCGGTGGATTTTGAAAATCCTAATTGATTTAGAAACAGCAAGCTTATGTAAAGTTGTTTTTATTGATTTATAATTTTATCCCTGCAAAAACTATTTTTTTTTAATTATTTTATTCCATGTCGATCGAAATGTTCAAGTAAAATTTCTCAAAAAAATTCATAACTTGCTAGAAAATCCGTGGATTTTGAAAAATAGAATTTATTTAGAAAGAGCATGCATCTGTAAAATTCTTTTTGATTGATTTTAAATTTTATCCCTGCAAAAACATTTTTTAAATTTTTTATTTTTTTCAAAAATTCATAACTTGCTTAATAATCGGTAGATTTTCAAAAACCAAATTGATTATGAAAGAGAAAAGTTATGTCTAGTCGTTTTTGATTGATTTTAAATTTTATCCCTGCAAAAAAAAAATTTTTTTATTTTTTTATTTTTTTTTTCAAAAATTCATAAACTGCTTGATAATCGGTAGATTTTCAAAAAATAAATTTATTCTGAAAGAGAAAAGTTCAGTCTAGTCGTTTTTGATTGATTTTAAATTTTATCCCTGCAAAAACATTTTTTTTTTCAAAAAAATTCATAACTTGCTTGATAATCGGTGGATTTTCAAATACCAAATTTATTCTGAAAGAGAAAAGTTCTGTCTAGTCGTTTTTGATTGATTTATAATTTTATATCTGAAAAAACCTTTTTTTAAATTTTTTTATTTTATTTTATTTTTTTCAAAAATTCATAACTTGCTTGATAATCGGTGGATGTTCAAAAACAAAATTGATTCTGAAAGAGAAAAGTTCTGTCTAGTCGTTTTTGACTGATTTATAAATTTATCCCTGCAAAAACATTTTTTAAATTTTTTAATTATTTTATTTTTTCAAAAATTCATAACTTGCTTGATAATCGGTGGGTTTTCAAAAACCAAACTGATTCTGAAAGAGAAAAGTTCTGTCTAGTCGTTTTTGATTTATCTTAAATTTTATCCCTGCAAAAACATTTTTATAATTTTTTAAATTATTTTATTTTTTTCAAAAAATCATAACTTGCTTGATAATCGGTGGATTTTCAAAAACCAAATTTATGTAGAAACAGGAAGACTCTGTCCAACCGCGAAAACTATTTTTTAAATTTTTTTCTCCGACGCCGACGAATTAAAAATTTCAAAAATTAATAACTTGCTCGAAAATTCAATTAATTCACTTGAAAATTGGTGGATTTTCAAAAACCACATTAATTTAGTAAAATAGAGCTTTTATCGAGTTACTTTGATTATTTTACAATTGTATCCTTTTTTTTATTTTTCTTATCAACGACGGTGGAATGTTTAAATGAAAAATTTCAAAAATTCACCTAAAAAGATATTTTTAAAAAGAGGGTTTTGGGTTTTCATTATTTTTGTTTCTTTAAGAAATTTATGTTTCGCAGTGTACTTAATTTTTGCATTTCACAAATTAATTCATAAATCTGTGATTTGGGACTGTAAAGTATTATAACATGAAGACAAATTAATTACAATTAAACTATGAAATCACATACCTCGCAATAATTAACACCATTTTCTTATTAATATTGTATTGACAATAATTAATTATTTATACTCAATGATTACATATTATTAACGTTCGATGATTATTTAAAAGGTAAACATAGTTAAAATTAATGTAAATATCAAGGGAAATATTGAGTAAAAATCAGGTACGTGCCATTAACAATTAAATAACCTCGGGTCAAAGTCATTAATGTATATTATAAAGATGGCGCAATTTTGCAAGATTCATTAAACTTTATTGATCGTTATTGATACCTGCGTACGTTGCAAGTTGATTTATGTACACATTACTAATAATTTAGGTATTTTATGGTCGTGGTATGCACGGACGTGACATTGTGGATGCGGTGGATATTCGTATATTGCAATTAAGGGCATGTACGGGGTGTTCAATAATAATGAGTTGCAAAAAATATTAAATACAGGGTAGCTTATGTTAAGGAGAAAGATGGGCTATTAAAATTCAATTATTAGAAGAATAAATTATGTAAGCGTAAACGTTAATTTTGAATATGAATTTTAACACGTTGTGCAGTAAAAAAAAATGACCAATTCCACTAACTCATAACTTTTACGATATATGCCGCACGTGAATACGTTTTATATCGCTTTCGAACGGTGCTCGAATAACCATTACAGGCGTTTTATTTGCAAATAGCCAACAAATATTCAATATTGAAAACTGATTGAGGTGTAAAAAGTTACGAACATAAATTATTCATTTTGTTTGATTAACTTTATTCGCCTATAAATAAACGTCGATAATTTATTCGCAATTGAAATAATACGAACGGCAACGTTCTAATTGTAAAAAGATTGGAATTTTCCAGGTGTTAGTTTTTGTGACTTAAAAAAACCACCGAAGATTAAACTTCAATTTTAAGGTTTTTTCGGCAATACGAAGACCTGTAAAAAAAAAAAAATATTTTTCGGTCCTCGTACAGTCGAGTTTATCGTAAAATGGCAAGTCTGGTAATAAGAGAGTGAGATCGAAGATAGATGAGACGGGCGGAGCATAGTTCCAAACGAATGCATCGCACGTATAAATATTACCGTTTGTCGATAACACTCGCGAAGGATGAGAGTACAAATGCTCTCGCATGCCAACTTATCGTAAACCTGACTTTAGACACCTAATTTAAAATATTCTGCAGTGTAAACAGTGTCCTTATCCTAATTTATTTAAATTAGCCCGTGACGTAAATAAAACGGCGACATCCTACTTTTTTTTACTCCTAATTACACCACAAATCGACTATTTATTGAACATGCAAAATGGATATTACATCAAACTTTTCATGTCGTAAATTGAGTACGCATGATTAATAATTACCGCATTCGTGTTTTCATGGAGGCAAACAAACACGTTCGCCGTAATTAATAAATTGAGGGAGGGAAAGGAAATTGATTAGCGCTTAGAATTTAATAATTATTTTTATACACGTGTTACTTCCAGGACAATGATGATCTCTTTTACGGATTTACATATGTTAAAATTCTGAAGCGCGATAAAATGTCAAAGATCTTCTGGATTTAAATTTTCTTATTAAAATATAAATACGCGGTGTCAGATAAGCGTATCTACATAATAAAACCCCCGTGATTTGCATAGAATATAATTATTGGATGGTTATAATTTTCTCGGGGGGGCGATCTTATCGGTGCGTATAATAATGGGGAATTAAATATTACATGCATTTTTAACACCTTCCGTGCGTTTCGGTGTCGCTTAATTTAATAATCAATAAATGTGAGTGTCGACAATTTCGTTTAACACCGACCCTAATATTTTCTGAAATTTTACAAGCATACAAGTAGTAACCCTATGCAGTGGCGGCTCGTGGAACATTTTAAAGGTAGAGCAACTTAGCGTACTGGAAATAAAATGTCAACACTCGAAACTTGATTTTTAGAAAAACGAAATTTGCATTTTGTGATTTTAAAAAATTCTAAAAAAATAGTGACTGCCAGAATTAGCCTCAAACTTCTCAAATACATCCAGAAATATTGTATTTTTAACATACTGGAAAATGATCGACGTACCCCCACTGGAAATAAAATGCTAACACTCCAAACTTGATTTTTAGAAAAACGAAATTTGCATTTAGTGATTTAAAAAAATCTAAAAAAATAGTGACTGCCAGAATTAGCCTCAAACTTCTCAAATCCATCCAGAAATATTGTATTTTTAACATACTGGAAAATGATCGACGTACCCCCACTGGAAATAAAATGCCAACACTCCAAACTTGATTTTTAGAAAAACGAAATTTGATTTTAGTGGTTTAAAAAATTCTAAAAAAATAGTGACTGCCAGAATTAGCCTCAAACTTCTCAAATCCATCCAGAAATATTGTATTTTTAACATACTGGAAAATGATCGGTGTACCCCCACTGGAAATAAAATGCCAACACTCCACACTTGATTTTTAGAAAAACGAAATTTGGTTTTAGTGGTTTAAAAAATTCTAAAAAAATAGTGACTGCCAGAATTAGCCTCAAACCTCTCAAATCCATCCAGAAATATTGTATTTTTAACATACTGGAAAATGATCGGTGTACCCCCACTGGAAATAAAATGCCAACACTCCAAACTTGATTTTTAGAAAAACGAAATTTGCATTTAGTGATTTAAAAAAATCTAAAAAAATAGTGACTGCCAGAATTAGCCTCAAACTTCTCAAATCCATCCAGAAATATTGTATTTTTAACATACTGGAAAATGATCGGTGTACCCCCACTGGAAATAAAATGCCAACACTCCAAACTTGATTTTTAGAAAAACGAAATTTGGTTTTAGTGGTTTAAAAAATTCTAAAAAAATAGTGACTGCCAGAATTAGCCTCAAACTTCTCAAATCCATCCAGAAATATTGTATTTTTAACATACTGGAAAATGATCGGTGTACCCCCACTGGAAATAAAATGCCAACACTCCACACTTGATTTTTAGAAAAACGAAATTTGGTTTTAGTGGTTTAAAAAATTCTAAAAAAATAGTGACTGCCAGAATTAGCCTCAAACCTCTCAAATCCATCCAGAAATATTGTATTTTTAACATACTGGAAAATGATCGGTGTACCCCCACTGGAAATAAAATGCCAACACTCCAAACTTGATTTTTAGAAAAACGAAATTTGCATTTAGTGATTTAAAAAAATCTAAAAAAATAGTGACTGCCAGAATTAGCCTCAAACTTCTCAAATCCATCCAGAAATATTGTATTTTTAACATACTGGAAAATGATCGGTGTACCCCCACTGGAAATAAAATGCCAACACTCCAAACTTGATTTTTAGAAAAACGAAATTTGGTTTTAGTGGTTTAAAAAATTCTAAAAAAATAGTGACTGCCAGAATTAGCCTCAAACTTCTCAAATCCATCCAGAAATATTGTATTTTTAACATACTGGAAAATGATCGGTGTACCCCCACTGGAAATAAAATGCCAACACTCCAAACTTGATTTTTAGAAAAACGAAATTTGGTTTTAGTGGTTTAAAAAATTCTAAAAAAATAGTGACTGCCAGAATTAGCCTCAAACTTCTCAAATCCATCCAGAAATATTGTATTTTTAACATACTGGAAAATGATCGGTGTACCCCCACTGGAAATAAAATGCCAACACTCCAAACTTGATTTTTAGAAAAACGAAATTTGGTTTTAGTGGTTTAAAAAATTCTAAAAAAATAGTGACTGCCAGAATTAGCCTCAAACTTCTCAAATCCATCCAGAAATATTGTATTTTTAACATACTGGAAAATGATCGGTGTACCCCCACTGGAAATAAAATGCCAACACTCCACACTTGATTTTTAGAAAAACGAAATTTGGTTTTAGTGGTTTAAAAAATTCTAAAAAAATAGTGACTGCCAGAATTAGCCTCAAACCTCTCAAATCCATCCAGAAATATTGTATTTTTAACATACTGGAAAATGATCGGTGTACCCCCACTGGAAATAAAATGCCAACACTCCAAACTTGATTTTTAGAAAAACGAAATTTGCATTTAGTGATTTAAAAAAATCTAAAAAAATAGTGACTGCCAGAATTAGCCTCAAACTTCTCAAATCCATCCAGAAATATTGTATTTTTAACATACTGGAAAATGATCGGTGTACCCCCACTGGAAATAAAATGCCAACACTCCAAACTTGATTTTTAGAAAAACGAAATTTGGTTTTAGTGGTTTAAAAAATTCTAAAAAAATAGTGACTGCCAGAATTAGCCTCAAACTTCTCAAATCCATCCAGAAATATTGTATTTTTAACATACTGGAAAATGATCGGTGTACCCCCACTGGAAATAAAATGCCAACACTCCACACTTGATTTTTAGAAAAACGAAATTTGGTTTTAGTGGTTTAAAAAATTCTAAAAAAATAGTGACTGCCAGAATTAGCTTCAAACTTCTCAAATACATCCAGAAATATTGTATTTTTAACATACTGGAAAATGATCGACGTACCCCCACTGGAAATAAAATGCCAACACTCCAAACTTGATTTTTAGAAAAACGAAATTTGGTTTTAGTGGTTTAAAAAATTCTAAAAAAATAGTGACTGCCAGAATTAGCCTCAAACTTCTCAAATCCATCCAGAAATATTGTATTTTTAACATACTGGAAAATGATCGACGTACCCCCACTGGAAATAAAATGCCAACACTCCAAACTTGATTTTTAGAAAAACGAAATTTGCATTTAGTGATTTAAAAAAATCTAAAAAAGTAGTGACTGCCAGAATTAGCTTCAAATTTCTCAAATACATCCAGAAATATTGTATTTTTAACATACTGGAAAATGATCGACGTACCCCCACTGGAAATAAAATGCTAACACTCCAAACTTGATTTTTAGAAAAACGAAATTTGCATTTTGTGATTTAAAAAAATCAAAAAAATAGTGACTGCCAGAATTAGCCTCAAATTTCTCAAATCCATCCAGAAATATTGTATTTTTAACATACCGGAAAATGATCGACGTACCCCCACTGGTAATAAAATGCCAACACTCGAAATTTGATTTTTAGAAAAACGAAATTTGCATTTTGCGATTTAAAAAAATCTAAAAAAATAGTGACTGCCAGAATTAGCCTCAAACTTCTCAAATCTATCCAGAAATATTGTATTTTTAACATACTGGAAAATGATCGACGAACCCCCACTGGAAATGAAATGTCAGCCATCGAAACTTGATTTTTAGAAATAACAGAATTTCCATCTTGTGATTTAAAAAATTCTAAAAAAATAGTGACTGCCAGAATAAGCCTCAAACTTCTCAAATATATCCAGAAATATTGTATTTTTAGCAAACTGAAAAATGATCGACATTCCTCCGCTGGAAACAAAATGTCAGCCATCGAAATTTGATTTTTGGAAATAACAGAATTTCCATCTTGCGATTTAAAAAATTCTAAAAAAACAGTGACTGGCAGAATTAGCCTCAAACTTCTTAAATACATTCAGAAATATTGTATTTTTGGCAAACTGGAAAATGATCGACATTTCCCCGCTGGAAACAAAATGTCAGCCAACGAAACTTGATTTTTGGAAATAACAGAATTTCCATCTTGCGATTTAAAAAATTCTAAAAAAACAGTGACTGGCAGAATTAGCCTCAAACTTCTTAAATACATTCAGAAATATTGTATTTTTGGCAAACTGGAAAATGATCGACACACCCCCGCTGGAAACAAAACGTCAGCCATCGAAATTTGATTTTTGGAAATAACAGAATTTCCATCTTGTGATTTAAAAAATTCTAAAAAAATAGTGACTGCCAGAATTAGCCTGAAACTTCTCAAATACATTCAGAAATATTAAATTTTTGGCAAACTGAAAAATGATCGACATACCCCCGCTGGAAACAAAATGTCAGCCAACGAAACTTGATTTTTAAAAATAACGGAATTTCCACCTTGTGATTTAAAAAATTCTAAAAAATTTAAAGGTAGGCTAACTAAAATAATAATAATCATCACGCAAGCGGTTCATGGTGTAATTAGGGAAGGAGGATGTTACCGTTTTACCGCAGCCCACAATTTCGTATTCATTTTTGCGTCATGGGTCAATAAAAAAATCTCACAGTATCACCCCTCGCGCCGCCGCCTCAATTTTTACAGAAAATAAAGGACTCAAATCGGGAATTAATGATAGTGACATACCAGACCGCAAATTACACCGCACGCCATCTAATTAACATCCGCTTCTGTGTAAAACAATTTCGTATTTTACGATTTCACGAAATCCGTGTACACACACACGTACGTGTTTCCTGCACTGAAATGTGCACACACACACACACACACAAACACACATACACAGGTGGGGTCGTGTTTTGGTTCCCACGGTAAAATAAAATCACGCATGCAACCCCCCTTTTACACATTACCTCCCTCTGGTTCACCAGTGCTGCACAGGGCACGGCAATTACCAAGACTTGCCTGGTCTCTTGCACTCTGACCCGTAATTTGGGACATTCAATTAAACATTTATTTGATTACGGTTTAACTTTAAACGTTGTTGTCCCTATTAAATACTTAAGCGTATGTTACGAGGGTGGTTCAAAAAGTAAGGTAACGTCTAGGTAGAGTTCCAAATGCCACCGATAGATGGAGCTAGTTGTGCCGAATGTTTTTGCGCTTAAAAGAAAAATGTCACCAGCTGAAATTCATCGCCAACTAGTAAAACTTTACGGAGCAAGAAAATGTGGGTTTGTTACAAGGAATTAAAATAAAAAATTATATTGTAAAAAGGGTGGGCCAGAACCTTTGAAAATCGATTTCTCATCTCGCGCCATTTCTGCATTAATATATATAGCACATTCTTTTTCAATAATCATTGAATCCAATTACATCAACTCGTTGTTTTCCTCAGAAGAAAGATAACCTTGTCGGCGAATCATTTTAATTTAATCCGATGATTGTATCAATTCGTTCTCTCTGTCTCTCTGGCGCGTAAATGCAAGCGCGCGCCATTAAATCGCGTTACACTTTCCGTCGCGCCCTTATTTTCTTTGTAAAAAGAGGAAACGGTTAAGTGAAAACGCGTTGTTTTCGCCCGATAAAAATGGCAAATTGCGAATTGCGAATTTATAAAAATGTATCATTCGTCCTTGCCCCCTTGTATAATTCGTGATTACGGCGCGTCATCCCGGAACACGGATGTTATAATTTGTTACGCTTGGAAATATATGGAAATGCTAACTGACTTTTATGCGAAATTTAAAATAATTCATTTTTTTCGCAGTGCCGCAGTAATGGAATTGCGTAATTAACGTTGGGATGATGATGATTGATGATTGAAAAAGTACATACCGAACAGGAGGTTGCATAACGTGGTGGCAGTACTGCTGTTGTCGGTGGGATTGGTAAACTGAAACAAAAGTGTTTAAAATTATTTTTGATTAGAAATTTATTCGATTCATTAAACAAAAAAAAACGTATAAAAACAATTGCTGCAAGTTTGAAACTTTCTAAAGTTACTAACAATAGATGCTACTACGTGCTTCCATAAAAATATAAAAACACTCCTCCACGAAATTTTGAGTAAATCCCACTTGAACATTTTTAAAGTTTCATACTTTTAAATTCGGCAGAAAAGATAGAAAAACAATTGCTACAAGTTTGAAACTTCTTAAAGATACTAACAATAGATGCTACTACGTGCTTCCATAAAAATATAAAAACACTCCTTCGCGAAATTTTGAGTTAATCTCACTCGGTTACATACTTTTAAATTCGGCAGAAGAAATAGAAAAACAATTGCTACAAGTTTGAAACTTCTTAAAATTACTAACAATAGATGCTACTACGTGCTTCCATAAAAATATAAAAACACTCCTTCACGAAATTTTGAGTTAATCCCACTTGAACATTTTTAAAGTTTCATACTTTTAAATTCGGCAGAAAAATAGAAAAACAATTGCTACAAGTTTGAAACTTCTTAAAGTTACTGAAAATAGATGCTACTACGTGCTTCCATAAAAATATAAAAACACTCCTCCACGAAATTTTGAGTTAATCTCACTTGAACATTTTTAAAGTTACATATTTTTAAATTAGGCAGAGAAATAGAAAAACAGTTGCTACAAGTTTGAAACTTCTTAAAGTTACTAATAATAGATGCTACTACGTGCTTCCATAAAAATATAAAAACATTCCTCCACGAAATTTTGAGTTAATCCCACTTGAACATTTTTAAAGTTACATATTTTTAAATTCGGCAGAAAAAATAGAAAAACAATCGCTACAAGTTTGAAACTTCTTAAAGTTACTAACAATAGATGCTACTACGTGCTTCCATAAAAATATAAAAACACTCCACCACGAAATTTTGAGTTAATCCCACTTGAACATTTTTAAAATTACATACTTTTAAATTCGGCAGAAAAAATAGAAAAACAATTGCTACGAGTTTGAAACTTCTTAAAGTTACTAACAATAGATGCTACTACGTGCTTACATAAAAATATAAAAACACTCCTCCACGAAATTTTGAGTTAATCCCACTTGAACATTTTTAAAATTACATACTTTTAAATTCGGCAGAAAAAATTGAAAAACAATTGCTACAAGTTTGAAACTTCTTAAAGTTACTAACAATAGATGCTACTACGTGCTTACATAAAAATATAAAAACACTCCTCCACGAAATTTTGAGTTAATCCCACTTGAACATTTTTAATGTTACATACTTTTAAATTCGGCAGAAAAATAGAAAAACAATTGCTACAAGTTTGAAACTTCTTAAAGTTACTAAGAATAGATGCTACTACGTGCTTCCATAAAAATATAAAAACACTCCTCCAAGAAATTTTGAGTTATTCCCACTTGAACATTTTTATAGTTACATACTTTTAAATTCGGCAGAAGAAATAGAAAAACAATTGCTACAAGTTTGAAACTTCTTAAAGTTACTAACAATAGATGCTACTACGTGCTTCCATAAAAATATAAAAACACTCCTCCACGAAATTTTGAGTTAATCCCACTTGAACATTTTTAAAATTACATACTTTTAAATTCGGCAGAAAAAATTGAAAAACAATTGCTACAAGTTTGAAACTTCTTAAAGTTACTAACAATAGATGCTACTACGTGCTTACATAAAAATATAAAAACACTCCTCCACGAAATTTTGAGTTAATCCCACTTGAACATTTTTAAAATTACATACTTTTAAATTCGGCAGAAAAAATTGAAAAACAATTGCTACAAGTTTGAAACTTCTTAAAGTTACTAACAATAGATGCTACTACGTGCTTACATAAAAATATAAAAACACTCCACCACGAAATTTTGAGTTAATCCCACTTGAACATTTTTAAAATTACATACTTTTAAATTCGGCAGAAAAAATTGAAAAACAATTGCTACAAGTTTGAAACTTCTTAAAGTTACTAACAATAGATGCTACTACGTGCTTCCATAAAAATATAAAAACACTCCTCCACGAAATTTTGAGTTAATCCCACTTGAACATTTTTAAAATTACATACTTTTAAATTCGGCAGAAAAAATTGAAAAACAATTGCTACAAGTTTGAAACTTCTTAAAGTTACTAACAATAGATGCTACTACGTGCTTACATAAAAATATAAAAACACTCCACCACGAAATTTTGAGTTAATCCCACTTGAACATTTTTAAAATTACATACTTTTAAATTCGGCAGAAAAAATAGAAAAACAATTGCTACAAGTTTGAAACTTCTTAAAGTTACTAACAATAGATGCTACTACGTGCTTCCATAAAAATATAAAAACACTCCTCCACGAAATTTTGAGTTAATCCCACTTGAACATTTTTAAAATTACATACTTTTAAATTCGGCAGAAAAAATTGAAAAACAATTGCTACAAGTTTGAAACTTCTTAAAGTTACTAACAATAGATGCTACTACGTGCTTACATAAAAATATAAAAACACTCCTCCACGAAATTTTGAGTTAATCCCACTTGAACATTTTTAATGTTACATACTTTTAAATTCGGCAGAAAAATAGAAAAACAATTGCTACAAGTTTGAAACTTCTTAAAGTTACTAAGAATAGATGCTACTACGTGCTTCCATAAAAATATAAAAACACTCCTCCACGAAATTTTGAGTTAATCTCACTTGAACATTTTTAAAGTTACATATTTTTAAATTAGGCAGAGAAATAGAAAAACAATCGCTACAAGTTTGAAACTTCTTAAAGTTACTAACAATAGATGCTACTACGTGCTTCCATAAAAATATAAAAACACTCCTCCAAGAAATTTTGAGTTATTCCCACTTGAACATTTTTATAGTTACATACTTTTAAATTCGGCAGAAGAAATAGAAAAACAATTGCTACAAGTTTGAAACTTCTTAAAGTTACTAACAATAGATGCTACTACGTGCTTCCATAAAAATATAAAAACACTCCCCCACGAAATTTTGAGTTAATCCCACTTGAACATTTTTAAAGTTACATACTTTTAAATTCGGCAGAAAAAATAGAAAAACAATTGCTACAAGTTTGAAACTTTCCAAAGTTACTAACAATAGATGCTACTACGTGCTTCCGTAAAAATACAAAAACACTCCTTCACGAAATTTTGAGTTAATCCCACTTGAACATTTTTAAAGTTACATACTTTTAAATTCGGCAGAAAAAATAGAAAACAATTGCTACAAGTTTGAAACTTTCTAAAGTTACTAATCTAACAATAGATGCTACTACGTGCTTCCGTAAAAATACAAAAACACTCCTCCACGAAATTTTGAGTTAATCCCACTTGAACATTTTTAAAGTTACATACTTTTAAATTCGGCAGAAAAAATAGAAAAACAATTGCTACAAGTTTGAAACTTTCTAAAGTTACTAACAATAGATGCTACTACGTGCTTCCGTAAAAATACAAAAACACTCCTCGACGAAATTTTGCGTTAATCCCACTTGAACATTTTTAAAGTTACATACTTTTAAATTCGGCAGAAAAAATAGAAAAACAATTGCTACAAGTTTGAAACTTTCCAAAGTTACTAACAATAGATGCTACTACGTGCTTCCGTAAAAATACAAAAACACTCCTTCACGAAATTTTGAGTTAATCCCACTTGAACATTTTTAAAGTTACATACTTTTAAATTCGGCAGAAAAAATAGAAAAACAATTGCTACAAGTTTGAAACTTTCTAAAGTTACTAACAATAGATGCTACTACGTGCTTCCGTAAAAATACAAAAACACTCCTCCACGAAATTTTGAGTTAATCCCACTTGAACATTTTTAAAGTTACATACTTTTAAATTCGGTAGAAAAAATAGAAAAACAGTTGCTACAAGTTTGAAACTTCTTAAAGTTACTAACAATAGATTGTACTACGTGCTTCCATGAAAATATAAAAACACTCCTCCACGAAATTTTGAGTTAATCCCACTTGAACATTTTTAAAGTTACATACTTTTAAATTCGGCAGAAAAAATAGAAAAACAGTTGCTACAAGTTTGAAACTTCTTAAAGTTACTAACAATAGATGCTACTACGTGCTTCCATAAAAATATAAAAACACCCTTTTACGAAATTATGAGTTAATCCCACTTGAACATTTTTAAAGTTACATACTTTTAAATTCGGCAGAAAAAATAGAAAAACAATTGCTACAAGTTTGAAACTTTCTAAAATTACTAACAATAGAAGCTACCACGTGATTCTATAAAAATATAAAAACACCCCTTTACGAAATTATGAAATAATTCCACTTGAACACCCGCGTGTCCATTTTTTTCAAATTACAAACTTTTAAATTCGGTTTAAAAAAATTGAAAAACAATTGCTACAAGTTTGAAACTTTCTAAAATTACTAACAATAGAAGCTACCACGTGATTCTATAAAAATATAAAAACACCCCTTTACGAAATTATGAAATAATTCCACTTGAACACCCGCGTGTCCATTTTTTTCAAATTACAAACTTTTAAATTCGGTTTAAAAAAATTGAAAAACAATTGCTACAAGTTTGAAACTTTCTAAAATTACTAACAATAGAAGCTACCACGTGATTCTATAAAAATATAAAAACACCCCTTTGCGAAATTATGAAATAATTCCACTTGAACACCCGCGTGTCCATTTTTTTCAAATTACAAACTTTTAAATTCGGTTTAAAAAATAGAAAAACAATTACTGCAAGTTTGAAACTTACATACTTTCAAATTCGGTTTACCCCGACTTCTTCCCGGCAGTCACGCCCCTGGTGCTAATTTATTACAAGTTTAAATAATGAATTGTGTGATACATTTTGAATCAGGAACTTTCAATCAAATGCACTTTTTTTTGCTGTGCATTAAAAAAAAATGTATTTTCCAATTAATTTGCAACCGCATTACAGGTATTATTAGGTGTTCAGAAAAATCCCGTTTTTTCCATATCATAATTGCAGCGCTAGTTATGATTAAATGATGATATAATGAGTGATGCAATTCTAAAATAAAACTATTAATAACAGCAAATTGATTTTTTGCCATCGGTCACGAGAAAACCTTCGGATTATTAATATGTACGTTATTTAGAAACAAATACATTTACAAATTAATCAGGAAATGCTAAACTTTTCATAATCAATTACTACAGAACGATTGTATTTTTCGATCATAAAAAAAAATTCGCTCGGACGGGGAATCGAATCCACTCGACTTATGATGCAGCGGGCGCTACACCAACACGCATGATTTTAGTTATTTTAAATAAACAAAAAAAATACGACAGTACATTTGGTTCTTTTTTTTCAATTGATTAAAATGATATTTAAAAAAATAAACCTCACAATGTGTAAAAGGCGCACCGCCGACTTAAGAATCGCCGCAACAAGCGTATAATTTTTCCACGGATATGCGATTTTCAAATTTTCACCCCACAATGGCGACGATTAAAGTTACCAACCATAAAATTACAAGTCACGTATTTTTTGTCCGGGAATACCAATTACCGCACTATCAGTCAACCAGGGGGGTGCGCGGGGGGCAACAAAAGCAGCGCGGGAATTTAACAAAAACAAAGTATATCGGCTATAGAATCCGATTAAAAAAACAAAAAAAAAGTACCAAGAGGAATTCCTCTTCTGATAGCATCGCGACCAGTTCGTAAACGTAACTATGCCGAGGTCTCTGTTCTCTCGCTTTCGGTTCGCGTGTGTGTGTGTGTGAAGTGAGTGAGTGAGAGAGAGGAGGTATTGAGGAGGTAATTTACACGAAATTGATTTGATTTGAGGAACGGAGCAGAGGTGACAGCTTGGAAATTAAACCACCTGTGCGGAGAAATATCCTTCTGTAGGATATTATCGACAAGTCATTACGTCGAAATACTTCAAGGAACGCTAAAATAAGACTTACTCTTTGTTCTTTTTTTTTAAGCGAATTGTGTAATGCATTTTCTAATTTAAACTTAATTTTGTTTATTCTAGAGGCTTCTACTTCGTTATACAAGTTTTCTATAACATAGATAATTATTAGTAACCAACTAAACACCACCCGCAACTTTTTAATCGGTGCGATTTTTTAGTCGCGTGTGCGTGCGCTTATATTCAAAACAATGAACTTAATTTTTGTGAACATTTTAGAAATTGTAATTGGTCTAGCCTTCCGGTGGTAATGTCTACTATTCGTTGGATAACTGCAGATGTGGTCGATGCTAATTTGTTTTTTCATTGATTTTTGTAAATAACTCTTAAACGGATGATCGTATTTGAAAAATATTTCCATTAATCGCTCGCAGTTATCGAAAATATACGGATAAGCCGAAAAACGGAAATTCGGCCTTCAATTGTTTTTCCTTTTTTTGAGGATATCTCTTGTACGGATGATTGGATTTGAAAAATATTTCCACCAATGGATTGCAGTTATCGAAAATATATGGATGAGCCGAAAAACAGAAATTCGACCTTTTTTTGAGGATATCACTTGCGCGGATCATCGGATTTGGAAAATATTTTCAGCACGGCGTCGTACCTGCCGAATCGATGCAGATCGGGTGAGAAAAAACAAAATTCGAAAGTCAATTATTTTTCGATTACTAATCAAATTATCGAATTTTTAAAATTCTTCCATCAATACTTTACAATTATCAGATCCATGGAGATAACGTGAAAAACGGACTGATGTTTTTTTTTAAATGGCTGTCATTTTAAGTAAGAATTTGTAAATCCCAAGGCCAGACCTTCACTTGCGATTTCTAGTCGCGGCGACAAAAAAAATAGGTGTGCGACAGATAAATCGCACGAGTGTTTTTTTTCCAATGGATGTCAAATCAAAACTGGTTGCGTGATATCGCTCCATTGCTTCGGGCGAAAACAAAACCGCCGAATTTTGACAGCTGGAAATCCTCAAGTGGTTCAGGCGAAACAAATGCTTGAGAAAAAAGGTTACTGATTGGGGTGGTTACAACTTTCTTCCTGTTAAAGATGACCCAACAAATCAAAGTTTTTCTTTCGCCACTTAAAATTTCGTAGAATGCCTTGATGAACATTTTGAACATTTTGAACATTTTTACATTTTGAACATTTTTACATTTTGAACATTTTTACATTTTGAACATTTTTACATTTTGAACATTTTGAACATTTTCTCTGTTCACGTTAAAGACGACCTGATAACTTTCTCTTTCGCCATTTAAAATTTTTGTAGAATGCCTTGATGAACATTTTGAATATCACTATTTTAAAATTTGGTAGAATGCCTTGATGAACGTTTTGAATATTTTGAACATTTTGGCTCTTCTCGTTAAAGACCACTTACTAACTAAAAGTTTTACCTTCACCATTTAAAAAAAAAATGCAGAATGCCTTGTTAAATATTTTGAACATTTTGAACATGTTCTTTGTCCACTTTAAAGACGACCTGATAACTCAAAGATTTTCCTTCACCATTTAAAAATCTAATAGAATACCTTGATGAACATTTTGAACATTTCGAACATTTTGAACATTTTCTCTGTTCACGTTAAAGACGACCTGATAACTTTCTCTTTCGCCATTTAAAATTTTTGTAGAATGCCTTGATGAACATTTTGAATATCACTATTTTAAAATTTGGTAGAATGCCTTGATGAACGTTTTGAATATTTTGAACATTTTGGCTCTTCCCGTTAAAGACCACTTACTAACTAAAAGTTTTACCTTCACCATTTAAAAAAAAAATGCAGAATGCCTTGTTAAATATTTTGAACATTTTGAACATGTTCTTTGTCCACTTTAAAGACGACCTGATAACTCAAAGATTTTCCTTCACCATATAAAAATTTAATAGAATACCTTGATGAACATTTTGAACATTTTCTCTCTTCCAGTTAAAGATCACCTGATAACTCAAAGATGTTCCTTCACCATTTAAAAATCTAATAGAATGCCTCGATGAACATTTTGAACATTTCGAACATTTTGAATATTTTGAACATTTTCTCTCTTCCCGTTAAAGACCACCTGATAGCCCAAAGATTTTCCTTCACCATTTAAACATTTAATAGAATGCCTTGATGAACATTTTAAACATTTTGAACACTTTCTCTCTTCCCGATAAAAACCACCTGATAACTCAAACATTTTCCTTCATTATTTAAAAATTTAATAGAATGCCTTGATGAACATTTTGAACATTTTCTCTCTTCCCGTTAAAGGCCACCTGATAGCCCAAAGATTTTCCTTCACCATTTAAACATTTAATAGAATGCCTTGATGAACATTTTAAACATTTTGAACATTTTCTCTCTTCCCGATAAAAACCACCTGATAACTCAAAGATTTTCCTTCACCATTTAAAAATTCAATAGAATGCCTTGATGAACATTTTGAACATTTTGAACATTTCGAACATTTTGAACATTTTGAACATTTTGAACATTATGAACATGTTCTTTGTTCACTTTAAAGACCACCTGATAGCTCAAAGATTTTCCTTCGCCAATTAAAAATCTAATAGAATGCTTCGATGAACATTTTGAACATTTCGAACATTTTGAACATTTTGAACATTTTATCTCTTCCCGTTAAAGACCACCTGATAGCCCAAAGATTTTCCTCCGCCATTTAAAAATTTAATAGAATGCCTTGATGAACATTTTAAACATTTTTAACACTTTCTCTCTTCCCGTTAAAAAGCACCTGATAGCTCAAAGATTTTACTTCACCATTTAAAAATTTAATGAACATTTTAAACATTTCGAACATTTAGAACATTTTGAAAATTTTCTCTCTTCCCGTTAAAGACGATCTAATAACTCAAAGTTTTTACTTCACCATTTAAAAATCTAATAGAATGCCTCGATGAACATTTTGAACATTTTCTCTCTTCCCGTTAAAGACCACCTGATAGCTCAAAGATTTTCCTTCACCATTAAAAAATTTAATAGAATGCCTTGGTGAACATTTTCAACATTTCGAACATTTTCTCTCTTCCCGTTAAAGACCACCTGATAGCTCAAAGATTTTCCTTCACCATTTAAAAATGTAATAGAATGCCTCGATGAACATTTTGAACATTTCGAACATTTTCTCTCTTCCCGTTAAAGGCGACCTGACAACTCAAAGATTTTCCTTCACCATTTAAAAATTTCGTAGAATGCCTTGATAAACATTTTGAACATTTCGAACATTTGGAACATTTTCTCTCTTCCCGTTAAAGACCACGTGATAACTCAAAGATTTTCCTTCACCATTTAAAAATTTAATAGAATGCCTTGATGAACATTTTGAACATTTCGAACATTTTGAACATTCTGAACATTTTCTCTCTTCCCGTTAAGGACCACCTGATAACTCAAAGTTTTTACTTCACCATTTAAAAATTTAATAGAATACCTTGATGAACATTTTGAACATTTCGAACATTTTGAACATTTTCTCTCTTCCCGTTAAAGACCACCTGATGGTCAAAGATTTTCCTTCACCATTAAAAAATTTAATAGAATGCCTTAATGAACATTTTGAACATTTTGTGGAACAAAATTTTGTGGAACGCGTTGATGAACATTTTGAATATTTTTTTGGGTCGTCGCGTATATTCGAAAGGTTTTCTCTTTTCTTTTATTAATGATTTAGTGGTGGAAAAAAATAAAAATCGTGAGAAATTCCACCTCGAGGAGCGTGAAAATTGTAACCCGGCATAAAAAATTATGGTGGCGTCGGGAGTGTGGAAAAGCACACATTAATGCCTTTTGTGGATGATTTACCGAGGATGGTCCGCGCGGCCTCCTATTTGTAACGCCCTCTGACAGCCCAATCTCGCTCCCGAACTTTGCCCGAAGATTAATAATTCCACTTGTTTTTTGTAATATTTCACATGTTAATTACCCTTCCTATTGTGTACGCTATTTGCAGAGAGCGAACGAGAGAGAGAGAAGTATATTCGCAGGTAACGCATTACTCTTATGTTAATGTATATCACACAATCCACGTCCGCACGTGTACACGGACGCATTTGTTATTGCTGTTAATTACGACATTAACCGTTTCTTTTAATTGCCCTTTTTTTTAAGGGAAAGGGAAATTAATTAGAGGGTTGTTGTATGTATACAAAACATGTACTACAGTAGTGTCCGGCGCCACTGTGCAGAATTTTAGTCTTCCTCCCCAATATATTTTCTCCTAACCTGAAATGTTCTGCACTGTGTCGGCGCGCCCCTGCTTTAATTTACGAATATCGGAATGCGTGATTCCAACAGGATGGAGCAACGGCTCACACGACAAGATGATCAATGATTATTTTCACACTAACGAGCGCAAAGTTTTATTGTGCTCATTAGTGTGAAAATAATCATTTATTTTTTTACGTAGCCTCATCCTGTTGGAATCGCACATTATGATTTAGAAATTGTTTAAGTTTTGGGATTCCAGATAACCTGAAATGTCCCATCCGAAAGTTTTGCGAAGTGATTGTGGCCATTAATGTACAGATAATCATTGAAGAGCAGTTGCCCCATCCTGTTGGAACCACTCATAATCGGATTTTGGAGTTTGTCCAAGTTTGGGTTCCAGAAAGTTTGGTACAATTTTAATATATCGATCGGCGGATGGTATAACCGTTACGCCTCTGACTTACGCTAATCAACATAATAAAAACAAACTTTCGGTTATAAAAAAATTTAAGGTTTTATTTTTAAGATGGTAATAATAATAATAAATTAAATACTTTTCTGATTTTCCATCCAAGGTCATGAATTAAAATTGTACGATTTGTAGTCACCTTTATTATCAAAAACTGCATCGGCGATAAATTAGCGTGCGACGTCTTCCATTGTGTCACATTGACATTATCCCCTTGGGCTTTAATTCGAAATTAAACTCGCTCTGTGTAGGGGGGTAGCTGCTACATTTATTATTATTTCATCCACCACCCTTATGTGTGTGTATCGATATCCAAATTAGATTCGGTTTTATCGGTGTAAATAAAGGGTTGCCGTGATAAATTCATAAAAGATGTACTCCCCCCCCCCCCCTGTGGTTCAATTCATTGGACCCAATAGAAATATTTGTATTTTTAATTCAACGATTTGTGATTATTATGAATAATTATTTATTCGCGGAGTGAGTTATATCTCGAAATCTAGAAATTGGGTGTTTTGAGATTTTCATTAAATCATGAAGTATCTTTAATTTTGAGCAATTTTGGAAAGTTTCAGGTGTGTGGCAATTGTTTTAATATTTTTTTCATCGCTCGAGAAAATGCGCAATTTCAGAATCACCACAAGTTCCGTTCCCTTGCGATTATCTCGAAATCTAGAAAAGGGGTGTTTTGAGATTTTCATTACATCATGAAGTATCTTTAATTTTGAGTAATTGTGGAAAGTTTCAAGTGGGTGGCAATTGTTTTAATATTTTTTTAACGCTCGAGAAAATGCGCAATTTCAGAATTACCACAAGTTACGTTCTCTTGCGATTATCTCGAAATCTAGAAATGGGGTGTTTTGAGATTTTCATTACATCATGAAGTATCTTTAATTTTGAGTAATTGTGGAAAGTTTCAAGTGCGTGGCAATTGTTTTAATATTTTTTTTATCGCTCGAGAAAATGCGCAATTTTAGAATCACCACAAGTTCCGTTCTCTTGCAATTATCTCGAAATCTAGAAATGGGGTGTTTTGAGATTTTCATTATATCATGAAGTATCTTTAATTTTGAGTAATTGTGGAAAGTTTCAAGTGCGTGGCAATTGTTTTAATATTTTTTTTATCGCTCGAGAAAATGCGCAATTTTAGAATCACCACAAGTTCCGTTCTCTTGCGATTATCTCGAAATCTAGAAATGGGGTGTTTTGAGATTTTCATTACATCATGAAGTATCTTTAATTTTGAGTAATTGTGGAAAGTTTCAGGTGCGTGGCAATTGTTTTAATATTTTTTCATCGCTCGAGAAAATGCGCAATTATAGAATCACCACAAGTTCCGTTCTCTTGCGATTATCTCGAAATCTAGAAAAGGGGTGTTTTGAGAATTTCATTAAATCATGAAGTATCGTTAATTTTGAGTAATTGTGGAAAGTTTCAGGTGTGTGGCAATTGTTTTAATATTTTTTTTATCGCTCGAGAAAATGCGCAATTTCAGAATTACCACAAGTTACGTTCTCTTGCGATTATCTCGAAATCTAGAAATGGGGTGTTTTGAGATTTTCATTACATCATGAAGTATCATTAATTTTGAGCAATTTTGGAAAGTTTCAGGTGTGTGGCAATTGTTTTAATATTTTTTTTATCGCTCGAGAAAATGCGCAATTTCAGAATTACCACAAGTTACGTTCTCTTGCGATTATCTCGAAATCTAGAAAAGGGGTGTTTTGAGATTTTCATTAAATCATGAAGTATCTTTAATTTTGAGTAATTGTGGAAAGTTTCAAGTGTGTGGCAATTGTTTTAATATTTTTTTCATCGCTCGAGAAAATGCGCAATTTTAGAATTACCACAAGTTCCGTTCTCTCGCGATTATCTCGAAATCTAGAAAAGGGGTGTTTTGAGATTTTCATTAAAACATGAAGTATCTTTAATTTTGAGTAATTGTGGAAAGTTTCAGGTGCGTGGCAATTGTTTTAATATTTTTTTTATCGCTCGAGAAAATGCGCAATTTCAGAATTACCACAAGTTACGTTCTCTTGCGATTATCTCGAAATCTAGAAAAGGGGTGTTTTGAGATTTTCATTAAATCATGAAGTATCTTTAATTTTGAGTAATTGTGGAAAGTTTCAAGTGTGTGGCAATTGTTTTAATATTTTTTTCATCGCTCGAGAAAATGCGCAATTTTAGAATTACCACAAGTTCCGTTCTCTCGCGATTATCTCGAAATCTAGAAAAGGGGTGTTTTGAGATTTTCATTACATCATGAAGCATCATTAATTTTGAGTAATTGTGGAAAGTTTCAGATGTGTGGCAATTGTTTTAATATTTTTTTATCGCTCGAGAAAATGCGCAATTTTGGAATTACCGCAAGTTCCGTTCTCTTGCGATTATCTCGAAATCTAGAAAAGGGGTGTTTTGAGATTTTCATTACATCATGAAGCATCATTAATTTTGAGTAATTGTGGAAAGTTTCAGGCGTGTGGCAATTGTTTTAATATTTTTTTCATCGCTCGAGAAAATGCGCAATTTTAGAATCACCACAAGTTCCGTTCTCTCGCGATTATCTCGAAATCTAGAAAAGGGGTGTTTTGAGATTTTCATTAAATCATGAAGTATCTTTAATTTTGAGCAATTGTGGAAAGTTTCAGGTCCGTGGCAATTGTTTTAATATTTTTTTTATCGCTCGAGAAAATGCGCAATTTCAGAATTACCACAAGTTACGTTCTCTTGCGATTATTTCGAAATTTAGAAAAGGGGTGTTTTAAGATTTTCATTACATCATGAAGTATCTTTAATTTTGAGCAATTGTGGAAAGTTTCAGGTCCGTGGCAATTGTTTTAATATTTTTTTTATCGCTCGAGAAAATGCGCAATTTCAGAATTACCACAAGTTCCGTTCTCTCGCAATTATCTCGAAATCTAGAAAAGGGCTGTTTTGAGATTTTCATTAAATCATGAAGTATCTTTAATTTTGAGCAATTGTGGAAAGTTTCAGGTCCGTGGCAATTGTTTTAATATTTTTTTTATCGCACGAGAAATTGCGCAATTTTAGAATTACCACAAGTTACGTTCTCTTGCGATTATCTCGAAATCTAGAAAAGGGGTGTTTTGAGATTTTCATTAAATCATGAAGTATCGTTAATTTTGAGTAATTGTGGAAAGTTTCAGGTGTGTGGCAATTGTTTTAATATTTTTTCATCGCTCGAGAAAATACGCAATTTTAGAATTACCGCAAGTTCCGTTCCCTTGCGATTATCTCGAAATCTAGAAAAGGGGTGTTTTGAGATTTTCATTAAATCATGAAGTATCTTTAATTTTGAGCAATTTTGGAAAGTTTCAGGTGTGTGGCAATTGTTTTAATATTTTTTTCATCGCTCGAGAAAATACGCAATTTTAGAATTACCGCAAGTTCCGTTCCCTTGCGATTATCTCGAAATCTAGAAAAGGGGTGTTTTGAGATTTTCATTAAATCATGAAGTATCGTTAATTTTGAGTAATTGTGGAAAGTTTCAGGTGTGTGGCAATTGTTTTAATATTTTTTTTATCGCTCGAGAAAATGCGCAATTTCAGAATTACCACAAGTTCCGTTCTCTCGCGATTATCTCGAAATCTAGAAAAGGGGTGTTTTGAGATTTTCATTAAATCATGAAGTATCTTTAATTTTGAGTAATTGTGGAAAGTTTCAGGTGTGTGGCAATTGTTTTAATATTTTTTTTATCGCTCGAGAAAATGCGCAATTTCAGAATTACCACAAGTTACGTTCTCTTGCGATTATCTCGAAATCTAGAAAAGGGGTGTTTTGAGATTTTCATTAAATCATGAAGTATCTTTAATTTTGAGTAATTGTGGAAAGTTTCAGGTGCGTGGCAATTGTTTTAATATTTTTTTAATCGCTCAAGAAAATGCGCAATTTTAGAATCACCACAAATTCCGTTCTCTCGCGATTATCTCGAAATCTAGAAAAGGGGTGTTTTGAGATTTTCATTAAATCATGAAGTATCTTTAATTTTGAGTAATTGTGGAAAGTTTCAGGTGTGTGGCAATTGTTTTAATATTTTTTTATCGCTCGAGAAAATGCGCAATTTTAGGATTACCACAAGTTCGATTATCTCGTTTTATAAATTTGCATCTGAAAGTGCGTAATTAACCTTAAAGTCCAGGTATAGGTAACAGGTGTACATATTTATGGCTCAAGGGATATTTACGCCTTTGACTATTTGACTAAGTCGATTGCACCGGGAGGTGTCGTTAAGAATAATCTCCATTTTGGCCATTATACTTCCTTATTATTTGCATTACAATGTTCACAGGAATTCTTTTAAGCTTCAAGGAAACTATACGAAGACGCAAAACAAATTTGAATATCTGGTTCTATCGGGAGTGGACCTCAACACCTACGAATTTTATGAATTGATTTCTTATGTTGTATTAATACTGTTTGTTAAGCTTGATCTTGATTTCAAAGATTTTCTAGAGAAAGCAATTGAAATTCACTATTTCACCGTTTCTGGTTTTATCTCATAATTCATCGTTTACTGCCAGATCTTGTTTTCTGGCAACATTTATTAAATCCCCATCTGTTTCGCGTTCGCGTTGATTGTGGAGATGGATGGTGGCATGAAAAATTTCGCGATGACACGCAAGTGGCGAATGCGTCATCCGCCGAAGACCAAGAGTAACGAACGCAAAAAAAAACGGATCCTTACAAAAAGAGTACTCCTCGTGCGTGATTTATGGCCGCGTTCGTACGCACGAGGGTTTTAAGGTGGGTTTTACCTTGGCGCAGCATCCGTGCAGCTGTGAGCCCAGGTGTGTGCTCCCTTTACACCCTAAAAGTGAGGACAATGCGTGGAAACTAGTTTCGATAGGAAGCGGCGCGCACTTAGATGAATATACTTACCTTCAAGGACAGAAGGACCTCGCCGGCTTCATTCATTCATTCGATCGTTCCTTCGGACCGCAATTATTTCGCAATCATTACCTTTGATTATTACACAAGAGGTTATCCATTAACAATCCTATTGGATAATTATCATACTAAAAGTATTAATTGTACCGGAATAGAGAATATAAATTGCAAACACGTGGAAAAGAGTCGGCTTTTTGGAATAAGTATGTCAAGAAAAAGGCGATGAGCCCCTTTCCCCCATTTCCAAAAATGTTGAAAAATTCTAACTCAACTTAAAAATCGGTGAATTCACATTCAAAAACCCTGTGAAAACATTTTCTTTTTTAAATTTTTCTCGGATGATCGAAATGTTCGAATAACTGTTTTCAAAAATTCATAACTCGCTTAAAAATTGGCGAATTTTCAAAAATCCAATTGACGTACAAGGGTCAAGGTTCTGTCTAATGGCCTTAATTGTTTTATAATTGTAACCCTGTGAAAACTATTTTTCCAGTTTTTTTTTCACCGATGGTCGAAATGCTCGAAAAATTGTTTTCAAAAATTCATAACTCGCTTAAAAATTGGCGAATTTTCAAAAATCCAATTGACTTACGAGGATCAAAGTTTTATCTAATGGCCTTCATTGTTTTATAATTGTAACCGTGTGAAAACTTTTCCTTTTTATTTGAACAATTTTTTTTTATTTTTCTTTCCGACGAGTTAAAAATTTAAAAAATTTATAACTCGCTTCAAAATTAGTAAATTTTCAAAAATCAAATTGACCTACACGGGTCAAAGGTTCTACCCAATAGCCATAATTGTTTTATTATTGTAACCCTGTGAAAACTATTTTTTTTTTATTTTTCTCGGATGATCGAAATGTTCGAAAAATTGTTTTCAAAAATTCATAACTCGCTTCGAAATTGGTGAATTTTCAAAAATTAAATTGACTTACTAGGGTCAAGGTTTTGTCTAACAGCCTTAATTGTTTTATAATTGTAACCCTGTGAAAACTATTTTTTTTTAATTTTTTTTCTCCGATGATCGAGATGCTCGAATTACTGTTTTCAAAAATTCATAACTCGCTTAAAAAATTGGCGAATTTTCAAAAATCCAATTGACTTACGAGGATCAAAGTTGTATCTAATGGCCTTCATTGTTTTATAATTGTAACCGTGTGAAAAATTTTCTTTTTTGATTTAAACAATTTTTCTATTTTTTTTTAGTTAAAAATTTTAAAAATTCGTAACTCGGTTCAAAATTGGTAAATTTTCAAAAATCGATTGACTTACAAGGATCAAAGTTTTGTCAAATGGAACCCTGTGAAAATGATTTTTTTTCTTTCTCCAGTGATCGAAATACTCGAATAACTGTTTTCAAAAATTCATAACTCGCTTTAAAATTGGCGAGTTTTCAAAAATCCAATTGACTTACAAGGGTCAAGGTTTTATCTAATGGCCTTCATTGTTTTATAATTGTAACTCTGTGAAAACTATTTTTTTTTTATTTTTTTCTCTGATGATCGAGATGCTCGAATTACTGTTTTCAAAAATTCATAACTTTCTTCGAAATTGGTGAATTTTCAAAAATTTAATTCACTGACAATGGTCAAAGTTTTGTCTAATGGCCTTCATAGCTTTATAATTGTTACCCAGTGAAAACTATTTTTTTTTATTTGAACAATTTTTCTAAAACATTTTTCCCACGAGTTAAAAAATTTAAAAACTCATAACTCGCTTCAAAATTGATGAATTTTCAAAAATCAAATTGACTTACAAGGGTCAAGGTTTTGTCTAATGGCCAGCCTTCTTTGTTTTATAATTGTTACCCTGTAAAAACTATTTTTTTTTTATTTGAACAATTTTTCTAAAACAATTTTTCCGACGAGTTAAAAAAATGAGAAACTCATAACTCGCTTCAAAATTGGTGAATTTCCAAAAATCAAATTGACTTACAAGGGTCAAGGTTTTGTCTAATGGCCGGCCTTCTTTGTTTTGTAATTGTTACCCTGTAAAAACTATTTTTTTTTGTTTGAAAATTTTTCCAAAAAAAATTTTTCCGACGAGTTAAAATTTTTAAATATTCATAACTCGCTTCAAAATTGATGAATTTTCAAAAATCAAATTTTCTTACAAGGGTCAAAGTTTTGCCTATGGCCTTCATTGTTTTATAATTGTTACCCTGTGAAACACATTTTTTTTTTATTTGAAAATTTTTTCTAAAACATTTTTCCGAATTTAAAAACAAGGGTCAAGGTTTTGTCTAATGGCCGGCCTTCTTTGTTTTATAATTGTTACCCTGTAAAAACTATTTTTTTTATTTGAAATTATTTTTTAATTTATTTTGAACAGAAAACGAAATTACATGCCAAAGATCTAAAATGTCGCCCAGAAAATTGAAATGAAAAATTGAGAACAAAAAATTGAAAATACTAGTAGAGGAAAAATAATTTGTCCCTTTCAGGTTAAAAAAATCCAAAATATAAATTTTCGATAAAAATTCGGGCCTAAATATCAAAAACGCGAACCAAAAATTCGAAAATTTAAGTCAAAATAAAGAATATTCAGGCCTGAAAATCAAATATTTGGCGAAAATACCGGTAAAAATCTAAAATATAGACAAAAATGCAGACCGAAAAATTATTGAACATTCAAGTAAACAAAAATTATTTGCTATTTTAAATAATGTATAAAAATATAATTAAAAAAAATATATGTATGAATAAATAATTTTGCCCCCAAAAATAACTCTTTAACACTCAAAATCAGTCTCCTATCAGAAACTGGAAAATAATTGTAGCAAAATAAAAAAAATAATTCACGCAATAAAATCAAAACCAAAAATCGAAAATATGGGGCTGAAAATTTAAAATGTACATTAAAATATCGAAAAACTTAACAAAAATAATGGCCAAAAGATATTAAAAAAAAATGCGATTAAAAAAAAAACAATCATTCAGGTGTGTATTGTATCGTATTTTATGTGGCCAAAGTGAATAAAGAGATTTTAATTTTTTGATATCGTAAATATCGAAAACGCCGGCAAAAAAAATAAAAATTCGCGCTTAATAATCAATAATTCAGGTTAAAAATAAAAAATGTAGGTCAAAATAGAAAACGAAAGTTTTGATCGAAAATTGGAAACTCTGGCCAGAACATAAAAAAAAAACACGGACCAAAAGAAAATTGAAAATGTCAACAAACAAATCGAAAATTTTGTCCAAAATAAGGAACCAAAAATATTGCTATTTCAACGCTCAAAAATCGCCAACAGCGTTAGCCAAAAAAAAAAGATGATGAAGACGTTTAGTCTTCGAAACTAGTCTGGAGAAATAAAATTATTTACAATACTGGAGAGTATTATTTCGTCATCATTTTAATTAAGCTACACCCAGTAAAGATGGATTTCAATCTCAATATATATATTTAAAAAAATGTCATTTTCAACAATCAAAAGTCGAAAAGTGTTGATTAAAAAAAAACTGAAATAAACTTTTACAGTATTATGAATAATTGGGATTTATTATTATTCTATTATTCTATTAATTTTCTAGATAATAGCAAACCCAAAAATATTGCCATTATTAACGCTTAAATTGTTTTGATCGAATTTTACTAATTTCTAAGAAAACCCATTGCTTTATTTTCTTCATTCTTTACTAACCATTTTATACTAAAGAAACATTCATCCTGTGTGAAATATTATTACTTAATTTTTATCGATCAAGCCTCCTCAATCAGTTATGAGCGGAGTTGCCAAAATTTTACGAACGAGTCGAACAGTTTTGAACGACTGAACGACACGAACATAATAAATTTATAATCGAATTCACTGATTTTGTTGAAAATATTAAATCATAGCGAGGATTTTACTCTTCAACTTGAAGACATCGGTGAATTAGTACGAACAAAGCGATTTTATTTGAATACATTGTACGGCCCGTCCGATTTTTAAAATCCGTAACCGTGTGGATCGTAAAAGGAGCGTTTTAAAAGTTGCAAGTACATCGTAAATCCCGCATTTTAAATCGAAATTCCTAGAAAACCTCCTCCTAGGCATTATTTTTCTCTCATCTCCACCACCAACCACCAGACTGGTCGGCGTCTCTGTTTCGGGCCCCAACCAGTCTGTGGGTACAATACCTCCCGCGTTTTCTCGGGGCACCTTTTATAAGCCGGTGCCCAAAAACTATCATTCAAAACGGTGATTATACGTATTTTTTGGCCCCGGCGAGTTTCGCTCGGTCAACTGTGTTGTTGTGAATTACGACGATCTACCTGGGGGGACAGGTAGGTGGGTGGGTAGAGGTAGAGGAATTTCGGTTTGGGCGTGCTTTGTGTGTAATTATTCTCCTAGTTGCACGTGGAAATTAATTTATGGTGTAAGTCAAGGTGTCGTCGGTTATTGATGGCCGTCGCGGTGATTTATTTCACCTCTCCGCGTGTGACGTTTCCTCTCCATTGACAAATTTTTCAAAAACCCAAACGTCGTTGTGTGCGTGAAAATCAATGCCATCACCAAAAATACATCTGTGAAAGCTATGAATATATTAAGACTTTATGGATGATACGATAAACAAAACGAATCTATAAAGTCCAATTATGCACGCGTTAGATACAAAGGCTTAGGGTTCGAAAGATTTTGGCATTTTTAGAAGAAATTAATAATTGCAGTCGTCTATAAATTCAAATGCGTATGTCTTGGTCAAAAATGTTGACCATACAAAAAATTTTTTTTTGAAGCACACGTAATAAAACTGTTAACAAAAAAAAAATTACCGGTAATTCGTTTGAGAAATGGGCGCGTTACGAATCATTTAACCAGATGTTCTGAAACGTATCCATTTTAATTACGATGAAATTCCCTCCTAGTTCCCGTTAATGAGCACCGCTCTGGGCTCCACACGAAAAAAAAAAACTGTCCGGTCAAAGTGTAAACTATTATTAATTATAACCATTATTACTTCCAATTAAAACTGATTGGAGCCATAAGACGCGAGGATTCCCGTCATTTATTTACCAACACTTTGACGTTTCTATTTCTCATCAGGACCGCAGATTGGGAATGATCACGAGAAGATTCATTTAATTTAGGAACCTCCATCTGCGTTTATTCCCTTTTTATTTTTTCTAGGGTGAGTTGTTTATGTTCGGAAATTAGTTTGTTGCGTGCTCGGAGTAATCAGCGATGACTACTGTTTCGACAGCGGCTTTTACCTACTGTCACTTATCTAATCACATCGATACGCCCCGCACACTCTTTTTTTTTCAACGCACGTTACTCCTTTAATACGCCATTACCGCTGAAAATATGAAAAGTGAGATTGATTCGTAATAATTCCCGGTCGTAAAAGGCGCAGGTAATGGCCATCAATCAAAACTAATTCCGATTTAATTCGTGTAATTTCGTCGTGGAGGTAAAGTGGCGAAAGAGTTGCCTCTATTTTGTAAAGATTTGAATTATGAGGGTTTTTACAATTAAATTCAATTAAAAGACTAAATGTTTTGGTTCACTAGTAATTTAAAATTCAGAAACGATGAATTAATATACGCCAATTAAAAATTCGCTCGCAAAAGTTCAATAATTAAGGCAAAAAACCAAAATATAGGTCAAAAAAATCAAAAAGTTCGACCAAAAATCGAAAACTCGGCTTGAGAATAAAAAAAACGCAGACCAAAAAATACAAATTTCAACAACCAAATCTAAAACAAAGAATGCTTGGGCCAAAAAATAAAAAAAAATCACGCATAAAACAATATTTAGACAAAATCTAAAATAAAGAGAAAAAAACGACAAAAAATTTAAAAAATCGGGCCTAAAAAGTTAAAAAAAAATGCAATCTAAAAAAATCGAGCCTTAAAATCAAAAATGCGGGCCGAGAAAATTGATCATTTTAATAAAAAAATCGAAAATTAGGACAATATCGGAACGATTAGACAAAATCTTGTTTTTTCGAAACAAATTTGGTTTTTGAAAATTCACTGATTTTGTGGCGTGAAAACTGTTCCTTCGAACATTTCGATCATCGGGGATCAACTTAAAAAAAAATAGTTTTTACAGGGTTACAGTTATAAAACAACAACAATTAAGGCCATTAAACAAAACTTTGACCCCTGCAAGTCGATTTGATTTTTGAAAATTCACCAATTTCGAAGCGAGTTATAAATTTTTGAAAACAGTCAGTCATTCGAGTATTTCGATCGTCGGAGAAAGAAATTAAAAAAAAAAATTGTTTTTACAGGGTTACAATTATAAAACAATAAAGGCCATTAAACAAAACTTTGACCCCTGTAAGTCAATTTGATTTTTGAAAATTCACCAATTTTGAAGCGAGTTATGAATATTTAAAATTTTTACCTCGTCGGAAAAATTTTTTTTAGAAAAATTGTTCAAATAAAAAAAAAATAGTTTTCACAGGGTAACAATTATAAAACAATTAAGGCCATTAGACAAAACTTTGACGCTTGTCAGTGAATTAAATTTTTGAAAATTCACCAATTTTAAAGCAAGTTATGAATATTTAAAAATTTTAACTCGTAAATTTTTAGAAAGATTTTCAAATAAAAAAAAAGGTTTTTACAGGGTAAATATTACAACACAAAGAAGGCCGGCCATTAGACAAAACCTTGACCCTTGTAAGTCAATTTGATTTTTGAAAATTCACCAATTTTGAAGCGAGTTATGAATTTTTAAAAATTTTAACTCGAAAAAAAAATTAGAAAAATTGTTCAAATCACAAAAGAAAAGTTTTGACACGGTTACAATTATAAAACAATGAAGGCCATCAGGTAAAACCTTGACCCTTATAAGTCAATTGGATTTTCGAAAATTCGCCAATTTTTAAGCGAGCTATGAATTTTTGAAAACAATTTTTCGAGCATTTTGACCATCGGAGAAAAAAAACAGGATAAAAGAGTTTTTACAGGGTTACAATTACAAAACAATTAAGGCCATTAGACAGAACCTTGACCTCTGTCCGTCAATTGGATTTTTGAAAATTTACCGATTTTGAAGCGAGTTGTCAATTTTTAAAATTTTTAACTTTTAGAAAAATTGTTTCTGCATGGTTAAAATAATAATAATAATATATTTACGGGATTCACCCTGTACATGAAAGTATTAATTAGAATATAAAATATAAACAACATATAAAAAATTGGAAAATAATCAAAACGGTTACACCGAACTTTGTTTTTTTTATGACAATTTGGTTTTTGTCAATGCACTGATTATCAAAAGCGTGTTATGAATTTTTTTTTCCAGCGCATTTTTTTCAAACAAAAATCTTGACCTTCCATATAAGCATATAATACAATATGGTTTCAACAAGACGGCGCACCCCCGCACTAGGCGCGTTTATGACAATTGCTGCAGATGAGGAGCGATAGAGAGATGAATGAGCAGAATTAGCCTGGAAATATTCAAAAAATTCAAGAAGAATTTCTACTTGTTTCACAAAAAAACGCCTATTGCGGGGATGCGCCGTCTTGCTGAAACCATATTGTATTATTTGGAAGGTCAAGATCATTGTTGTTTGGAAAAATTGCTACTATAAGCGCTGGAACAAGGTCATTTTGCAAAAACTCTAAATATCAATTTCTCACCTTCAATTGTCATTTACTCGAAAAATTTCCTATGTAAGATGGCAATATTTTTGTACTACTGAAAAGATCTCTCAAAATCAAGAACAAAAATGGGGGGTTGCCATTTAAAAACAAAATGGCGGACGTCATAACTCAAAAACAAATGACGACTGAAAATCTACTTTCGTGCAAAAATGTGTATTTTTATAAAAGAAGGATTCTTTCCAAAAATATTTAATTTCGGTTTTACTGAATATTTTCCATACTTTAGGCGAGCACTGTATAAAGGTCTGAGCCCTGAAAGTTTTATGCATCGAAATTTGTACTGTTACAAAGTTCAATATCTCGAAAAAAAATTAATAAAAAGTTCAGAGCCACGAAATTGATATATTCATAAAATTTTATACATCGAAAATTGTGTTATTAAAATTTCGATATTTCGAAAATTGTGCTATTGAAAGTTCGATATTTCGAAAATTGTGTTATTGAAAGTTCTATATTTCGAAAATTGTATTATTGTAAAGTTCCGAGCCATGAAAATGGCTTGTTGTTTATAAAGTTTATTACGTCGAAAATTGTACATTTATAAATTCAATATTTCATCAATTTAATGTTCATAAATGTCCGAGCCCCGAAAGTTTTATGCATCGAAATTTGTACTGTTACAAAGTTCAATATCTCGAAAAAAAATTTAATAAAAAGTTCAGAGCCACAAAATTAATATATTTATATAGTTTTATACATCGAAAATTGTGTCATTGAAAGTTCGATATTTCGAAAATTAATTATTGTAAAGTTCTCAGCCACGAAAATTACATGTTTATAAAGTTTTATACGTCGAAAATTGTGCATTTAAAAATTCAATATTCCATAAATTTTATGTTTATAAAGGTCAGAGTCCCGAAAGTTTTTTGCATCGAAATTTGTACGGTTGCAAAGTTCAATATTTCGAAAAAAAAATTAATACAAAGTTCAGAGCCACGAAATTGATATATTTATATTATTTTATACATCGAAATTTTTTTATTGAAAGTTCGATATTTCGAAAATTAATTATTCTAAAGTTCTGAGCCACGAAAATTACATGTTTATAAAGTTTTATACGTCGAAAATTGCACATTTATAAGTGTAATATATCATAAATTTTACGTTTATAAAGGCCAGAGCCAAGAATATTTTATACATCGAAAATTGTACTGTTACAAATTTGATTTTTTTACAATTTGTCGCCGAATGCAAATTTTATTTCCTCTGTTTAAGTTTTGAGCGATGCTATTTTGTTTTCATCAGTGATTCGTCAATTGTTTTAAAGGAATGTCAAAATAGGTTTATTGTGTATGGATTTTGAAATTTTGAAGTTAATTCCGGCAGAGATGAGTTTTTTATAATTTTTCTTCTCGCCGAATGCAATTTTCATTTCCTCCGTTCAAGTTTTGATTGTTGCAATTTTGTTTTCAACAGTGATTCGTCAATTGTTTTAAAGGGATGTCAAACGTGGATTCTTTTTGGATGGATTTTGAAATTTTGAAGCTAATTCCGGCAGAGATGAATTTTTTACAATTTTTCTTCTCGCCGAATGCAATTTTCATTTCCTCCGTTCAAGTTTTGAGCGTTGCTATTTTGTTTTCAGCAGTGATTCGTCAATTGTTTTAAAGGGATGTCAAAAGTAGATTCCTTTTCGACGGATTTTGAAATTTTGAAGCTAATTTGGGCAGCGATAATTTTTTTACAATTTTTTATTTCCTCCTTTTAAAAGTTTTGAGTGTTGCAATTTTGTTTTCAGCCGTAATTCGTCAATTGTTTTAAAGGGATGTCAAACGTGGATTCTTTTTGGATGGATTTTGAAATTTTGAAGGTAATTCCGGCAGAGATTAATTTTTTACAATTTTTCTTCTCGCCGAATGCAATTTTCATTTCTTCCGTTTAAGTTTTGAGAGTTGCTATTTTGTTTTCAGCAGTGATTCGTCAATTGTTTTAAAGGGATGTCAAACGTGGATTAGTTTTGCATGGATTTTGAAGCGAATTCCAGCAGAGATTATTTTTTTACAATTTTTCTTCTCGCCGAATGCAATTTTCATTTCTTCCGTTCAAATTTTGAGCGTTGCAATTTTGTTTTTAGCAGTGATTCGTCAATTGTTTTAAAGGGATGTCAAACGTGGATTAGTTTTGGATGGATTTTGAAATTTTGAAGGTAATTCCGGCAGAGGTGAATTTTTTACGATTTTTGTTGTCGCCGAACGCAATTTTCATTTCCTCCGTTTATGTTTTGAGTGTTGCTGTTTTGTTTTCAGCCGTGATATGTCAATTGTTTTAACGGGATGTCACAAATAGGTTAATTTTGGATTGATCTTGAAATTTTGAAGTTAATTTTAGCCGAGATGAATTTTTTACAATTTTTCTCATCGCCGAATGTAATTTTCTTTTTCGTAATTTTAGTTTAGAGCGTTGTCAATTTGTTTCCAACTGCAATATGTCACATATTTCGGCAGTATGTCAACAACGGGTTAATTCTGAATGGATTTTAAAATTTTGAAGCAAATTCTTGTAGAGATTATTTTTTTAGAAATTTTTAGAATGTTCGACTGCGATTTTCTGCTCTTGCATTTCAGTTTCTCGGTGTCGTCTTTAATCCTTATCAGAGGTAGAATTAACACCAATTTCATTAACAATATAAACTAACAATAAGTAAGCATTAAAACAATTTAGTAAATATTAATTACGTATCGCAATGAACAATCTACAATCACTCGAAGGTCGACCGGTATTTTTACTCGGGTACAGTAAGACATCAACTAATTACTTCAATCATTACTGCAATAAATCATCGGCGCCCATCTAGGAAGTTCCAACAACAACACATTTGCAGCCTCGGATGGACATGAAATTTATGAAATGTAACGCGCTGGTGGAAATTGTTGTTATTAACATTACCAAATATTACAGGAAATAACGGCGTAATAATGGCCCGGAATCATTATTAAAATGTTCGGTTTAGTAAAAGCGATTGCATAATCAATATTAATATGGGCATTTATCATTGGGACGATGGTGGTAATTATGGGATCCGTGGAAAGTAATATTTGTGCACACGAAGGTAATTTTAATCAAGCGTGAAGAGTGCAATTAGATTTAAGAGGAAAAATGCGCGAAGTTGATTGATTGCGGGAATGGCCGTGTTTACATACGCTCTTAACGTAAGTGTCTTAATCGATGGAATAATTAGCGTTTTATTTTTTTTCGTAATGAAAATTAATTATTTGATTAAAACGTTGCGCGTGTTTCCAGAATGTTTCAAAGTATTGGAAATTGTTCCTTTGCCTGGTGTTACGGTTTATCTTCTCATCGTGTGGAATTTTGGGAATAAAAGGGGAATCTTGTGTATAGGCAAACGCGACTTAACGTGGCATGTCAGGTATAGGCAAACGTGACTTAACGTGGCATATTTGGTAATTATAAAGCGAGATCGAAGACTGAAGCGGTTGGCGGAAGATAGTCTCAATGTAATGTAAATATTATTGTTAGCCGATAAATCTCGCACCTGTGAATTCTAGGTGACTACGCAGAGACATCACTTCACTTACATATTTCGATGAAAAAATTTAGAGAAATGGATTTTCCTCTGTTCGCGAACAACTAAGTAATCATCAATGAATTACCTGAAAACGAATTGAGCACTCCGAACGAAGGAACACTTCAAAATACGATACTAATTACAATAACAGTAAATGCGTTCGTGCTCTCGAGCAACAGTTCTCGTTATCGTGTCACTGAAGCAATTAAGATATGTCACAAAAGCAAACGTGTTAAACGATATAGATAAGAGATTAAAAAAAAAAGAGGCACGGAGGTAACGCATGACAAGATAAATTAAATTAATAAAGCCGATACGGATCTCCAGGAAATAATCACAAATGAAATTAATCTCGGGCCGGCCCGGAAAAAACCGAACACGAATTCCTATGAACGATAATCTGCAGAATCAATATTTATTGCCGCGCGTCCGAAGAACCGGCAGCAGCTGTTTGCGAAACAAACAAGCTCTCCGATTCCTGAAGGAAAGTTTAATGCGTCCGTCTCTGTTCCGCTCGCGATTGTTCGGCGCGCCGGACCGCGGGGGGTCCTCCTATATGGGGATGATTACGAGCGAGCGGGGTACGGCGAGGGAACACCTCTTCATTTATCTAAATCCGCAATTTGGAGCGACCCCAGCGGGATCGACGAGGCGAGGAGTTCTTGCCATATGGCACGTTTTTTTTTTTTTTTTAACTCGCATGACTTCAATTGTTCTCGCCCGTGTAACACGACACCGACTCAAATCAAGCCCCGAAATTATCCTAAACGGTCATTTACCGCGATTGCTTCGAGGGGAATTTTAATTCGGTAATTACACACGCATGCCTGATATTACGGGAATTAACAACTATAAAATTATAGAGGATTTAATAAATAATCATTGGGTAAAAATTAGAGAAGCTGATGTGGACAACCTTGATTTCTAGGTTAGGTAAATAATTGACGCGTATTTTTAGGTTAGGTAAACCATTAACGCATGTTTTAACGCCGCATCAAACTCAAACATTCAAATTCAAGTTCAGAGTGCCGCCATTTTGTTTACAAGCAAGGTGCGTTGATTATCTTTTGTTATATCAAAAATATGTTATTTCTACGCAAATTTGGAAATTTTGAAGCAAATTCCACGGGCGGTGGCGTTTTTAGAATTTTTTTAATCAAGCGGCGCACTTTTCACTCACTCAAATTCGAGTTCAGAGTGCCGCCATTTTGTTTACAAGCAAGGTGCGTTGATTATCTTTTGTTAAATCAAAAATATGTTATTTCTACGCAAATTTGGAAATTTTGAAGCAAATTCCACGGGCGGTGGCGTTTTTAGAATTTTTTTAATCACGAGGTGCACATTTCACTCACTTAAATTCGAGTTCAGAGTGCGGCCATTTTGTTTACAAGCAAGGTGCGTTGATTATCTTTTGTTATATCAATAATATGTTATTTCTACGCAAATTTGGAAATTTTGAAGCAAATTCCGCGGGCGGTGGCGTTTTTAGAATTTTTTTAATCAAGCGGCGCACTTTTCACTCACTCAAATTCGAGTTCAGAGTGCCGCCATTTTGTTTACAAGCAAGGTGCGTTGATTATCTTTTGTTATATCAAAAATATGTTATTTCTACGCAAATTTGGAAATTTTGAAGCAAATTCCACGGGCGGTGGCGTTTTTAGAATTTTTTTAATCACGAGGTGCACATTTCACTCACTTAAATTCGAGTCTAGAGTGTTGCCATTTTGTTTATAAACAAGTTGCCTCAACTATTTTGTAATATGTCAAAAATATGTCATTTCCGAGCGCGTTTGAATAATTTGAAGGTAATTCCAAGTGCGATGATATTTTTAGAATTTTTTTAATCACGAGGTGCACGTTTCAATCACTCAAATTCAAGTTCAGAGTGCCGCATGGTTACCACTTCAATGATTTTTTTTTGTTGGTGTTGGCTTCCCGGTTTGTTTGCTAATCCCAACGGGGGGCTTACGTATCAGCATTTAGCAATTTTCTGCATTGTGCACTTTTAGAAAATTCCGACGGTTCCGAGAAACACGTAGAAAAAAAAAGGATCGGGCCGCAGTGGTATCTCAAAAATTTAAGTACACCCACGGGGCTCTCTCCACAGAACTGGAAGATGGAAACGACGGCTTCCCGAGAAGCACAAAAGGAAAGGTACACGTGCACAATGTTGAAAGGAGAGAGGAGCTATTGTAGGTGCGTTCTTAATTAAATTAAATTCATTTTCAGAGTCAATAAAATGTAGAAAAATTTAAGTTTATAAACAAATTTATTACTGAATTCATCGGTTGTGCAAATTCTATTGTTAATTAAATTGAGTTCTTTTGAATCAATAAAATGTAGATTTCATAATAATTGCTTCTTACGTCTGTAAGAATATTTGACACAAAATTCATCGGTTGTGCAAAATTAGGAACAAATTAACGCGTGGAGAAATTTAACGATGTTTATGTTAATAATCGAGATACCGGCGCGCAGAATGTGTGTTTACATGATAATGTTGTCATGAATCAAGGTAGATAAGGAGGATGTGTTCTGCTGGTGCACATTTGATAATTTCCTGCGATTACGGTCATAATTGGGGAAGGGCTGACCGGAAATTGAGGGCGCGCATGTACCTACTTCCACCAGGAAATGACGCTTGTCAATTAGGTGTCGTCAGCCGGCTATCGAACAGATTTGCAATACAATCGAATATGATTTATAATGTCCGAGCACACGTTCGAACGTTTCTCTAATCTTCCAGGCGATGGACGATTACGATAACGCTAAATTGGTGGGGTGAGTGGAGGGGGGGGGGATGGATTAAATGCAATTACCGCGTTGGCAGTAACTGTAATAATTTATGTTACGGCTTGGATTTATTATTTTCAAATCGATAAACTTTATATTCATATATTTAAAAAATGGTGATGTGGCCATCATGTTACTTTCTCCGATTTGACGATTAGACCAAAACCTTGAAAATACTGGCAAAACATTAAAAATTCGCTGCTTTCGGTTAAAAATCTAAAATATTCGCCAATCAAAAATTCGCTGATAGAGATCAATAATTAAACAATAAAACTAAAACATAGGCCCAAAAAAATCCAAATATCGAAAACTATGGCCTAAACATAAAAAAATGCAAACTAAAACATCGAAAATTTCAACAAACACATCGAAAATGTTGTCCAAAATAAAGATTATTTAGGCAAAAAAAATTAAAAATTTGGAATAAATTGAGGTGAAAACAGGTAAAGGTAAAGATCTAAAATATGGACCAAAAAAATGCAGACCAAAATATTGTAAATTCAAGTAAAAGAAAAAATATATTTAGCTAGCCCCTAAAATAATTCTTTGGCTCAAAATAAGTTTAATAAGAAACTCGAAAATAATGCAAAAAAATAAAATAAAAAACAATAATTCAGGTTAAAAAGTAAAGGGCAAAAAATCAAAAACCGACCAAAACACTCGAAAATACCGGCAATAAAATCGCGCATAAAAATCAATAATTCAGATTAGAAAATTTAAAATACGAGTATAACACAAAAAGCTAAAACTTAAACCAACAATTTGGACCTTAATATCAAAAATATAGACCAAAAAATCGAAACATTTAACACGCAACCTAAATTTTCACGCCAAAATAAAGAATATTTAGGTCAAAAATCAAAAATTTGGAATAGAAAACGAAGTTACAGGCCAGAGATCCAAAAATGCAGATAAAAAAAATTCAAGTAAAGGAAAAATAGTTTGCCGTTTTCACCTTCAAAATAACCCTGTAGCTCAGAGTAAGTTTCTGAACAGAAACTCAAATTGAAAATAAAAAAATCTAAAATATGGGCCAAGAAAACAAAAAAATAGACCAAATACTGAAAATTTGGGACAAAATTATTTTTAAAAAGCAGGCCAGAATAAAGAATATTTAGGCCAAAAATCAAAACTTTGAAAAAAAAGAAATTACAGGCCAGAGATCTAAAAATGCAGATAAAAAAAATTCAAGCAAAGAAAAAATTGTTTGCCATTTTCACCCTTAAAATAACCCTGTAGCTCAAAGTAAGTTTCCGAACAGAAACTAAAATTGAAAATTGAAAAATTTAAAATATAGGACGAAAAAAACAAAATTTGGACCAAATACCGAAAATTTGGGACTAAAAATAAAAAATACAGATTAAAAAATCGAAAATCTTAATAAACAAATGGAAAATTTCAGCCAAATAAAGAAATCTTAGAACAGAAGATCAAAAATTTGGACCAAAAAATCGAAAATACAGGTCAAAATTTAACAATTGTGGCCAAAAGTTTGAAAACATGGGCCTAAAAATAAAAAAATGCAGACCAAAAAGTTAAAAAATCGAAAATCTTAATAAACAAATCGAAAATTTTGGCCAAATAAAGAAATCTTAGGACATAAAATAAAAAAAAATACAAAATACAAATAAAAATTCAACAATTGTGGCAAAAAATCGAAAATTTAGACCAAAAATCGAAAGCACGAGCTTAAAAATCAAAATACTGACCAAAAAAGTCGAAAATTTCAACAGATCATTTTCAAATTGGAACCAACATAAAGAATATTTATGAAAAAAAATCAAGAATTTAAAGGAAAAAAATCGAAGAAACAAGCAAAAAATATAAAATACGAGCAAATTCTGGTCTAAAAATAATTTTCCCCAAAAATAACACAAGCTCAAATTAAGATACGATCCGAAACTCTAAAATAATGGCAAAAAAAATAAAAAAATGGTGTTACTTTTTCCGATTTGATGGTACAGTACTTTATGTTTACACTTTCATGGTTTATTTTCAATTGAAATCACATTTTAAATGTGCATAGAGCGTTTATTAAAATCAGATGAGACTGACGTTTAAAACGTCAAAATTATGAAAGATGAAAATGACAAATTATACTTTAAATTCTAATAGTCAATTTACTCAAAAACCAAAGAGATTTCGAAAAATACTTATTCAATATAAGTTGTTCATTTTGGCATTCTCTACAATTATTATTAAAATACATTTGCTGTAAGTATTATCGTTTCACAATTTTAAACCAAAAATTACAAAAAAAATTAATTGGTATTATTTTTCAAAAACCATACATTTTACGAAAAATATTTTCAAGCAAAACATGTTCATTTCTTTGCTTTCTTTAAGATTTGTTTGAGTGCTTTTATAGTACTTTTCATTTTTAAAAAATTATCGGAAAAAAACAAAAAACGGTTAAGGTAAACACCTACTTCCGGTGTACGAAATTTTACCAAAAGCTTTTCAGTTCTTCGGATTATCAAATAAGGCTTATATTCAAAGTTTGATGTTCATTCAAGTAGTAGTTTTTTAGATACAGCGCGCACAAGCAAACAGGCATACATTTTAACAGGAATGCATATTGAAAATGGTGATGTGGCCATCATGTTACTTTCTCCGACTTCATGGTATCATTTATATTTACTCTTTAATGGTTTATTTTCGATTTAAATCATATTTTAAATGTACATCGAGCGTTGAGTAAACTCGGAAGAAACTGACGTTTAAAACGTCAAAATTGTGAAAGATGGAAAAATTATACTTTAAATTCAAAAACTCAGTTTACTCAAAAACTAAAGGGATTTCGAAAAAAACTTATTCTTTATAAGTTGTTCATTTTAGCATTCTCTACAATTATTATTAACATAAATTTGCTGTAAATATTATCGTTTCATAATTATAAACCAAAAATGAATAAATTTTTTTCTCAAATAAAAATGATTTTATGAAAAATGTTTTCAAGCAAAATATGTTCATTTCTTTGCTGTCTTCAAAGTTTGTCTGAATGTTTTTGTGATATTTTTCATATTTAAGAAAATATTGACAAAAAACAAAAAACAGTTAAGGTAAACGCCCACTTCGGGTGTGCGAAATTTTACCAAAAGCTTTTCAGTTCTTCAGATTATCAAATAAGACGTATGTTGAAAGTTTCATATCAATTGGTTTGTTGGTTTTTGAGATACAGCGCGCACAGACAGACACACAGACACACACAGACACAAACTTTTTTTTCCCAGAAATTGTTGAAATGGCATCTAGGGACCCCAAAACGGATATTACCGTAAAAAAAAAATTGAAAAAAAAATTACGATCACAATACTTTCTCGTACTACGTAACGGAGAAAGTAAAAAAAAAATGATATAAATGTAGAGGATGGTTGTGAGCACTACGTGATAATCCATATTTAAATTCAATTGAAAAATTCAGCATGATGTTCTGCTTAAATATTACGATTTTCGTGCGGGGCATAATAAACCCCGTACAGTTTTTTTTTAATGTGTTACTGCAAACCAAATCACAAATTAATATTAATCTGTGATCGCTACCAAAAAAAAAAACTTTTAATTCCGACAAAGCACGACAAAGTGACAACCTCCGCCCGTACAGAAGTTCGATAGAATTCTATTCACTGCGTTACGGGACACATACGACCCGTAACGCAGTGAAAGTGCCAAGAATCGATCAAAATTGTACATTTTCTTCCCCAAAATTAAACTCTGAATACAATTACCACTTGCTCGCTTCGCCTTTCAGCTAAAACGGTTAACCACGCTGCCATATTTCCAAGTAACCCGTCACGACCGTTTCATGGCCATGCAATATCGCCAATGCGTTAACTCGGCACTTGCTATTACTTCCCAGTAAAACATATGTTAATGCGCGGCGCGGCGCACCTGTCGGCTCGTGGCCGATCCCGCAGAAAAATTACAAATTTCGGCCCGCGATGCGCAAATAATGGAGCCCCCTCATTGTTGCCGACAAGTGAAAAAAGTGCGCGGGTAAACATGGCATTTTGTGCAGAATGATGGAATTCTTGGTATCCGTTAAGGAGCTTAAACAGAGCTTAAGAAAATTCGTAGATTTAATCTGCAAATTTTATCTACAGTGCGAAATCTCGGTTAATCTCGCTACCCCCGTAATGTGAGGGATTGTTCAAATTTCAGCAGCTGCTTACAATTTTATTGTTATGTCATACGAAAACAAAGTGTAAGGTGAAGTTTGAGGAATATGCTTAGGCAGTATTTATAAAAAAAAAATACACCTACAAATCTGAAACCGATAATATAATAATTACAAAACAGTATACTGATGCCCTTTTAACATCAATATGTACGAAGAACAATAAACGGACGACTTATTCCCTTTTAAAAAATTCATATTCCAGTTTCCGATTTAAAATAGGCAATTTTATCGAAAGCTTTACGAAACGACTAAATTTTTGACTACTTAGGGAAAGTGGTAATAATAGTGGTATTCCTTCAGCCCTGCAGATTTGTGTATTTCTGCGTGTATGGCTGGGCAACTCTTCGCATCAGATCTCTGCTGATTTCGGTGATTTGCTGATTTGTTTTCGTAATCCCCATAAAAAAATACCACATGTGAACAAGTAGGGGACCGAGGTGGCCGAAAAAACATCACCAAATTTCAAAATAGGACGCGAAGAACAGCCACTGACGCTCTGGCTGTGTGTGCTTCGGCCCTATCTTGTTGAAACAAGAAATGTGAATGATCTATATCCTGAAGTTCTGATTCCTTTTACTCTGTACAGAGTTTATCTGTATAAACTCTGCACTATCGTTTTGTTATGTTATTTCTTATTTCTATAAATAATAAATATCCTAACAAAGGTTATTTCCAGCGGCGGCTCGTGGATGTTCGGCAGTGAGGCAACGGAAGAAAATTTGATCGAAAAAGCAACGGAATATTTGTTTCCTCTATTAAAGTAAATAGTGCAGCACGAGCGGCATCTTTGTCTTTGCCTCACCGACGGAAATCCACGAGCCGCCGCTGGTTATTTCTTATTTCTATACATAAAAAATAACCTAACAAACCGGCAGTGCTGGACGACCTCGTAGTGGTCGCAAAAAAATGCCTTCTTTGTAGCTCTAGGATACAAAAATGTTCACCATCTCGATGTAACGCTTATATGTTTATTTTGTTATGTTATTTTCTTTAAAAAATATCTTCAATGAAAACAACATTTATTTGAAGTGTAAATTTGGACAAAAAGCGCAATACTTAAAAAAAAAGTACTGTCAATATTTTATCAACCACTACGGCTTCTTCTAACTCTTTGCGCCTCTTTAAAACTGTTCAATTTTTACTTTCTCCGTTACGAAATACGAGAAAGTATTGTGATCGTGATTTTTTTTTCAAAATTTTTTTTTACGGAAATATCCGTTTTGGGGTCCCTAGATGCCATTTCAACAATTTCTGGAAAAAAAAAAATTGTGTCTGTGGGTGTGTGTCTGTCTGTGCGCGCTGTATCTCAAAAACCAATAAACCAATTGATATGAAACTTTCAACATACGTCTTATTTGAGAATCCGAAGAACTGAAAAGCTTTAGGTAAAATTTCGTACACCGGAAGTGGGTGTTTACCTTAACCGTTTTTTGTTTTTTGCCAATATTTTCTTAAATATGAAAAATATCACAAAAACATTTAAACAAACTTTGAAGACAACAAAGAAATGAACATCTTTTGCTTGAAAACATTTTTCATAAAATCATTTTTATTCGAGAAAAAAATTTATAATTTTTTTTTTAATTTTTGGTTTATAATTATAAAACGATAATAGTTACAGCAAATTTATGTATAATAATAATTGTAGAGAATGCTAAATTGAACAACTTATAAAGAATAAGTTTTTTTGGAAATCTCATTAGTTTTTGAGTAAACCGAGTTTTTGGATTTGAAGTATAATTTTTCCATGTTTTATAATTTTGACGTTTTAAACGTCAGTTTCATCCGAGTTTACGCAACGCTCGATGTACATTTAAAATATGATTTCAATAAACTATGAAAACGTAAATATAAATGACTATGATACCATCAAGTCGGAGAAAGTAACATGATGGCCACATCACCATTTTTGTATGATTTTGAAGGCAAATCTTAATTACCTTCATTGCAAATAAGATGGCGTTCGTTTGTACTTCAGTGGAATAACGTGCATTTATTTAAGAAAGTTTTTTTTTTTGTAGCCAGCTCTAAGTGTAAAAATGGTGATGTGGCCATCATGTTTCATTGATTAGAAGTTGAAGAAAAAATTTATACGCCTTTGCAGCTGGTTCTAATTATCTGCCTTTCTTCAAAAATGTTCTATTTTGAAGATTTTGAAAGAAAATCCTAATTACTTTCACCACAAATAAAATGGCGTTGGTTGGAGTTTAAAAAAAGTGGATTTCTTGGAAGAAAAGGTTAAAAAAAATAGTATCCATCATGACAGTTGGTTCTTACTTTCTGTGCTTCTTCAACAATGTTCTGTTTTTATGGTTATGAAAGTAAATCACGAATATCTTCACTGTAAACAAAAAAAGAAAAAAAATTATCCGCCTTTGCAGCTGGTTCTAATTTCTTGTCTTTCTTCAAAAATGTTCTATTTTCAAGATTTTGAAAGAAAATATTAAATAAAGAAATTATTTGTTTTTAATTCCAACCAACGTCATTTTATTTGCGGAGAGAGTAATTAATATTTTCTTTCAAAATCTTCAAAATAGAACATTTTTCAAGAAAGGCAGATAATTAGATCCAGTTGCAAAGGCGGATACAATTTTTTTCTTCAACTTCAAACCAATGCCATCTTGTTTACAGTGAAGATAAAAGGTTAAAAAAATCGTGTCTCTCTTGACAGTTGCTTCTTACTTTCTGTATTTCTTCAACGATGTTCTGTTTTTATGTTTATGAAGGTAAACCACGAATATGTTCTGTAAACAATATGGCATTGATTTGAAGTTGAAGAAAAAATTTTATCCGCCTTTGCAGCTGGTTCTAATTTGCTGCCTTTCTTCAAAAATGTTCTGTTTGGAAGATTTTCAAAGAAAATGTGAATTACTTTCACCATAAATAAAATGGCGTTGGTTGGAATTTAAAAAAAAGTGCATTTCTTGGAAGAAAAAGTTAAAAAAATTGTATCTATCATGACAGTTGCTTCTTACTTTCTGTATTTCTTCAAAAATGTTATGTTTTTATGGTCATGAAAGTAAATCGACAATATATCTTTACTGTAAACAAGATGGCATTGGTTTGAAATTGAAAAAAAAATGTTATCCGCCATTGCAGCTGGTTCTAATTTTTTGCCTTTCTTCAAAAATGTTCTATTTTGAAGATTTTGGAAAAAAATTTTAATTACTTTCGCCACAAATAAAATGGCGTTGGTTGTAATTAAAAAAGTGCATTTCTTGGGAGAAAAAGTTAAAAAAATTGTATCCATCATGACAGTTGGTTCTTACTTTCTGTATTTCTTCAAAAATGTTCTGTTTTTATGGTTATGAAAGTAAATCAACAATATATCTTCACTGTAAACAAGATGGCACTGGTTTGAAGTTGAAGAAAAATTTTTATCCGCCGTTGCAGCTGGTTCTAATTTTCTGCCTTTCTTCAAAAATGTTCTATTTTGAAGATTTTGAAAGAAAATGTGAATTACTTTCTCCACAAATAAAATGGCGTTAGTTGGAATAAAAAAAAGTGCGTTTCTCGGAAGAGAAGGTTAAAAAAATGTATCTATCATGACAGTTGCTTCTTTCTTTCTGTATTTCTTCAAAAATGTTATGTTTTTATGGTCATGAAAGTAAATCGACAATATATCTTTACTGTAAACAAGATGGCATTGGTTTGAAATTGAAGAAAAAAAATTATCCGCCATTGAAGCAGGTTCTAATTTTTTGCCTTTCTTCAAAAATGTTCTATTTTGAAGATTTAAAAGAAAATCTTAATTACTCTCTCCACAAACAAAATGGCGTTGGTTGGAACTAAAAAAAGGGCATTTCTTGGAAGAAAAAGTTAAAGAAATTGTATCTGTCATAACAGTTGCTTCTTATTTGCTGTATTTCTTCAACAATGTTCTGTTTTTATTTAAGGTAAATCTTCCAAGAAATGCTTTGTTTTTAATTCCAACCAACGCCATTTTATTTGTGGAAAGAATAATTAGGATTTTCTTTCGAAATCTTCAAAATAGAACATTCTTGAAGAAAGGCAGAAAATTAGAACCCGCCGCAAAGGCGGATAAAATTTTTTCTTCAACTTCAAACCAATGTCATCTCGTTTACAGTGAAGATAAAAGGTTAAAAAAATCGTGTCTATCTTGACAGTTGCTTCTTACTTTCTGTATTTCTTCAGCAATGTTCTGTTTTTATGTTTATGAAGGTAAACTACGAATATGTTCGCTGTAAACAATATGGCATTGATTTGAAGTTGAAGAAAAACATTTATCCGCCTTTGCAGCTGGTTCTAATTATCTGCCTCTCTTCAAAAATGTTCAAAAATGTTCTATTTTGAAGATTTTGAAAGAAAATCTTAATTACTTTCACCACAAATAAAATGGCGTTGGTTGTAATTAAAAAAAATTGCATTTCTTGAAAGAAAAGATGGCATTGGTTCGAAGTTGAAGAAAAAATATTATCTGCCTTTGCAGCTGGTTCTAATTTCCTCGATTTCTTCAAAAATGTTCTGTTTTGAAGATTTTGAAAGAAAATTTTAATTACTTTCACCACAAATAAAATGGCGTTGGTTGGATGTTTTTTCACCTCGGATCAAGTTAAACTTTGATTAAGAAATGAAGAGAAATATAAAAAAAAAAATTGCCGTCATGATTTCATCCACAATCGGAGCTTGATGATCAAGAAAGTAAATCTTAATTACCTTTAGCGCAAATAAAATTGAGTTTGTTCGAAGGTTTAAAACTCTAATGATAAAAGTACATTTAGCAACAGCTTGAAGCTTTCCGAAATTACTTACAATGCAAAAGCTGCAAACAACGTTTTTCTTAAATTTTGAATAAAGATAAAACATCTGGTGGCTTGAAGAAATAAAAAAAAAATTGAACGATTCCAAAATTTTGCTCGACTCGACTATTTTTTTATGTGAGCAATAAGAGTGCGCGCGATTAAACGGTGATCGTTTCAATTATCATCGGAGCGACACTTAATTTGAAAAAGGGTTGTAATAGAATTAAAGGGCGCAGTGAATGTAATTCCATGCGGCCACGTGTGGAACGATATAACTCCTCCCAGACGATTTGAAATAGGGAAGGGATTTCACTAATCTCGGCTTACATGAAACTATTTCAATAACACTCATCCCAATCGTGTACTTTTTTTTTAAACGACGATAAGATCTAAGTAAAAAAATACTAATAATAATTAATTATTTTCCAACAGGAAAATTCATCATTTAAAATAACAGTAAGCATGCAGGCAATGATCTGAAAATCAACAGATATTTAGGTGAACATTAAATATTGTTCCCCAATCAGAACACCGACAGACCGGTTTCGACCTCTTAGGTCTCATCAGTGTAGTTAGTTTCTGTTGGGGAAAATATTTAATGTTCACATTAATATTGTTATATTTGCCGCCGCTGGCGATGTCCATATCTTGTCGGTGTTAAAGCCACCCGGATTTGGTTCAGTACAGCATTCAGGCAATAGATTCCGCCACTTTGGCGTTTCTACCAGATATTTAGGTATTTTTTTAAATGAATTGATTATAAAACATACTTTTATATATTTTTTTTAAATTTATTTAATGCTTCTGCAATACGGGACGTTGTCTCAAATTTATTTATTTAAACATACGTTTGTAATGAATGAATAATTTAATAATTGGCAGACGTACAAAGTTGTTAAAAAAAATAATTTAGCACATAGAAATCTTTGACGTTTTTTTTTTAATTCTATCATTTTATCGCACAAGTCTTTGACGTTTTTTTTTTTAATTCTACCATTTTATCTTGGAGATGGATTTTTCTCTATCAATCAAATTGTTTAGTTTTGAAAACAGCTTTACTTTGTGAATCTGAATTCTTTAATTTTGCAAAAAGTGAAACTTTGATAATATTATTGGGAATCTATCAATCACCAAAAAAAAAATTCTCTTGGATAAAGCTAACATTATTTTATTCAGTAAAGAGAGTCGAGCCGTTGCACGCCATATGCAGCAGTAATTACAGAATTTGCATATATTGATATCATCGAAGGTAACAACACCCACTTTTCGTCACAAAACCGAACACAATAAATGATATTATATATTTGCATGTCAGGTGAAACACGCGGACCTTGAGACGACTTCATTTCCACCTTATATATTTATAAAAAAAAAAAATTACATCCCGCCACGAAATATGAATACTGAATTATTCATGAATTTCGCCCACCGATTCTCCATCCATCCATCCATCTCTACCATAAGCCAACTGGGCTACCATTTTTTTTTTCTTCTTCTTTCATCCGGCTCCTGGTTTTAGGGTATCCCCTGATTTTAAAACCAGCTCTAATTTTAATATTATGTCAGTTCGTCAGTTTGTTTTGACTCGACGAGATTATAAAGACGCTCGCAGCGAGATACGAAAAAAAAATTAATGTAAAAAATAAATATCATTATATTGTTTATGCTGGAGGCTTCTACTTCGTTATACATTTTAAATATTATAATAAAACACTTTTAACTTTGTTTTGTATAACTTATATATTTATTTTTGTGACTTAAGTTTCGGTAATACAATTACCACTTCTTGTTTGAAAATGGTAATTGTATTACCGAAACCTAAGTGTTTTATTCAAATATCATTATGGTAATGTCTAAAAAATAAGCTAAAGAAACAGTTTTTTAGAAAAAAATAAAACATGTGAAAATAATAGTCATCAATATTTATACGATTAAAATTACCACGCGCAGAATGAAAATTTTATGATTAATTAAGTATTTATTTATTTGCGATAATTCAATAAGCCGTTTAGCATAATTCTAATTATTGGCGCGATTATTGTTTCGGCAAATTCAATTTTCGAATCAATAAATTTATTAATTCGCAAGGCTCAATTATTCACGATATTTTATTAATTCGCTGCATAGATTATTACGGTGCAAGTTTTAATTTATACATTGGCAGGAGAGTTCATTAAATTTCATACGACTAATTTACATGTTTACATTACGCGTTTCATATTTATAACAATTTTTGCGTTCGAACGTCGACGAAGCCTCAAACTGGAATTTTAAAAAAATCGCATCTCGCGGGAAAATTTTGGAATTTTCAAAAACCAAAATTATTTCCAAAGAACGCCGTTTTCTGAACTGAATTCAATTTTTGCAGAATTTTAACTGCACTATTTATGTTTATTTTATTTTTTTTTTTCGTTTGAATGTCAACCTGGAATTTGAAAAAATTTCCCATCTCGCAAGAAAATTTTTGAAATTTCAAATCCAAAATTATTTCCAAAGAACGCTGTTTTTTGAACTGAATTAAATTTTTGCAGAATTTTAACTCCACTATTTATATTTATTTAATTTTTTTCGCTCGAATGTCAACCTGGAATTTTTTTAAATTTCACATCTCGCAAAACTATCATTAAATCATCATTAAATATTCAAACGTTTGTCATTGCCTCCTTCAGATATAATTTAATTTATAATTTTTGAGCACTTGCTTTGATTTTGTTTCTCTATATTTATATTTGTATTAATTTTTAATTTTTATTTCTATCGATTTTAATAATTTTCTTTTATTAATTTGTATATTGGTTCTATCCGTAAATAAATGATTATTATTATTTCGAAATAATGATGTTCCCTGAGGTAAATAAAAATTTTGTAGAATTTTACCTGTACTATATTTAATTTTAATTTTTTTCGTTTGAATGTCAACCTGGAATTTTTTTAAATTTCCCATTAGGCAAGTAAATTTTTGAATTTTTAAAAACCACAATTATTTTGAAAGAATGGTGTTTCCTGAATTAAATTAATTTTTTTGTAGAATTTTACCTGCACGATTTATAATAATTATAATAATAATAAAGAACTTTATTCCAACTAAGGATTACAAAGTTAGAAAGGGTCATCGATTGCACGATTTATATTTATTTAATTTTTTTTTCGTTCGAATGCCAAACTGGAATTTTAAAAAATTCGCATCACGCAAGAAAATGTTTGGATTTTCAAAAGCCACAATTATTTTAAAAGAATGGTGTTTCCTGAACAATTAAATTTTTCTAGAATTCTACCCGCACGATTTATTTTTATTTCATTTTTTTTTCGAATGTCAACCTAGAATTAAAAAAAAAATCGCATCTCGCGAGAAAATTTTTGGATTTTTAAAAACCAAAATTATTTCGATAGAATGGTGTTTCCTGAAGTAAATAACAGTTTTGTAGAATTTTACCCGTACGCTTTTTATTTATTTCAATGTTTTAGAATATAAAAAATTCGCATCTCGCAAGAAAAGTTTCGAAATTATTTTGAAAGAACATTGTTTCCTAAACTGAATAAAATTTTTGTAGAATTTCACCTGCACGATTTATATTTGTTTCATTTTTTTTTGTTCGGATGCCAACCAAGAATTTAAAAAAAATCGCAACTGGCAAGAAAATGTTTTAATTTTCAAAAACCAAAATTATTTGAAAATAATGGTGTTTCGTGAAGCAAATATATTTTTTGTAGAATTTTACCTGCACGATTTATATTTATTTCAATATTTTTTCGTTGGAATGTCAACCTGGAATTTAAAAAAATTCGCATCTAGCACGATTTTTTTTTTCTAATTTTCGAAAAACCAAATTATTTTGAAAGAATTGTGTTTCCTGAAGTGAACAAAATGTTTGTGGAATTTTACCAGCAGGATTTATATTTATTGAATTTTTTTTCGTTCGAATGTCAACCTGGAATTTTAAAAAAATTCGCAACTCGCAAGAAAATTTTTGGATTTTTAAAAACCAAAATTATTTTCAAAGTATGGTGTTTCCTGAAGTAAATAAAAAATTTGTAGAATTTTACTTGCACGATTTATATTTATTTCAATTTTTTTCCCTTCAAATGTCAACCTGGAATTTAAAAAAATTCGCAACTCGCAAGAAAATTTTTAAATTTTTAAAAACCAAAATTATTTTGAAAGTATGGCGTTTCCTGAAGTGAATAAAATTTTTGTGGAATTTCACCCGGATGATTTATATTTATTTAATTATTTTCGTTCAAATGTTTTAGAACTTAAAAAAATTCACATCTCGCAACAAAATTTTTGAATTAAAAAAAAACATTTTTTTTTATAGAGCGATGTTTCATGATGTAAATAAAAATTTTGTAGAATTTTACCTGCACGATTTATATTTATTTCATTTTTTTTCCTTCTAATGACAACAGGCAATTTTTGAAAAAATCACATCTCGCAAGAGCATTTTTTTAAATTTCGAAAAACAAATTAATTTCGAAATAATAGTGTTTCCTGAAGTAAATAAAATTTTTATAGAATTTTACCTGTACGATTTATATTTATTTCAATTTTTTTTTCCTTCGAATGTCAACTTGGAATTTAAAAAAATTCGCAACTCGCAAGAAAATTTTTAAATTTTTAAAAAACCAAATTATTTCAAAAGAATAGTGTTTCTTGCACTGAATTAATTTTTTGTTGCATTTTACCCGCACGATTTATATTTATTTCAATTTTTTCCTTCGAATATCAACCCGGAATTTAAAAAAATCCATCTTGCAAGAAATTTTTTTAATTAAGAAAAAAACAAAATTATTTTGAAAGAATAGTGTTTCCTGAAGTGAATAAAATTTTTGCAGAATTTTACCCGCACGATTTATATTTATTTCAATTTTTATTCCTTCGAATCTCAACATGGAATTTAAGAAAAATCGCATTTCGCAAGAAATTTTTTTAATTTTCGAAAAACAACATTATTTTGAAAGAATGGTGTTTCGTGAAGTGAATCAAATTTTTGTGGAATTGTACCCGCACGATTTATATTTATTTCAATTTTTTTTTCGTCCGAATATCAACCTGGAATTTTAAAAAATTCACAACTCGCAAGAAAATTTTTGGATTTTTAAAAACCAAAATTATTTTCAAAGTATGGTGTTTCCTGAATTAAATAAAAAATTTGTATAATGTGACCTGTACGATTTATATTTATTTCAATTTTTTTTCCTTCGAATGTCAACGTGGAATTTTTAAAAATTCCATCTCGCAAGAAAATTTTTAAATTTAAAAAAATCAAAATTATTTTGAAAGTATGGCGTTTCCTGGAGTGAATAAAATTTTTGTGGAATTTCACCCGGATGATTTATATTTATTTCAATTTTTTTTCGTTCGAATGTCAATGTGGAATTTTAAAAAAATTCACATCTTGCAAGAAATTTTCTAAATTTTTAAAAAACAAAATTATTTTGAAAGAATGGTGTTTTCTGAAGTGAATTAAATTTTTGTAGAATTTTACCTGCACGATTTATATTTATTTCATTTTTTTTTCCTTTGAATGTCAACCTGGAATTTTAAAAAATTCACATCTCGCAAGAAATTTTCTAAATTTAAAAAAAAACAAAATTATTTTGAAAGAATGGTGTTTTCTGAAGTGAAATAAATTTTTGTGGAATTTTACCCGCACGATTTATATTTATTTCAATTTTTTTCCTTCGAAAGTCAACCTGGAATTTTAAAAAATTCGCAACTCGCAAGAAAATTTTTGGATTTTTAAAAACCAAAATTATTTTGAAAGTATGGCGTTTGCTGAAGTGAATAAAATTTTTGTAGAATTTTACCTGTACGATTTATATTTATTTCAATTTTTCTTCCCTCCTAATACCAACCTGGAATTTTTGAAAAATCGGATCTCGCAAGAACATTTTTTTTTAATTTTTGAAAAACAAAATTATTTTGAAAGAATGGTGTTTCCTGAAGTGAATAAAATTTTTGTGGAATTTTACCTGTATGATTTATATTTATTTCAATTTTTTTCGTTCGAATGTCAACGTGGAATTTAAAAAAATTCACATCTTGCAAGAATTTTTTTTAATTTTCGAAAAACAAAATTATTTTGAAAGAATGGTGTTTAATGTTTACCACACAAATGATGACGTGTAGAATATTTCGTCCTGAAAATTACGATTGCGCTCCGACGAAAAAATACATATTTTTCTAGAATCTTAATTGTCACACGTAAAAACCGATCCAAAATACGATAAGATCTGTCGAAGATGTCGATTCACGGTTGACAGTCTTTGACACGGGAAAGGATCGTCTGACGTGAAACCGAATCTCCTTCTGGTGTTACCCGGAGGCGCCCCAAATTTACGGTACGCTCCACCGAAATAACAACCGTAACATTACCAAAAACCCAATTTAACCGTCATAACACTGTCACCGTCCAATATTTACGACGCAAATAAATAACTGAAGAAAAGTCGAAGAGCTTACCGTATACCCATTAAATCTTCCAGGAAAGGTTTGCAGAAAAAAAAATTAAATGGGGTGAAATTGTTTTACGATTCTAGGGACGTCCAAGAGGTAATTTGTGTGAAAATGGAATATTCCGAGAAGACCATGATTGGATTACTTCAATTCCTTCATGGGTGGAATTAAAAAAAAATAATTACACGTAATTTGCGGTAATTTGCATAATATTGCTTATTAAGATCCCTCTAACTGTATGCGAATTCTCCTGCAGGAGGAACATTAATTATTCTAGGAAACTGCGTAAACTATCCCAAGTTTGGCGATTAGCCTATTATAATAATCAATCAGTTTCTGGGGAAGATTCTGAGAGTGGTAAATGATAAATAATCCGGTGGAATCCGGTTCGCGTTATCGATTACACGCCCCTTGGTTACTTAAAATTATATCGGATCGCTATTAATCTGGCGAAATGTGGAATGTGCACGGATAAATCTTCGGGGTGACTCGGCGTTAATTCGGACCCACAATCAGATATCCCGGAGCCACCCCGGGCGCTCGAGTTCGAGTCCGGAACACCCGGAACACGCCATCTGATTGTGTAATTACAACTCACCTATTAATTCTCGCGTCCGTCTTTTGTAAAATCGCGTATACAGAAGTAGGGGGGCATTATTTGTTAGCCACGAACGACTTTATCCGTTCCGATTTTGCGTCAAATAAAGGTGATAAATTATGCAATCTGCCGAGCACGTATGAATAATAATTTGCCTGTGTACGTACGCGATTATAGCACTAGGGGTTTTTTCAGCATTTTTCATAACTTTCGAACGCAAGTTACCATCGTTTAATTGAAACGTTAAGTTACGGGAAAATTTGATTAAACACGTGGGCGTCGTTAACTCTAAGACCCCGTTAAAATCACCAATGGTCCCGAATGGTCATTAACACCTCCAAGATGACCTCCGCCTTGACACGGACAAATCACGCACGTCAGTACTTGCGCCAGCCAGCCTCATCTGCAGATGAATTTATCTACCTTCGAAACTCATAAGTACCTCCCATTACCATCAGGCGGACGATTGATGCCGAACCATGTAATGCGGTTAAGATGGTTTCGAGGCTGATTTATAGGGCGATTTTTTACAACTGGTGTTAATTAGAAACCGAGGAGAATTTAGTTAACCCGCGTGTAATATAAAGAAGATGTAATAATTTATTTAGTGAGAGTTTCACACCACACCAGTGGTCGTAATTATGTAATTTGTACTTTCTTGTCCGTAATATGGGCAATTTGTCGGATCGAAACTGCCCGCGCGCCGATGCAAAAAAAGAAAAAAATTGGCAATTTGTTATGTGATTGGATTCATAATTGACGATCAAAATGTTGCCATTACGAAATTCCAAAGAACAAGTTATAAATAACCATATAATTTGACCAATAGCTTCCACCATTGAACCAATAGCTTTTTATTTCTTCGTATTTCCAAAAAAAAAAAATACACCAACATGCGCAGTTGCCGCGGCAATTACGCACCCAACACGATTGCCGCGATAATTATTCGCCCAGCATGATTAGCGTCGTAATCAGAATTTCATTGGTTGACGCCATCAACGTTACGCGATTTCATTAAAAAAAAAAAGTTGAGAAGTAAGTGAGATCAATGAGGTCCGAATTTCCGATAAAACTTCAAATAGTGTGCGCAACAACGTTTGCAGAAAATTTAAATTTCCCGCCGAAAAATCTGGGGAATTAGATCGCTCCAAGTTCATGCCAAGGAAAAATTATTATACATTTATAACTTGTTTTTGTTTGTTTGTCACACAAAGTTGTCGCAATTTTAAATTTTAAATTGTAATTTTCATTTTTGTATTTTTATATTTTATATTCTAATTAATACTTTAACGTACAGGGTGAATCCCGTAAATATATTAGTATTATTATTATTATTATTAAATTAATTAATTAATTAAAATTGTAAAAATTAAATTCAATTTATTAGTTAAGTATTATCATTATTTTCTTCAATAATGTGTGCTTTGTTATTAAATTAGTTTGTCCTGTCCCAAAGACATTTTTTATTTTAAGTTATATTTTTAGAAATAAGTTATTATTTGTAAAATTAATGTACCGTTAAAATAAATAAATAAAATTAAACATTTAATTTATTTTGGGAAAAAATGTTTGCTACGCCAATGGAGAAGCAATCGAAGGGATTTTCTTTTCATATGATCAGATCTACCAACACGCATATTTGGTTGCCCACATATCAATCTGCAATAATTGTTGCTCACTCTGTACAAACCGTGGGCTTTAAAACTTTGCACAAAGCAGTTGGCGCCCTCTCTTGAGGAGCCGCACAATATACAGGATGTTTCTAAATTGATGCGAAAGATTTTAAAGGGTGATTTTTCGGCAAAAATTAAGGGAGGTCTTTCATATATTTTTTTTTGTTCAAAATCATTTCTTCTCCAAGTTACAGCCCTCTAAACTTAAGGGAAAACAATTGTTTTTATTTCGTACATCCACTATGGAACAATTTAGAAGAAGAAGAAATTTGACAGATAACTGTTCCTGGTATTCGCTGTGAGCTGGTGATTTTTGAAAATCCAAATTTTGTTTATTTTTTGCTCAAAATTTTCGATATGTTTGTTAGAATTTCAGATTTTTATAATTATGATTTTTGATCAAAATTTTTGAATTTTTGAATTTTTGTCCTATACTTTCGTTTTTTGGTCAAAATTTTGGAACTGTTGTTTTATATTTTCGATTTTTGGTCAAAATTTTGGAATTGTTGTTTCATACTTTCGATTTTTGATCAAAATTTTGGAATTGTTGTCCTATATTTTCGATTTGTGGTCAAAATTTTGAAATTGTTGTTTTATACTTTCGATTTTTGGTCAAAATTTTGGAACTGTTATTTTATATTTTCGATTTTTGATCAAAATTTTGGAACTGTTGTCCTATACTTTCGATTTTTGGTCAAAATTTTGGAATTTTTGTCCTATATTTTTGATTTTTGGTCAAAATTTTGGAACTGTTGTTTTATAATTTCGATTTTTGGACAAAATTTTGGAATTTTTGTCCTATACTTTCGATTTTTGATCAAAGCTTTGGAACTGTTGTTCTGTATTTTCGATTTTTGGTCAAAATCTTGGAATTGTTGTTTTATACTTTCGATTTTTGGTCAAAATTTTGGAATTGTTGTCCTATATTTTCGATTTGTGGTCAAAATTTTGAAATTGTTGTTTTATACTTTCGATTTTTGATCAAAATTTTGGAACTGTTGTCCTATATTTTCGATTTTTGGTTAAAATTTTGGAATTGCTGTCTTATATTTTCGATTTTTGGTAAAAATTTTAGAATTTTTATTTTATACTTTCGATTTTTGATCAAAATTTTGGAACTGTTGTCCTATATTTTCGATTTTTGGTTGAAATTTTGGAATTGCTGTCTTATATTTTCGATTTTTGGTAAAAATTTTAGAATTTTTATTTTATACTTTCGATTTTGGATCAAAATTTTGGAACTGTTGTCTTATATTTTCGATTTTTGGTCAAAATTTTGGAATTGTTGTCCTATATTTTTGATTTTTGGTTGAAATTTTGGAATTGCTGTCTTATATTTTCGATTTTTGGTCAAAATTTTGAAATTGTTTTTTAATAATTTTTCATTTTTGATCAACATTTTGGAAGTGTTGTCCTATATTTTCAATTTTTGATCAAAATTTTGGAATTGTCCTATATTTTCGATTTTTGGTCAAAATTTTGGAATTGTTGTTTTATACTTTCGATTTTTGATCAAAATTTTGGAACTGTTGCCTGTCCTATACTTTCGATTTTTGATCAAAATTTTTGAACTGTTGTCCTATATTTTCGATTTTTGGTTAAAGTTTTGGAATTGCTGTCTTATATTTTCGATTTTTGGTCAAAATTTTGGAATTGTTGTTTTATACTTTCGATTTTTGATCAAAATTTTGGAACTGTTGTCCTATACTTTCGATTTTTGATCAAAATTTTGGAATTGCTGTCCTATATTTTCGATTTTTGGTTAAAGTTTTGGAATTGCTGTCTTATATTTTCGATTTTTGGTCAAAATTTTGGAATTGTTGTTTTATACTTTCGATTTTTGATCAAACTTTTGGAACTGTTGTCCTATATTTTCGATGTTTGGTTTAAATTTTGGAATTGCTGTCTTATATTTTCGATTTTTGATCAAAATTTTGGAATTGCTGTTTTATACTTTCAATTTATGATCAAAATTTTGGAACTGTTGTCCTATATTTTCATTTTTGGTTAAAATTTTGGAATTGCTGTCTTATATTTTCGATTTTTGATCAAAATTTTGGAACTGTTGTCCTGTATTTTCGATTTTTGGTCGAAATTTTGGAATTGTTGTCCTATATTTTCGATTTTTGGTTAAAATTTTGGAATTGCTGTCTTATATTTTCGATTTTTGGTCAAAATTTTGGAATTGTTGTTTTATACTTTTGATTTTTGATCAAAATTTTGGAACTGTTGTCCTATATTTTTGATTTTTGGTTCAAATTTTGGAATTGCTGTCTTATATTTTCGATTTTTGGTCAAAATTTTAGAATTTTTGTTTTATATTTTCGACTTTTGATCAAAATTTTGGAACTGTTGTCCTATATTTTTGATTTTTGGTTAAAATTTTGGAATTGCCGTCTTATATTTTCGATTTTTAGTCAAAATTTTGGAATTGTTGTCCTATATTTTCGATTTTTGGTCAAAATTTTGGAATTTTTGTTTTATACTTTCGATTTTTGATCAAAATTTTGGAACTGTTGTCCTATATTTTCGATTTTTGGTCAAAATTTTGGAATTTTTGTTTTATACTTTTGATTTTTGATCAAAATTTTGGAACTGTTGTCCTATATTTTCGATTTTTGGTCAAAATTTTGGAATTGTTGTTTTATACTTTCGAGTTTTGGTCAAAATTTTGGAACTGTTGTTTTATATTTTCGATTTTTGGTCAAAATTTTGGAATTATTGTTTTATACTTTCGATTTTTGATGAAAATTTTGGAACTGTTTCCCTATATTTTCGATTTTTGGTCCAAATTTTGGAATTGTTATCCTATACTTTCGATTTTTGGACAAAATTTTGGAACTGTTGTCTTATATTTTCGATTTTTGGTCCAAATTTTGGAATTATTGTCCTATATTTTTGATTTTTGGTCAAAATTTTGGATGTGTTGTTTTATACTTTCGATTTTTGGTCAAAATTTTTGAATTGTTGTTTTTTGTATGCAATATTTTTAATTTTTGGCTATTATTTTCGAGTTTCTGGTCGGAAACTTATTTTGAGTTCTTAAATATTGGCGGCGTTTACTTGGTTTCACGTGTTTTATTCCGAAATATTATTTTGAGTTACTTTTAGGGCTCAAACGGGTAAATTATTTACTGAGTTTGAAAGAGCAAACAAAACAATTTTTTTTTAATTTCAACTGAAAGAGTTATCAAACAAAAATATTAAATAATTATTTATAGGCATCGAGTATTTTTTTAGATCTACAATTTTCATTCGTGCATTTACTTCATTATAATGCCCATTGATTACATTTTCACGTATGACCAGTGGCGTATATAGAAATTTAAAAAATAATATTTAATGTTTTTTATGTTGGAGGCTTCTACTTCGTTATACATGTTGTAAATATACTAAACTATAGTCAACAATAAAATAAAATTTGTGTTATACAAACAAAGTAAAAGTGTTTTCAAAATTTTTATTTTATTTTAAATTATTAGCCGGTAAGAAAAGTCAAAGTCAAACTTCCCACCCCGAAAATAATTTCCATTTATGCACCTGCGAACGACATGCAAATTAACAATTTGTACTGTTAAAGGGGACTTCGAAAAAATAAAAAATTAAATTAATCCACGCAAGTGCACCAATCAGATCCAATTAAACACGAATCTGAAAAAGTGGTGCATTTCACGCAAACAAGCCAAACTAATGAAGGGGGGCCACCCACACACACACAGAACGCAGTGGCGGACATTCGAATTTTGACTTAAATAATAGACGGATTCTTTAATCACGTAATTATGTCATTTCGTGCTGTCAGTAATCGGCGTACAGTAGATGCGACGATAACACATGAATAATTCCACGTGTGAAAACACATGTTGGTGCGCTAATACCCTACGTGCGTGACAGATGTCAGAGCTGATAGTGTCCCGTACGAATCTATATCATCTGAACTTTAACAATCGAGTAATCGAATTTATATTACATTTATAGATAATCTTGGTGGCGCTGGCGTAATTACATTTGCGTCGTAAGAATGCATCGATAACGTTTATGGGTATTAAATGTGCTGTTTGTTATAACTTTGGAATTATCATGACGATAAATAGTGCCTTTAAAGACAACTGTGTCTCGTTGTTAGAACAAATCAAAAAATAATGTATAGGCAAACGTGACTTAACGTGGCATGTCTGGTATAGGCGAACGTGACTTAAACTGGCATTTCAGGTATAGGCGAACGTGACTTAACGTGGCGTTAATTCTAGGCGATTAAGGAGAGAGAGAGAGAGAGAGAGAGAGAGAGAGAGAGAGAGAGAGAGCTCACACGATTGGTGCGTTGAAACGTGGTAATAGACTCGAAGTCCGTCAAGAGACGCACTGTATAACAATAAAAGTCTTCACGGGTAATTTGCGGTTTTTAGATAATTTTGACTAATTCCGTAAAATCGGTTCCACGGAAATCGTAAAAGTCAGGTAGGTTGACATCGGGACCCTTCAGCGCGGAGTTATATGCACCTTGACCGATTGTCGTTATGGACTCTTGCGCGCGCCCCCCCGCGGCACGGTTCCACGAAGTCTGTCGTAAACGCTTAGCCGTGGCATTTGGCTCTCAACATCACCTTCTTCTTCTTCTCGTATTTGCCCCCGCGTCGATTCACATTGATGCACACCGATTAAAATTGGGTGTGTATACGTTTCGAATTTCTCAGAGTTAATCGACTAAATAATCAACCCTAAACGAAGATATCACGTGACGATTAAAAAAAAAACAACATTACTACCTAGGTTGGTAATGTTATTTTTAAATAGAGAAGCAATTTGGTATTCGGAGTATTCAGAGGTATGAATTAGTATTCGCATTTGTTGACCATGCATCGCTCCCGGCGACCGCCAGACCAAACAGCAAAACAGTCGGCAGACAGCGCCGCCTATTATCTCGTGCGGATTGCTACATAATGTGATCAGCAATCATTGCGCTTACCTGACATCCAATTGCCTAAATGGACGCTTTGTTATTCACCGTTTTCATTAGTCATATCAACAGTGCGTATTAATGAGCTTTAGGTCCAGTGGGCCTTTTGAAGTCCGCATGTCATTTCATTAGTTTTAATTAGTTCGTTAATTATATTTTACATACACACACAACACACACATCGTCCTGTAATTATTTGCAAATTATCTTACTTCCACCAGATGAACGCCGACTGTTTTAAACGCGCATCACGTTAACGTTACGTTACACAAAACTATATTTCACTATTAATATCGCTTATTAATACTTTGCTGGTTTCAAACTGTTATAATGCAACGCTCTTTAACCACAAAATAATTGGGGTTGAATTATTATGCAGTTTAAAGTTTAAAACCGCGCGGTAGCGGCGATAACACAATTTACAAATTGTGAAAAAAAATGGTGATGTGGCCGTCATGTTACTTTCTCCGACTTGATGGTATCATTTATATTTTCACTTGCAATTGAAACCATATTTTAAATGTACATCGAGCGGATGAAACTGACGTTTAAAACGTCAAATGGAAAAATTATACTTCAAATTCAAAAACTCAGTTTACTCCAAAACTAAAGGGATTTCGAAAAAACTTATTCGTTATAAGTTGTTCATTTTGGAAGTCTCTATTGTTATTATTAACATACAATTGCTGTAACTATTATCGTTTCATAATTATAAACCAAAAATTAAAAAAAAATAATAAATTTTTTTCTCGAATGAAAATGATTTTATGAAAAATGTTTTCAAGCAAAAGATGTTAATTTCTTTATTGTCTTTAATATTTGTTTAAATGTTTTTAGGTTATTTTTCATATTTAAGAAAATATTGGCAAAAAACAAAAAACAGTTAAGGTAAACACCCACTTCCGGTGTACGAAATTTTACCAAAAGCTTTTCAGTTCTTCAGATTATCAAATAAGACGTATGTTCAAAGTTTCATATCAATCTCTCTATTACTTTTTGAGATACAGCGCGCAGAGACACAGACACACAGGCACACACACAGACACACACACACACACACACACACAGGCACACACACAGACACACACACACACACACACACACACACACACACACACACACACACACACACACACACACACACACACACACACACACACACACACGGACACAATTTTTTTTTTCTCCAGAAATTGTTGAAATGGCATCTAGGAACTCAAAACGGATATTTCCGTAAAAAAAAAATTTTGAAAAAATTTTCACGATCACAATACTTTCTCGTACTTCGTAACGGAGAAGGTAATAATATTTATTATCTAATTTAACCACAGTTTTTTCTGCTGCACTGTATAAATATTTTGTGTATCAATCAAAAATGACAAAAAAAAAATTGAAAAAATTATCACGATCACAATCCTTTCTCGTACTTCGCAACGGAGAAAGTAATAATATTTATTATCTAATTTAACCACAGTTTTTTCTGCTGCACTGTATAAATATTTTGTGTATCAATCAAAAATGACAAAAAAAAAAATTGGAAAAATTATCAAGATCACAATACTTTCTCGTACTTCGCAACGGAGAAAGTAATAATATTTATTATCTAATTTAACCACAGTTTCTTCTGCTGCACTGTATAAATATTTTGTGTATCAATCAAAAATGACAAAAAAAAAATTGAAAAAATTATCACGATCACAATACTTTCTCGTACTTCGCAACGGAGAAAGTAATAATATTTATTATCTAATTTAACCACAGTTTTTTCTGCTGCACTGTATAAATATTTTGTGTATCAATCAAAAATGACAACAAAAAAAAAATTAAAAAAATTATCACGATCACAATACTTTCTCGTACTTCGCAACGGAGAAAGTAATAATATTTATTATCTAATTTAACCACAGTTTCTTCTGCTGCACTGTATAAATATTTTGTGTATCAATCAAAAATGACAAAAAAAAAATTGAAAAAATTATCACGATCACAATACTTTCTCGTACTTCGTAACGGAGAAAGTAATAATATTCATTATCTAATTTAACCACAGTTTTGTTTGCTGCACTGTATAAATATTTTGTGTATCAATCAAAAATGACAAAAAAAAAAATTGAAAAAATTATCACGATCACAATACTTTCTCGTACTTCGCAACGGAGAAAGTAATAATATTTATTATCTAATTTAACCACAGTTTTTTCTGCTGCACTGTATAAATATTTTGTGTATCAATCAAAAATGACAAAAAAAAATTGAAAAAATTATCAAGATCACAATACTTTCTCGTACTTCGCAACGGAGAAAGTAATAATATTTATTATCTAATTCAACCACAGTTTTTTCTGCTGCACTGTATAAATATTTTGTGTATCAATCAAAAATGACAAAAAAAAAATTGGAAAAATTATCAAGATCACAATACTTTCTCGTACTTCGTAACGGAGAAAGTAATAATATTTATTATCTAATTCAACCACAGTTTTTTCTGCTGCACTGTATAAATATTTTGTGTATCAATCAAAAATGACAAACAAAAAAATTGGAAAAATTATCAAGATCACAATACTTTCTCGTACTTCGCAACAGAGAAACTAATAATATTTATTATCTAATTCAACCACAGTTTTTTCTGCTGCACTGTATAAATATTTTGTGTATCAATCAAAAATGACAAAAAAAAAATTGAAAAAATTATCACGATCACAATACTTTCTCGTACTTCGCAACGGAGAAAGTAATAATATTTATTATCTAATTCAACCACAGTTTTTTCTGCTGCACTGTATAAATATTTTGTGTATCAATCAAAAATGACAAAAAAAAAATTGAAAAAATTATCACGATCACAATACTTTCTCGTACTTCGCAACGGAGAAAGTAATAATATTTATTATCTAATTCAACCACAGTTTTTTCTGCTGCACTGTATAAATATTTTGTGTATCAATCAAAAATGACAAAAAAAAAATTGGAAAAATTATCAAGATCACAATACTTTCTCGTACTTCGCAACGGAGAAAGTAATAATATTTATTATCTAATTCAACCACAGTTTTTTCTGCTGCACTGTATAAATATTTTGTGTATCAATCAAAAATGACAAAAAAAAAATTGGAAAAATTATCAAGATCACAATACTTTCTCGTACTTCGCAACGGAGAAAGTAATAATATTTATTATCTAATTCAACCACAGTTTTTTCTGCTGCACTGTATAAATATTTTGTGTATCAATCAAAAATGACAAAAAAAAAATTGAAAAAATTATCACGATCACAATACTTTCTCGTACTTCGCAACGGAGAAAGTAATAATATTTATTATCTAATTTAACCACAGTTTTTTCTGCTGCACTGTATAAATATTTTGTGTATCAATCAAAAATGACAAAAAAAAAATTGAAAAAATTATCACGATCACAATACTTTCTCGTACTTCGCAACGGAGAAAGTAATAATATTTATTATCTAATTCAACCACAGTTTTTTCTGCTGCACTGTATAAATATTTTGTGTATCAATCAAAAATGACAAAAAAAAAATTGGAAAAATTATCAAGATCACAATACTTTCTCGTACTTCGCAACGGAGAAAGTAATAATATTTATTATCTAATTCAACCACAGTTTTTTCTGCTGCACTGTATAAATATTTTGTGTATCAATCAAAAATGACAAAAAAAAAAATTGGAAAAATTATCAAGATCACAATACTTTCTCGTACTTCGTAACGGAGAAAGTAATAATATTTATTATCTAATTCAACCACAGTCGCAATTGTTTTTAAGTTTTTCAGCCATAACTTTCGCGAAATTGATGAAATTTTGAAAATTCCTTCACCATCTTCATTGACACTTCAAGCTCTTTTAATTACTGCCAAAAAAACCTCTTGGTGTCAAAATGCATTTAACAGGTTATGTTATTTAGTGTTGGCGTAACAAGCTAGATGGCGCCTGCGCTGCGGTATTACAGTCCGATTTAACGATAATAAAACATCAGCATGTAATTAAAAAAGAATAAACTAAAGACATCGTACATTACCGGATTTATTTTTAGTATATTTAGATGATGCCGCAGCATCAACGGCAGCAGCGACAACATCGCAGAAGAAATCCTTAACAGCAATCACGCTGATGTATCTATTTGTCAAAGCAAGTCGGCCAGCCGGGGAGCAATTGCGGTCTCTTTTTATGTTTCCGGTCCACCGGAAGTTCCGCTCGGCTACCGGTCGATATATCTACGTGCAGTTGCAGATTAACTTCCGGTTTCCTGTTCTCCACATTTATTTTTTTTTTCATATAATGAATTTCGAGTATTTACGCTACTCCACGGGCTGCGGTCATCGCCCATCAGAGTGCATTCATTTGTTTATTACTGTTTAGAATGTCCTCATGGAGGAACTTGAATAAAAGTTACTATTGACGTTTAGAATAGTTGGACGAAATTATAAATTCCATTAGAACGCAACAACATTAATTATATAATTGATTAACACAAACGGTGGTGGCAGATGACCTCGTAGTCGGCGCCAAAAACAAACAAACAAAAAAAAACAAAAAAAACAGACGCTAGTTTGCCTTCCAACCGCAGAGAGCGCAATAGTCAAAAAGCAAAGTTTACTAATGGCGCCAAAAACAAAAACAAAAACAGACGCGAGTTCGCCTTCCAACCGCAGAGAGCGCAATAGTCATTTATAAGTCAAAAAGCTGAGTTTACTAATCCAAATGAGTCATAAATTTTTATTATTTTTTAATTGTCAACATGACACACATGTAGACTCGCGTTTAAATCCGTTCGAAAGAGAGAGAGAGAGAGAAGAAATAAACGAATATCAACAGTATCGGACGTTTATCATTATCACGGGGCAGACGTACCTGTTAAACACAAAGGCCCATCACAAGTAATGATATCTCTATCTGATGGCAGGTGGCAGAGCTGGTCAGAGGTCAGGCGGATCATCTCTTTGCGGCACCTCTTGATCCGTCGCGGCCGCAGGAATCTGTGCTGTCATTGTGTTTCGTGCGGTCTCATTGTGTTTCCGATTAATCTGAAACGATTAAATTACACATATTTTTACCACAATTATCAACTTCCAACTAATCACGAATAAAAAGATCAATTTTAATGAAGAGACGCAAACGTGCTTTTTGCCGAATTAGTAATACTAAATAATACTAAACTTTTGACAGTAAATTAGTAACTGTCAAGACGATACTGAATTTTTGTAAAATCTTTAATAACAAATTTGAAAAAAATGTATTTGCATGACTGGCAAAAAGTTTAAAATTTCTTTAATATAAAATAACTGTACGTTAAGTAAAAAACTGCGCAATTGTTCGATGACGTATGATTTCCATGGAAACGTTATCAACATCGTTCAACGTAGACAATCGGAGCTTTGAAAGTTTAAACGTTTAAACAAGTTTCAATTTAAACTTTTATTTACTTTAAGCGAATAAATGTATGGTCGTAGGTAAAGTAAAGTACATAACGGGTGTTGTATAGAAATTGCGCGATTAATTCTAAAAACAAGTTATTCCGACATAAATATGGAATTTCTGAATAAATTCCTGTAGATATTTCGTTTTTTGATGAACAACTTTTGTTTTTCAGCGCTGCCATTTTTGTCACTGGATAATTTTCTTTAATAAACTTTAAAGACAAATGATTCAAGTTTCATCCGTCAAAATTTCAAGCATCTACCGACATAAATATGAAATTTCTGAATAAATTTCTGTAGATGGTTCGTTTTTGATCAACAACTTTTGTTTTTCAGCGCTGCCATTTTTGTCACTGGGTAATTTTCTTTAATAAATTTTGGAGACAAATGATTCAAGTTTCATCTGTCAAAATATTGACATGAATATGGAATTTCTGGAGTAATTTCTGTAGAAATTTCGTTTTTTGATCGACAACTTTTGTTTTTCAGCGCTGCCGTTTTTGTCACTGGGTAATTTTCTTTAATAAATTCTAAAGACAGATGATTCAAGTGTCATCTGTCAAAATTTCAAGCACCTACGGACATGAATGTGAAATTTCTGGAGTAATTTCTGTGGAAAGTTCGTTTTTGATCAACAACTTTTGTTTTTCAGCGCTGCCATTTTTGTCACTGGGTAATTTTCTTTAATAAATTCTAGAAACAAATGATTCAAATGTCATCTGTCAAAATTTCAAGCACCTACGGACATGAATGTGAAATTTCTGGAGTAATTTCTGTGGAAAGTTCGTTTTTGATCAACAACTTTTGTTTTACAGCGCTGCCATTTTTGTCACTGGGTAATTTTCTTTAATACATTCTAAAAACAAATTATTCAAGTGTCATCTGTCAAAATTTCAAAAATGTAGAATTTCAAGAGTAATTTCTGTAGAAAGTTCGTTTTTGATCGACAACTTTTGTTTTTCAGCGCTGCCATTTTTGTCACTGGGTAAATTTCTTTAATAAATTCTAAAGACAAATGATTCAAGTGTCATCTGTCAAAATTTCAAGCACCTACGGACATGAATGTGGAATTTCTGGAGAAAGTTCGTTTTTGATCAACAACTTTTGTTTTTCAGCGCTGCCATTTTTGTCACTGGGTAAATTTCTTTAATAAATTCTAAAGACAAATGATTCAAGTGTCATCTGTCAAAATTTCAAGCACCTACGGACGTGAATGTGGAATTTCTGGAGTAATTTCTGTAGAAAGTTCGTTTTTGATCCACAACTTTTGTTTTTCAGCGCTGCCATTTTTGTCACTGGGTAATTTTCTTTAATAAATTCTAGAGACAAATGATTCAAGTGTCATCTGTCAAAATTTCTAGCACCTACGGACATGAATATGGAATTTCTGGAGTAATTTCTAGAGAAAGTTCGTTTTTGGTCGACAACTTTTGTTTTTCAACGCTGCCATTTTTGTCACTGGGTAATATTTTTGAATAAATTCTAAAGACAAATGATTCAAGTGTCACCTGTCAAAATTTCAAGCATCTACGGACATGAATGTGGAATTTCTAGAGTAATTTCTGTAAAAAGTTCGTTTTTGATCAACAACTTTTGTTTTTCAGCGCTGTCATTTTTGTCACTGGGTAATTTTCTTTAATAAATTCTAGAGACAAATGATTCAAGTGTCATCTGTCAAAATTTCTAGCACCTACGGACATGAATATGGAATTTCTGGAGTAATTTCTAGAGAAAGTTCGTTTTTGGTCGACAACTTTTGTTTTTCAACGCTGCCATTTTTGTCACTGGGTAATATTTTTGAATAAATTCTAAAGACAAATGATTCAAGTGTCACCTGTCAAAATTTCAAGCATCTACGGACATGAATGTGGAATTTCTAGAGTAATTTCTGTAAAAAGTTCGTTTTTGATCAACAACTTTTGTTTTTCAGCGCTGTCATTTTTGTCACTGGGTAATTTTCTTTAATAAATTCTAGAGACAAATGATTCAAGTGTCATCTGTCAAAATTTCTAGCACCTACGGACATGAATATGGAATTTCTGGAGTAATTTCTAGAGAAAGTTCGTTTTTGGTCGACAACTTTTGTTTTTCAACGCTGCCATTTTTGTCACTGGGTAATATTTTTGAATAAATTCTAAAGACAAATGATTCAAGTGTCACCTGTCAAAATTTCAAGCACCTACGGACATGAATGTGGAATTTTTGGAGTCATTTCTGTAGAAAGTTCGTTTTTGATCAACAACTTTTGTTTTTCAGCGCTGCCATTTTTGTCACTGGGTAATTTTCTTTAATAAATTCTAAAGACAAATGATTCAAGTGTCATCTGTCAAAATTTCAAGCATCTACGGACATGAATGTGGATTTTCTGGAGTAATTTCTGTAGAAAATTCGTTTTTGATCAACAACTTTTGTTTTTCAGCGCTGCCATTTTTGTCACTGGGTAATTTTCTTTAATAAATTCTAAAGACAAATGATTCAAGTGTCATCTGTCAAAATTTCAAGTACCTACGGACATGAATGTGGAATTTCTGGAGTAATTTCTGTTAAAAGTTCGTTTTTGATCAACAACATTTGTTTTACCCTCGCTGCCATTTTTGTCACTGCAAAGTTTGGGTGATTTTCTTTAATGCATTCTAGAGACAAATGATTCAAGTATCATCTGTCAAAATTTCAAGCATCTGCCGACATAAATGTGGAATTTCTGGAGTAATTTCTGTAGAAAGTTCGTTTTTGATCAACAACTTTTGTTGACTATAGTCTTCTAGACTGTAAATTAAGTCTTTCTAAGACTACAGTCTTATAGACTACTGTCTTATAGACTATAGATTAAGTCTTACTAAGACTATAGTCTTATAGAGTATAAATTAAGTATTATTAAGACTATAGTCTTATAAACTATAAATTAATTTTAACTAAAACTACAGTCTTATAGACTATAGATTAAGTCTTACTAAGATTATAGTTTTATAGACCATGAATTAAGTCTCACTAAGGCTACAATCCTATAGACTATAAATTAAGTATTATGAAGACTATAGTCTTATGGAGTATAAATTAAATCTTGCTGAGACTATAGTTTTATAGGCTATGAATTAAGTCTTACTAAGACTATAGTCTTCTAGAGTATAAATTAAGTCTTACTAAGACTACAGTTTTATAGACTATAGATTAAGTCTTACTAAGACTATAGTTTAATAGACTGTGAATTAAGTCTTACTAAGACTATAATCCTATAGATTATAACTGAAGTATTATTAAGACTATGGTCTTATAGAATATAAATTAAGTCTTACTAAGACTATAGCCTTATAGATTATAAATTAAGTCGTACTAAGACTATAGCCTTATAAACTATAGATTATAAGACTATAGTCTTATAAACTATAGATTAAGTCTTACTAAGACTATAGTCTTATAAACCATAAATTAGGCCTTACTAAGACCTTATAGAGTATACATTAAGTATTATTAAGACTATAGTCTTATGGAGTATAAATTAAGTCTTACTAAAACTATAGTCTTATAAACTATAGATTAATTCTTACTAAGACTACAGTCTTATAAACTGTAGATTAAGTCTTACTAAGACTATAAACTATAAATAGACTATAAATTAAGTCTTACCAAGAATATAGTCTTACAGACTATAGTCTTATAAACTATAAATTAATTCTTACTAGGACTATAGTCTTATAATTTGAAGATAAAGTCTTACTAAGACTATAAACTATAAATAGACTATAAATGAAGTCTTACCAAGACTATAAATTAAGTCTTACTAAGACTGCAGTCTTATAGACTATAAATCAAATCTTATTAAGACTATAGTCTTATAGAGTATAAATTAAGTCTTACTAAGACTATAGTCTTGTAAGCTATACATTAAGTCTTACTAAGACCATAGTCTAATAGACTATAAATTAAGTTCAAATTGTCTGCATGTCTTCAATTAACTTCAGTTTATATGATCTCCAAAGAAAATCTTAAATATCGTCATTACACACAAAATGGCGATGGTTTGAAATTTGAACTTAAACGGCAGAAAAAAAAAGTGTCAGCTTTCCGTTTCTTCGGTAAGCTTCCAATTTAATGATTTTAAAATGAAATCCCTATTGCCTTCATCGGAAACAAGATGGCGTTGGTTTTAAAATAAAAAGGTTGATGGAATAAATTCATGCAAACAAGATGGCGTTCGTTTGAAATTTGAAATTTGAAATTTTCCAAAAAATAATGTAAGCAGTAAAAACTATATCTGCCGCTGCAGCAATTTCTAGTTTTCTGGGCCCGTTCAACTGTTTCGTTCAATTTCTATGCTCTTGAAACAAAATTATAATTATCTTCGCTTCGAACAAGATCGCGATGGTTCGAACTTAAAACTTAGAAATAGAAAAAGTGCATTTCTTTGAAAAGTGTTCTTATTCAATTTTAAACACATTATTTATTGAAGCGACCATTTTTGGCTAATGCCACGACGAATATTAAATTATACAACAAATACTTAGTATTACTTTACTCCGCCATTTTTACTTATTTTAAACGCGTTATTTATTGAAGCGACTATTTTCTAATGGCTAATGCCACAATGAATATTGAATTATACAACAAATACTTGTTCTTACTTTACTGCGCCATTTCTACTCATTTTAAACGTGTTATTTATTTTCCTCTCTGTCACGGCTACCCGTGATCCTCATTTTCGTCTTCCTATTCCGGTCCAGGCAGTCACCACAAAGCGAATACTTTTTTTGGCTAATGCCACGACGAATATTGAATTATTTTGGCTAATGCCACGACGAATATTGAATTATACAACAAATACTTGGTCGTACTTTACCGCGCCATTTCTACTCATTTTAAACGAATACTTTTTTTGGCTAATGCCACGACAAACACTGAATTATGCAAGTACCTAAATTTTTACCGTGTGCCATTTCTAGTAAAACAAATTGCATTTGCGATAAGCCATCGTATGTTTTCTAGTTCATTGTTGGCACAGCGCATTATTAAGATTTGTGATTAATTAATACCGACAGTCACACACACAGCAACGAAAGCGAAAGTCGGGGCCTTATCGCGCGCCACAATTAAATTACAAATGGCCCGGCCTAGCCCATTTTTGCCTAAAACAATATTACAAATCCGGGCCGCTGTATCTCCGCGTCCAATCGGAATTGGTTAATATTATTTCCCGTGAGTAATGGTCAATTAATTTCGAGAAATAAAAGAGGTAGCCGGCATATTAATTTGTGACGCGGATTAATGAATATTTGAGATACAAACACGATATTGTGGGGATATTTATAAAGGAGTATCGTACGTGTAAATCACTGATATTCGAGATAGGACTCTCAAATATTTATATACCGGGGGACCGAATATTAAACGCGCTGTCCCATGTTTTATGTGTTAATATTAATAAAAACCGGCTACCTGGCATTTCCACCGTACGGACACACTGCTACTAGTTTTATTTTTTGACTAATGAGCGGTGCGTGTTGGTATGCCTGGGAAGAGGCTATTCCTCTTTTTTTGAATACAATTACCGGGGATTTTACGCTAATGCGCATTCAAAATGTTTAACACGTTAGTCGACTAATAGATGCCGTGGTTTCATTCGGCTTTGTCTAATTCTTTATTATTTATCGTCGCTCTTTGGGAGGTTTTACTTTACGTTTATGATTATGAAACGTGATTTAATGGTGCAATAAAATTTTATATAGAAATTCATAGGTCATGGTTTTATTTTTGGTAAACACAACTTTTCCTATTAAATTTTATACGGCGCATAAAGAGGCATCGTTAAATTACAAATTGTTGATAAATAAAAGAGCGTTCGAAAAATATTATTATGCATTCGCGCAGCAAATAATTTAATTTTCTTATACGTATAGGCAAACGTGACTTGAAGTGGCATGTCTGGTATAGGCAAACGTGACTTAACATGGCATGTATGGTATAGGTAAACGTGACTTCGTGAGATCGAAGACTGAAGCGGTCACATTATCCCGTTTCGGACTATACATCAGCTTTATTAATACTGCGTTTTTGATCAGAGTAATCTAAATTTCTTCTAAACCATAAACGCGTAATTTACATTTAGCACCTTTCCGAATAACAAACCTTTATCGAACACTCGCACCATCACTCAAAAATTATCCACGCAACGGAGGAGACGATGATGGGACGTAAACGAATTTTGGGTACCGGATCCGAAATGTTGCACGGAGAGAGCTTACGATTTCGAAAAAGTGCCCGGTCACGTCCGAGCGCTGCTCGTCATTAGTACAGATTTGGAACGCATGTTTTTAACTGCTGAATCACCGCGCTCTTGATTAACTTGTCAGTGTTTTTACTTAAAACGCGGCATTTTTTAATCTCCCCTCCGAAAACCATTGGTTTTTTATAATTATCCGACTATTATTCACGCTTTAAATAATTCATTAACGTTCCCTTTATTTCTACACCGGGACAGGTGTGAATCGATAACTTTACAATCGAACGACTTCAAATCAAATTTGAATTATTTAAAATCTAGTGGCTGGAAAATAATTATAAAAAAAAAAATTAATAATAATAATACTTTATTGGCAAGTAAGCCACCAATTCAGCAAAATACATCAAAACGTCTGGAATACGTTGAATATCTTGGAGAAGGTCAAAAAGTATTTTTTTAATTATTACTTTCTCCGTTACGAAGTACGAGAAAGTATTGTGATCGTGATTTTTTTTTCAAAAATTTTTTTTGCGGAAATATCCGTTTTGGGGTCCCTAGATGCCATTTCAACAATTTCTGGAAAAAAAAAATTTGTGTCTGTGTGTGTGTGTGTCTGTGTGTGTGTGTGTCTGTCTGTGTGCGCTGTATCTCAAAAACCAATAGAGCAATTGATATGAAACTTTGAACATACGTCTTATTTGATAATCCGAAGAACTGAAAAGCTTTGGGTAAAATTTCGTACACCGGAAGTGGGTGTTTACCTTAACTGTTTTTTGTTTTTTGCCAATATTTTCTTAAATATAAAAAATATCACAAAAACATTTAAACAAACATAGAAGACAACAAATAAATGAATAGCTTTTGCTTGAAAATATTTTTCATAAAATCATTGCTATTCGAGAAAAAAATTTATTATTTTTTTTTAAATTTTTGGTTTATAATTATGAAACGATAATAGTTACAGCAATTTTATATGAATAAGAATTGCAGAGAATGCCAAAATAAACAACTTCTAAAGAATAAGTTTTTTTAGAAATGTCGTTAGTTTTCGAGTAAATCTAGTTTTTGAATTTGAAGTATAATTTTTCCATCTTTCATGATTTTGACGTTTTAAACGTCAGTTTCATCCGAGTTTACGCAACGCTCGATGTACATTTAAAATATGATTTCAATTGAAAAAAACCCATGAAAACGTAAATATAAAGTCGGAGAAAGTAATATGATGGCCACATCACCATTTTTTTTATGTTGACAATAATAATGCATTTTTGCACTTTGATGCTTCCATTTTAATTTCCAGCAAAAATATATGAAGTTTTCCTCTTTGAAATTCAAAGAATGTTGAGTTAGGAAATGATTTTGACAATTACGCTCAGCTGCATTGACAGATAGAAGTTTGACAGAATTTTTTTTGCATTTTGATGCTTCCAGTTTCATTTCCAGCAAGAATATTTAAAGTTTACTTCCTTAAATTTACAGAATGTTGAGTTATGAAGTGATTTTGACAGTTGTACTTGGTCGCAATGATAAATGAAAGTTTGACAGAATTTTTTTTTTGGTTGAAAAAAATTCAATTTTGCATCTTTGATGCTTCCAGTTTAATTTCCAGCAAGAATATTTAAAGTTTTCTTCCTTAAATTTACAGAATGTTGAGTTATGAAGTGATTTTGACAGTTGTACTTGGTCGCAATGGTAAATGAAAGTTTGACAGAATATTTTTTTTTGGTTGAAAAAAATTCAATTTTGCTTTTTTGATGCTTCCAGTTTAATTTCCAACAAGAATATTTAAAGTTTTCTTCCTTAAATTTACAGAATGTTGAGTTATGAAGTGATTTTGACAGTTGTACTTGGTCGCAATGGTAAATGAAAGTTTGACAGAATATTTTTTTTTGGTTGAAAAAAATTCAATTTTGCTTTTTTGATGCTTCCAGTTTAATTTCCAGCAAGAATATTTAAAGTTTTCTTCCTTAAATTTACAGAATGTTGAGTTATGAAGTGATTTTGACAGTTGTGCTTGGTCGCAATGATAAATGAAAGTTTGACAGAATTTTTTTTTGGTTGAAAAAAATTCAATTTTGCATCTTTGATGCTTCCAGTTTAATTTCCAGCAAGAATATTTAAAGTTTTCTTCCTTAAATTTACAGAATGTTGAGTTATGAAGTGATTTTGACAGTTGTGCTTGGTCGCAATGGTAAATGAAAGTTTAACAGAATATTTTTTTTGGTTGAAAAAAATTCAATTTTGCTTTTTTGATGCTTCCAGTTTAATTTCCAGCAAGAATATTTAAAGTTTTCTTCCTTAAATTTACAGAATGTTGAGTTATGAAGTGATTTTGACAGTTGTACTTGGTCGCAATGATAAATGAAAGTTTGACAGAATTTTATTTTGGTTGAAAAAAATTCAATTTTGCTATTTTGATGCTTCCAGTTTAATTTCCAACAAGAATATTTAAAGTTTTCTTCCTTAAATTTACAGAATGTTGAGTTATGAAGTGATTTTGACAGTTGTACTTGGTCGCAATGATAAATGAAAGTTTGACAGAATTTTTTTTTTTGGTTGAAAAAAATTCAATTTTGCTTTTTTGATGCTTCCAGTTTAATTTCCAGCAAGAATATTTAAAGTTTTCTTCCTTAAATTTACAGAATGTTGAGTTATGAAGTGATTTTGACAGTTGTGCTTGGTCGCAATGGTAAATGAAAGTTTGACAGAATTTTTTTTTGGTTGAAAAAAATTCAATTTTGCATCTTTGATGCTTCCAGTTTAATTTCCAGCAAGAATATTTAAAGTTTTCTTCCTTAAATTTACAGAATGTTGAGTTATGAAGTGATTTTGACAGTTGTACTTGGTCGCAATGATAAATGAAAGTTTGACAGAATTTTATTTTGGTTGAAAAAAATTCAATTTTGCTTTTTTGATGCTTCCAGTTTAATTTCCAACAAGAATATTTAAAGTTTTCTTCCTTAAATTTACAGAATGTTGAGTTATGAAGTGATTTTGACAGTTGTGCTTGGTCGCAATGGTAAATGAAAGTTTGACAGAATTTTTTTTTTGGTTGAAAAAAATTCAATTTTGCTTTTTTGATGCTTCCAGTTTAATTTCCAGCAAGAATATTTAAAGTTTTCTTCCTTAAATTTACAGAATGTTGAGTTATGAAGTGATTTTGACAGTTGTGCTTGGTCGCAATGGTAAATGAAAGTTTGACAGAATATTTTATTTTGGTTGAAAAAAATTCTATTTTGCTATTTTGATGCTTCCAGTTTAATTTCCAGCAAGAATATTTAAAGTTTTCTTCCTTAAATTTACAGAATGTTGAGTTATGAAGTGATTTTGACAGTTGTACTTGGTCGCAATGGTAAATGAAAGTTTGACAGAATATTTTTTTTTGGTTGAAAAAAATTCAATTTTGCTTTTTTGATGCTTCCAGTTTAATTTCCAGCAAGAATATTTAAAGTTTTCTTCCTTAAATTTACAAAATGTTGAGTTATGAAGTGATTTTGACAGTTGTACTTGGTCGCAATGGTAAATGAAAGTTTGACAGAATATTTTTTTTTGGTTGAAAAAAATTCAATTTTGCTTTTTTGATGCTTCCAGTTTAATTTCCAGCAAGAATATTTAAAGTTTTCTTCCTTAAATTTACAAAATGTTGAGTTATGAAGTGATTTTGACAGTTGTGCTTGGTCGCAATGGTAAATGAAAGTTTGACAGAATTTTTTTTTTTGGTTGAAAAAAATTCAATTTTGCTTTTTTGATGCTTCCAGTTTAATTTCCAGCAAGAATATTTAAAGTTTTCTTCCTTAAATTTACAAAATGTTGAGTTATGAAGTGATTTTGACAGTTGTGCTTGGTCGCAATGGTAAATGAAAGTTTGACAGGATTTTTTTTTTGGTTGAAAAAAATTCAATTTTGCATTTTTGATGCTTCCAGTTTCATATTTAGCAAAATTATTTATTGTTTTCTTTCGGGAATACAAAACCTATCGAGTTAGATTCGTGTCATTTTGACAGTCGCATATAGCTACAATTATAAATGGAAGTTTGACAGAAATTTTTGTTTGATAGAAATGCATTTTTGCACTTTGATGCTTCCAGTAAGGATATTAAAGGTTTTTTTTTTCGTTTTTTTTTTTGTGAGCTCACAAAATATTGAGATTTTGATAGTTACACTTAGCTGTATTGACAGATGTAAGTTTGACATATTTTGTACAATTTTTTTCATATTTAAATTCGAAAATAATTTATCGCGAGCTCTAGCATTGAGTAAGGAAGTAATTTTGACAGTTGTACTTTGTTGCAAAAGCCGATAAAAGTTTGACAGATTTTTTTTTTGTTCGGAAAACAATATTTCTTACATTTTTGATGCTTCCAGTTACATTTCCTGCAAAAATATTTAAAGATTGTTTTCGGGAGTTCGAAAAAATTTTCAGTTAGAAAGTGATTTTGACAGTTACAATTAGCTGTATTGACAGATGAAAGTTTGACATATTTCTTTGAGAAGTTTTTGTATACTTTTCTTTCATATTTAAATTTTAAAATAATTTATTGCGAGCCCTAACGTTAAGTTAGGAAGTGATTTTGACAGTTTAACTTAGGCGTATTGACAGATGAAAGTTTGTCATATTTTTTTGAGAAATTTTTGTAAACTTTTCTTTCAAATTTAAATTAAAAAATAATTTATTGCGAGCCCTAACCTTGAGTTAAGTAGTGATTTTGACACTAACACTTAGCTGTATTGACAGATGAAAATTTGACATATTTTTTTTGAGAAGTTTTTGTAAACTTTTCTTTCATATTTAAATTTAAAAATAATTTACGGCGAGCCCCAACGTTGAGTTAAGCAGTGATTTTGACAGTTACACTTAGCTCTATTGACAGATGAAAGTTTGACATATTTTTTCTGAGAAATTTTTGTAAACTTTTCTTTCATATTTAAAATTAAAAATAATTTATTGCGAGCCCTAACGTTGAGTTAGGAAGTAATTTTGACAGTTTCACTTGGTTGCAAAAGCAGATAAAAGTTTAACAGATTTTTTTTGTTCAGAAAAAAATATTTTTTGCATTTTTGATGCTTCCAGTTTCATTTCCAGCAAATATATTTTATGATTGTTTTTGAGAGTTCAAAAAATTTTCAGGTAGAAATTAATTTTGACAGCTACAATTAGCTGTACTGACAGATGAAAGTTTGACATATTTTTTTTGAGAAATTTTTGTAAACTTTTCTTTCATATTCAAATTTTAAAATAATTTATTGCGAGCACTAACGTTGAATTAGAAAGTGATTTTAACAGTTGTACTTGGTTGCAAAAGCAGATAAAAGTTTGACAGATTTTTGTTTTGTTTGAAAAACTATATTTTTGCATTTTTGATGCTTCCAGTTTCATTTTCAGCAAAAATATTTAAAGATTGTTTTCGGGAGTTTAAAAAATATTCAGTTAGAAAGTGATTTTGACAGTTACACTTAGCTGTATTGACAGATGAAAGTTTGACATATTTTTTTTGAGAAATTTTTGTAAAGTTTTCTTTCATATTTAAATTCGAAAATAATTTATTGCGAGCACTAACGCTGAGTTAGGAAGTGATTTTGACAGTTATACTTGGCTGTATTGACAGATGAAAGTTTGACATATTTTTTTTAATAAATTTTTGTAAACTTTTCTTTTATATTTAAATTAAAAAATAATGTATTGCGAGCACTCACGTTGAGTTAGGAAGTAATTTTGACAGTTGCACTTTGTTGCAAAAGCCGATAAAAGTTTGACAGATTTTTTTTTTGTTCGGAAAACAATATTTTTTGCATTTTTGATGCTTCCACTTTCATTTCCAGCAAATATATTTTAAAATTGTTTTCGGGAGTTCAAAAAAAATTTAGTTAGAAACTGTTTTTGACAGTTACACTTGGCTGTATTGACAGATGAAAGTTTGACATATTTTTTTTGAGAAATTTTTGTAGTTTCCTGTCATATTTAAATTTTAAAATAATTTATTGCGAGTTAGGAAGTGATTTTGACAGTTGTACTTGGTTGCAAGCAGATAAAAGATTGACAGATTTTTTTGGAACCAAAAAAAAACATTTTTTTTGCTTCCAGTTTCAAAAAATATTTCGTTAGAATACGGAATGCATTGCATTGACAGATAGAAGTTTGACATCACTTTTGTTTCACATTTTGATGCTTCTGGTTTCAGCAAAAGTATTTAAGGTTTCCTTTCGGAAGTTTTTAAACAATATTGAGTTAGAAATTGATTTTATACTTAGATGGAAGATTGACAGATTTTTGCACTTTTGATCTTCCAGTCTCATTTCCAGCAAAAATATTTGAAGTTTTTCTTTCCGAAATTTAAATAATATTGAGTTAGAAAATTATTTTGACACCTGGCAATAGCAGATAGAAGTTCGTCATAATTTTTGTTTCAAAATAGTGCGTTTTTTGCAATTTTTTCGTTCCCAGAAAAAATATTTAAAGTTCACTTTCTCGGGTCGCTAAAAAATAAATAATAATAATATAATAATAAACTTTTATTGCCCGGCAGATTAAATTATTAAAATAAAGTGTTTTATTTAAAGTTTCAAAAAGTATCACGAAGTTAACGCCTCAACCATCAGTCAATCTAAATGTGTTGAATAAGAAATAGAATTTTGAGACAATGGCAGATTTTTTTTGGAGAAATTTTTGTAGCCCTTTCTCTAATATTTCAATTAAAAAAATAATTCATTGCGGGCCGAAACGATGCTGTTATGATTTTTTCGGCGGAAAGAATAAACGATATTCAAACATCTTTAATTCCTGGCGATATTCCTTCAAAACCGTATCAGGTTACGTCTTGGTCATGCCTGATGAAAGTCACAAAGAACAGGCTTTAAAACCATATCAGGTTAAGCAATTGTCGAACACGTATACTGTTATAATGGATGAGATTTAAAACCATATCAGTTTTAGTGATGGTTATCGCACCCGAATACGGTTATTAAAGACCATATATGTATTGGTCGTATCCTAACATGGTTATAAAGGACAGGCTTTAAAACCATGTCAAGTTAAGTGTCTGTCGTACGCGAGTATGGTTATAATAAACTGGCCTTAACACCATATCAGTTTTGGTGAATGCGGTTATAAGGGACAGGCTTTAAAACCATATCAGGTTGCGTGTTTGGTCGTACCCGAACACGGTTATATGAAGAATAGCTTCAAAACCGTATCAGGTTACGTGTCTGTTATACACGAATATGGTTATAGTGGATTGGTCTTAAAACCGTATCAGCTTTTCGTGGTAGTTGCATCCGAATGCGGTTGTAAGGGACAGGTTTTAAAGCCATAACAGGTTACGTGTTTTGATCGTACTCGAACATGGTTATATAGTACAGGCTTCAAAACCATATCAGGTTAAGTGTCTTGTACACGAAGATGGTTATAAAGGACTTGCTTTAAAACCATATCAGGTTACGTTTTGGTCGTAACCGAACATGGTTGTAATGGACAGGCTTTAAAACCATAACAGGTTACGTGTTTGGTCGTACCCGAACACGGTTATAAAGTCATATCAGGTTAAGTGCTGTACACGAAGGCGGTTATAAAGGACATGCTTTAAAGCCATATCAGGTTACGTTTTGGTCGTAACCGAACATGGTTATAAGGGACAGGCTTTAAAACCATAATAGGTTATGTGTTTGTCGTACCTAAATACGATATTTTTCATCTTTCATCATTTTAACTTTACGCAATTCGATGTACAATTGCAAGCAAAATCTTTCAACGCTTCACTTGTTATTTTTTTTGTTGGTTTTGTTTTTTGACGTCGACAACGAGGTCATCTGCCACCACCAGTGTATAACACAGTTAATAATTCTTTAAATATTTTCCCATGGAATATATTGAATATATCTTCACCACGAGTCAAGGTAATATCGCTTAGCTGAAAATGTTTTGCGCCAATGCACGTGTTACATTTAACACATGGCTTAACATATTTGGCAACGTTCTTTCTTCGCGCTATTTATTTTTTTCGTGTTTACAAAATTGAAGGATAAATAATTTCGCCAGCAGCGTAACGAATCCTTTAATCCCCGTGAAATCTGTAACTAGGTGATTATAAAGTAAGTTGTATGTGTGTACTCGCGGTGAGCATCAAACCGGAGGAGGGTGGCCTCCCCCGATCTCCCGAATTACCCCCGAAGCAATGATCTGAAGTGTATAACCAACCGCTGATTGTGTGTAAGCCTTCGCGGCTCCGAATTCGGATGGCGGTGTAGCTCTAATTAGACAAACCTCCAAAGTCACAAACCCCCCCCTCCTCTCTTCGGCTGTCGCCAGGCAACAAATACGTATTTTTTTTTCGAAATTAGTTCGACGTTCGGGGGGAATTTTAATGAATATAACCGAACGTGATTACGATAACATCGGGGATTTATAATTACCCGACCATCATGTCTATTAAATGCGGTGCAGTTGATTAATTACATGATTTATTTTATTATTACTGAAGAATTTTTCATAATTTGCGACTATGATAAAACTATTACATCAGTATCGAAATAACTCTTATTATGATACAAGTGCTCTAACAGCTTTAGTGAAATTATTTTACGTTTGCACATTCGGCCATCCTCAATCTCCTGCGGGAATCAAAAATCCTGCAATGCTTGGATTTTAATTGTTATTTCAAAATTGGGAGAAAGTTTATTAGAACATTTCGAATATTTTCGATGTAATTGATCGTAATTCTATTTATTACAGTAAATACAACGAATGACACCAAAAACTTCTAGTGATTGAAACCGTGTAATTTCTGATATACGCGGACCATAAATAACCGTGCGCATCTTTGTGCACTGCAAGAAGAAAAAAAGAAGCGTCGCGTTTGTAAAAATATAATATAACAGGACACGCCGTACTGAATACAGAAAATATATACACACCCGGTATGTATTCAGTATTCCAGTTCCGAGTGTGACAAATGGAAGTCGTACATCTGATGCCAGAGTCGTTAAAGGGAAACGCGTCGAGTACGATCTGTCAAAGCTCGTAATACGCCTCGAGCTTTTGCTTTGCTTTGCTTTGGTCCTTGAACTCCTGCTGATCTCCTGCTAATACACCCACACACACAGCACCCGGCATTTGTGCGTTCGTTTTATACGAGTAATCTGCATTTAATATTATCAATAATAATATTCAATAACTGCGGCAACAATGTTAGAAATTAGCCGATTAAGTTAAATCGCGTTGGCTGTGGAATTTAAAATCGTTTTCTCTCCTTCTCTAATAAAAAAGAAGGTATACTTCAATAGTCTACGATGATTATTAAGAAAGTTGCATTTTTTCACAAATTTCCAAGGGGTTTACTCATGTCTTTTTTCCAAGTTTTCATCAAAAATTAAAAATCTCTAATCCGACTAATTGACGTACGAGGAGCTCAGATTTGCAAACCGCGTTCAATTTGGAGTTTTCGTTTGGCCGCTACGGCCGATCAAAGTCTGAAAAATCAATTATTTTCGTAAATTTTCCAAAATCCTCATGGTGACTTACTAATTTTTATGCTATTGAAGATAGCTCAATTTTTTTAACGGCAATCAATTTCTCTCGCTTTTCTGATGAAAATAAGGTAAAATTCAATAGTCTACGATGATTATTAAGAAAGTTGCATTTTTTCACAAATTTCCTAGGGGTTTACTCATGTTTTTTTTCCAAGTTTTCATCAAAAAATTAAAATCTCTAATCCGACTAATTGACGTACGAGGAGCTCAGATTTGCAAACCGCGTTCAATTTGGAGTTTTCGTTTAGCCGCTACGGCCGATCAAAGTCTGAAAAATCAATTATTTTTTAAAATTTTCTAAAATGTTCATGGTGACTGACTATTTTTTATGCTATTGAAGATAGCTCAATTTTTTTAACGGCAATCAATTTCTCTCGCTTTTCTGATGAAAATAAGGTAAAATTCAATAGTCTACGATGATTATTAAGAAAGTTGCATTTTTTCACAAATTTCCTAGGGGTTTACTCATGTTTTTTTTCCAAGTTTTCATCAAAAAATTAAAATCTCTAATCCGACTAATTGACGTACGAGGAGCTCAGATTTGCAAACCGCGTTCAATTTGGAGTTTTCGTTTAGCCGCTACGGCCGATCAAAGTCTGAAAAATCAATTATTTTTTAAAATTTTCTAAAATGTTCATAGTGACTGACTAATTTTTTTGCTATTGAAGATAGCTCAATTTTTTTAACGGCAATCAATTTCTCTCGTTTTTCTGATCAAAAAAAGGTAAAATTCAATAGTCTACGATGATTATTAAGAAAGTTGCATTTTTTCACAAAATTTCAAGGGGTTTACTCATGTCTTTTTTTCAAGTTTTCATCAAAAATTAAAAACCTCTAATCCGACTAATTGATGTACGAGGAGCTCAGATTTGCAAACCGCGTCCAATTTGGAGTTTTCGTTTAGCCGCTACGGCCGATCAAAGTCTGAAAAATCATATATTTTTTTAAATTTTCTAAAATGTTCATGGTGACTGACTAATTTTTTTGCTATTGAAGATAGCTCAATTTTTTTAACGGCAATCAATTTCTCTCGCTTTTCTGATGAAAATAAGGTAAAATTCAATAGTCTACGATGATTATTAAGAAAGTTGCATTTTTTCACAAATTTCCTAGGGGTTTACTCATGTCTTTTTTCCAAGTTTTCATCAAAAAATTAAAATCTCTAATCCGACTAATTGACGTACGAATAGCTCAGATTTGCAAACCGCGTTCAATTTGGAGTTTTCGTTTAGCCGCTACGGCTGATCAAAGTCTGAAAAATCAATTATTTTATTTAATTTTCTAAAATGTGCAAAGTGACTGACTAATTTTTTTGCTATTGAAGATAGCTCAATTTTTTTAACGGCAATCAATTTCTCTCGTTTTTCTGATGAAAAAAATGTAAAATTCAATAGTCTACGATGATTATTAAAAAAGTTGCATTTTTTCACAAAATTTCAAGGGGTTTACTCATGTTTTTTTCCAAGTTTTCATCGAAAATTAAAAATCTCAGATTTGCAAACCGCGTCCAATTTGGAGTTTTCGTTTAGCCGCTACGGCCGATCAAAGTCTGAAAAATCATATATTTTTTTAAATTTTCTAAAATGTTCATGGTGACTGACTAATTTTTTTGCTATTGAAGATAGCTCAATTTTTTTAACGGCAATCAATTTCTCTCGCTTTTCTGATGAAAATAAGGTAAAATTCAATAGTCTACGATGATTATTAAGAAAGTTGCATTTTTTCACAAATTTCCTAGGGGTTTACTCATGTCTTTTTTCCAAGTTTTCATCAAAAAATTAAAATCTCTAATCCGACTAATTGACGTACGAATAGCTCAGATTTGCAAACCGCGTTCAATTTGGAGTTTTCGTTTAGCCGCTACGGCTGATCAAAGTCTGAAAAATCAATTATTTTATTTAATTTTCTAAAATGTGCAAAGTGACTGACTAATTTTTTTGCTATTGAAGATAGCTCAATTTTTTTAACGGCAATCAATTTCTCTCGTTTTTCTGATGAAAAAAATGTAAAATTCAATAGTCTACGATGATTATTAAAAAAGTTGCATTTTTTCACAAAATTTCAAGGGGTTTACTCATGTTTTTTTCCAAGTTTTCATCAAAAATTAAAAATCTCTGATCCGACTAATTGACGTACGAGGAGCTCAGATTTGCAAACCGCGTTCAATTTGGAGTTTTCGTTTAGCCGCTACGGCCGATCAAAGTCTGAAAAATCAATTATTTTTTAAAATTTTCTAAAATGTTCATAGTGACTGACTATTTTTTATGCTATTGAAGATAGCTCAATTTTTTTAACGGCAATCAATTTCTCTCGCTTTTCTGATGAAAATAAGGTAAAATTCAATAGTCTACGATGATTATTAAGAAAGTTGCATTTTTTCACAAAATTTCAAGGGGTTTACTCATGTCTTTTTTCCAAGTTTTCATCAAAAATTAAAAATCTCTGATCCGACTAATTGACGTACGAGGAGCTCAGATTTGCAAACCGCGTTCAATTTGGAGTTTTCGTTTAGCCGCTACGGCTGATCAAAGTCTGAAAAATCAATTATTTTATTTAATTTTCTAAAATGTGCAAAGTGACTGACTAATTTTTTTGCTATTGAAGATAGCTCAATTTTTTTAACGGCAATCAATTTCTCTCGTTTTTCTGATGAAAAAAATGTAAAATTCAATAGTCTACGATGATTATTAAAAAAGTTGCATTTTTTCACAAAATTTCAAGGGGTTTACTCATGTCTTTTTTCCAAGTTTTCATCAAAAAATTAAAATCTTTAATCCGACTAATTAACGTACGAGGAGCTCAGATTTGCAAACCGCGTTCAATTTGGAGTTTTCGTTTAGCCGCTACGGCCGATCAAAGTCTGAAAAATCAATTATTTTTTAAAATTTTCTAAAATGTTCATAGTGACTGCCTATTTTTTATGCTATTGAAGATAGCTCAATTTTTTTAACGGCAATCAATTTCTCTCGCTTTTCTGATGAAAATAAGGTAAAATTCAATAGTCTACGATGATTATTAAGAAAGTTGCATTTTTTCACAAAATTTCAAGGGGTTTACTCATGTCTTTTTTCCAAGTTTTCATCAAAAATTAAAAATCTCTGATCCGACTAATTGACGTACGAGGAGCTCAGATTTGCAAACCGCGTTCAATTTGGAGTTTTCGTTTAGCCGCTACGGCTGATCAAAGTCTGAAAAATCAATTATTTTTTAAAATTTTCTAAAATGTTCATAGTGACTGACTAATTTTTTTGCTATTGAAGATAGCTCAATTTTTTTAACGGCAATCAATTTCTCTCGTTTTTCTGATGAAAAAAATGTAAAATTCAATAGTCTACGATGATTATTAAAAAAGTTGCATTTTTTCACAAAATTTCAAGGGGTTTACTCATGTCTTTTTTCCAAGTTTTCATCAAAAAATTAAAATCTTTAATCCGACTAATTAACGTACGAGGAGCTCAGATTTGCAAACCGCGTTCAATTTGGAGTTTTCGTTTAGCCGCTACGGCCGATCAAAGTCTGAAAAATCAATTATTTTTTAAAATTTTCTAAAATGTTCATAGTGACTGACTATTTTTTATGCTATTGAAGATAGCTCAATTTTTTTAACGGCAATCAATTTCTCTCGCTTTTCTGATGAAAATAAGGTAAAATTCAATAGTCTACGATGATTATTAAGAAAGTTGCATTTTTTCACAAAATTTCAAGGGGTTTACTCATGTCTTTTTTCCAAGTTTTCATCAAAAATTAAAAATCTCTGATCCGACTAATTGACGTACGAGGAGCTCAGATTTGCAAACCGCGTTCAATTTGGAGTTTTCGTTTAGCCGCTACGGCCGATCAAAGTCTGAAAAATCAATTATTTTTTAAAATTTTCTAAAATGTTCATAGTGACTGACTAATTTTTTTGCTATTGAAGATAGCTCAATTTTTATGACGGCAATCAATTTCTCTCGCTTTTCTGATGAAAATAAGGTAAAATTCAATAGTCTACGATGATTATTAAGAAAGTTGCATTTTTTCACAAAATTTCAAGGGGTTTACTCATGTCTTTTTTTCGTGTTTTCATCAAAAATTAAAAATCTCTAATCCGACTAATTAAAGTACGCGGAGCTCAGATTTGCAAACCGCGTCCAATTTGGAGTTTTCGTTTAGCCGCTACGGCCGATCAAAGTCTGAAAAATCAATTATTTTTTAAAATTTTCTAAAATGTTCATAGTGACTGACTAATTTTTTTGCTATTGAAGATAGCTCAATTTTTTTAACGGCAATCAATTTCTCTCGTTTTTCTGAGGAAAAAAATGTAAAATTCAATAGTCTACGATGATTATTAAGAAAGTTGCATTTTTTCACAAAATTTCAAGGGGTTTACTCATGTCTTTTTTTCAAGTTTTCATCAAAAATTAAAAATCTCTAATCCGACTAATTGACGTACGAGGAGCTCAGATTTGCAAACCGCGTTCAATTTGGAGTTTTCGTTTGGCCGCTACGGCCGATCAAAGTCTGAAAAATCAATTATTTTCGTAAATTTTCCAAAATCCTCATGGTGACTTACTAATTTTTATGCTATTGAAGATAGCTCAATTTTTTTAACGGCAATCAATTTCTCTCGCTTTTCTGATGAAAATAAGGTAAAATTCAATAGTCTACGATGATTATTAAGAAAGTTGCATTTTTTCACAAATTTCCTAGGGGTTTACTCATGTTTTTTTTCCAAGTTTTCATCAAAAAATTAAAATCTCTAATCCGACTAATTGACGTACGAGGAGCTCAGATTTGCAAACCGCGTTCAATTTGGAGTTTTCGTTTAGCCGCTACGGCCGATCAAAGTCTGAAAAATCAATTATTTTTTAAAATTTTCTAAAATGTTCATGGTGACTGACTATTTTTTATGCTATTGAAGATAGCTCAATTTTTTTAACGGCAATCAATTTCTCTCGCTTTTCTGATGAAAATAAGGTAAAATTCAATAGTCTACGATGATTATTAAGAAAGTTGCATTTTTTCACAAATTTCCTAGGGGTTTACTCATGTTTTTTTTCCAAGTTTTCATCAAAAAATTAAAATCTCTAATCCGACTAATTGACGTACGAGGAGCTCAGATTTGCAAACCGCGTTCAATTTGGAGTTTTCGTTTAGCCGCTACGGCCGATCAAAGTCTGAAAAATCAATTATTTTTTAAAATTTTCTAAAATGTTCATAGTGACTGACTAATTTTTTTGCTATTGAAGATAGCTCAATTTTTTTAACGGCAATCAATTTCTCTCGTTTTTCTGATCAAAAAAAGGTAAAATTCAATAGTCTACGATGATTATTAAGAAAGTTGCATTTTTTCACAAAATTTCAAGGGGTTTACTCATGTCTTTTTTTCAAGTTTTCATCAAAAATTAAAAACCTCTAATCCGACTAATTGATGTACGAGGAGCTCAGATTTGCAAACCGCGTCCAATTTGGAGTTTTCGTTTAGCCGCTACGGCCGATCAAAGTCTGAAAAATCATATATTTTTTTAAATTTTCTAAAATGTTCATGGTGACTGACTAATTTTTTTGCTATTGAAGATAGCTCAATTTTTTTAACGGCAATCAATTTCTCTCGCTTTTCTGATGAAAATAAGGTAAAATTCAATAGTCTACGATGATTATTAAGAAAGTTGCATTTTTTCACAAATTTCCTAGGGGTTTACTCATGTCTTTTTTCCAAGTTTTCATCAAAAAATTAAAATCTCTAATCCGACTAATTGACGTACGAATAGCTCAGATTTGCAAACCGCGTTCAATTTGGAGTTTTCGTTTAGCCGCTACGGCTGATCAAAGTCTGAAAAATCAATTATTTTATTTAATTTTCTAAAATGTGCAAAGTGACTGACTAATTTTTTTGCTATTGAAGATAGCTCAATTTTTTTAACGGCAATCAATTTCTCTCGTTTTTCTGATGAAAAAAATGTAAAATTCAATAGTCTACGATGATTATTAAGAAAGTTGCATTTTTTCACAAAATTTCAAGGGGTTTACTCATGTCTTTTTTCCAAGTTTTCATCAAAAATTAAAAATCTCTGATCCGACTAATTGACGTACGAGGAGCTCAGATTTGCAAACCGCGTTCAATTTGGAGTTTTCGTTTAGCCGCTACGGCTGATCAAAGTCTGAAAAATCAATTATTTTATTTAATTTTCTAAAATGTGCAAAGTGACTGACTAATTTTTTTGCTATTGAAGATAGCTCAATTTTTTTAACGGCAATCAATTTCTCTCGTTTTTCTGATGAAAAAAATGTAAAATTCAATAGTCTACGATGATTATTAAAAAAGTTGCATTTTTTCACAAAATTTCAAGGGGTTTACTCATGTTTTTTTCCAAGTTTTCATCAAAAATTAAAAATCTCTGATCCGACTAATTGACGTACGAGGAGCTCAGATTTGCAAACCGCGTTCAATTTGGAGTTTTCGTTTAGCCGCTACGGCTGATCAAAGTCTGAAAAATCAATTATTTTATTTAATTTTCTAAAATGTGCAAAGTGACTGACTAATTTTTTTGCTATTGAAGATAGCTCAATTTTTTTAACGGCAATCAATTTCTCTCGTTTTTCTGATGAAAAAAATGTAAAATTCAATAGTCTACGATGATTATTAAAAAAGTTGCATTTTTTCACAAAATTTCAAGGGGTTTACTCATGTTTTTTTCCAAGTTTTCATCAAAAATTAAAAATCTCTGATCCGACTAATTGACGTACGAGGAGCTCAGATTTGCAAACCGCGTTCAATTTGGAGTTTTCGTTTAGCCGCTACGGCTGATCAAAGTCTGAAAAATCAATTATTTTTTAAAATTTTCTAAAATGTTCATAGTGACTGACTATTTTTTATGCTATTGAAGATAGCTCAATTTTTTTAACGGCAATCAATTTCTCTCGCTTTTCTGATGAAAATAAGGTAAAATTCAATAGTCTACGATGATTATTAAGAAAGTTGCATTTTTTCACAAAATTTCAAGGGGTTTACTCATGTCTTTTTTCCAAGTTTTCATCAAAAATTAAAAATCTCTGATCCGACTAATTGACGTACGAGGAGCTCAGATTTGCAAACCGCGTTCAATTTGGAGTTTTCGTTTAGCCGCTACGGCTGATCAAAGTCTGAAAAATCAATTATTTTATTTAATTTTCTAAAATGTGCAAAGTGACTGACTAATTTTTTTGCTATTGAAGATAGCTCAATTTTTTTAACGGCAATCAATTTCTCTCGTTTTTCTGATGAAAAAAATGTAAAATTCAATAGTCTACGATGATTATTAAAAAAGTTGCATTTTTTCACAAAATTTCAAGGGGTTTACTCATGTTTTTTTCCAAGTTTTCATCAAAAATTAAAAATCTCTGATCCGACTAATTGACGTACGAGGAGCTCAGATTTGCAAACCGCGTTCAATTTGGAGTTTTCGTTTAGCCGCTACGGCTGATCAAAGTCTGAAAAATCAATTATTTTATTTAATTTTCTAAAATGTGCAAAGTGACTGACTAATTTTTTTGCTATTGAAGATAGCTCAATTTTTTTAACGGCAATCAATTTCTCTCGTTTTTCTGATGAAAAAAATGTAAAATTCAATAGTCTACGATGATTATTAAAAAAGTTGCATTTTTTCACAAAATTTCAAGGGGTTTACTCATGTCTTTTTTCCAAGTTTTCATCAAAAAATTAAAATCTTTAATCCGACTAATTAACGTACGAGGAGCTCAGATTTGCAAACCGCGTTCAATTTGGAGTTTTCGTTTAGCCGCTACGGCCGATCAAAGTCTGAAAAATCAATTATTTTATTTAATTTTCTAAAATGTGCAAAGTGACTGACTAATTTTTTTGCTATTGAAGATAGCTCAATTTTTTTAACGGCAATCAATTTCTCTCGTTTTTCTGATGAAAAAAATGTAAAATTCAATAGTCTACGATGATTATTAAAAAAGTTGCATTTTTTCACAAAATTTCAAGGGGTTTACTCATGTTTTTTTCCAAGTTTTCATCAAAAATTAAAAATCTCTGATCCGACTAATTGACGTACGAGGAGCTCAGATTTGCAAACCGCGTTCAATTTGGAGTTTTCGTTTAGCCGCTACGGCTGATCAAAGTCTGAAAAATCAATTATTTTTTAAAATTTTCTAAAATGTTCATAGTGACTGACTATTTTTTTTGCTATTGAAGATAGCTCAATTTTTTTAACGGCAATCAATTTCTCTCGCTTTTCTGATGAAAATAAGGTAAAATTCAATAGTCTACGATGATTATTAAAAAAGTTGCATTTTTTCACAAAATTTCAAGGGGTTTACTCATGTTTTTTTCCAAGTTTTCATCAAAAATTAAAAATCTCTGATCCGACTAATTGACGTACGAGGAGCTCAGATTTGCAAACCGCGTTCAATTTGGAGTTTTCGTTTAGCCGCTACGGCTGATCAAAGTCTGAAAAATCAATTATTTTATTTAATTTTCTAAAATGTTCATAGTGACTGACTAATTTTTTTGCTATTGAAGATAGCTCAATTTTTTTAACGGCAATCAATTTCTCTCGTTTTTCTGATGAAAAAAATGTAAAATTCAATAGTCTACGATGATTATTAAAAAAGTTGCATTTTTTCACAAAATTTCAAGGGGTTTACTCATGTTTTTTTCCAAGTTTTCATCAAAAATTAAAAATCTCTGATCCGACTAATTGACGTACGAGGAGCTCAGATTTGCAAACCGCGTTCAATTTGGAGTTTTCGTTTAGCCGCTACGGCCGATCAAAGTCTGAAAAATCAATTATTTTTTAAAATTTTCTAAAATGTTCATAGTGACTGACTAATTTTTTTGCTATTGAAGATAGCTCAATTTTTTTAACGGCAATCAATTTCTCTCGTTTTTCTGATGAAAAAAATGTAAAATTCAATAGTCTACGATGATTATTAAAAAAGTTGCATTTTTTCACAAAATTTCAAGGGGTTTACTCATGTCTTTTTTCCAAGTTTTCATCAAAAAATTAAAATCTTTAATCCGACTAATTAACGTACGAGGAGCTCAGATTTGCAAACCGCGTTCAATTTGGAGTTTTCGTTTAGCCGCTACGGCCGATCAAAGTCTGAAAAATCAATTATTTTTTAAAATTTTCTAAAATGTTCATAGTGACTGACTATTTTTTATGCTATTGAAGATAGCTCAATTTTTTTAACGGCAATCAATTTCTCTCGCTTTTCTGATGAAAATAAGGTAAAATTCAATAGTCTACGATGATTATTAAGAAAGTTGCATTTTTTCACAAAATTTCAAGGGGTTTACTCATGTCTTTTTTCCAAGTTTTCATCAAAAATTAAAAATCTCTGATCCGACTAATTGACGTACGAGGAGCTCAGATTTGCAAACCGCGTTCAATTTGGAGTTTTCGTTTAGCCGCTACGGCCGATCAAAGTCTGAAAAATCAATTATTTTTTAAAATTTTCTAAAATGTTCATAGTGACTGACTAATTTTTTTGCTATTGAAGATAGCTCAATTTTTTTAACGGCAATCAATTTCTCTCGTTTTTCTGATGAAAAAAATGTAAAATTCAATAGTCTACGATGATTATTAAGAAAGTTGCATTTTTTGACAAATTTCCAAGGGGTTTACCCATGTCTTTTTTCCAAGTTTTCATCAAAAATTAAAAATCTCTAATCCGACTGATTGACGTACGAGGAGCTCAGATTTGCAAACCGCGTTCAATTTGGAGTTTTCGTTTAGCCGCTACGGCCGATTAAATTCTGAAAAATCAATTATTTTTTTTAATTTTCCAAAATGTTCAAAGTGACTGACTAATTTTTTTGCTATTGAAGATAGCTCAATTTTTTTAACGGCAATAAATTCCTCTCGTTTTTCTGATGAAAAAAACGTAAAATTCAATAGTCTACGATGATTATTAAGAAAGTTGCATTTTTTGACAAATTTCCAAGGGGTTTACTCATGTCTTTTTTCCAAGTTTTCATCAAAAATTAAAAATCTCTAATCCGACTAATTGACGTACGAGGAGCTCAGATTTGCAAACCGCGTTCAATTTGGAGTTTTCGTTTAGCCGCTACGGCCGTTCAAAGTCTGAAAAATCAATTATTTTTTAAAATTTTCTAAAATGTTCATAGTGACTGACTAATTTTTTTGCTATTGAAGATAGCTCAATTTTTTTAACGGCAATCAATTTCTCTCGTTTTTCTGATGAAAAAAATGTAAAATTCAATAGTCTACGATGATTATTAAGAAAGTTGCATTTTTTCACAAAATTTCAAGGGGTTTACTCATGTCTTTTTTTCAAGTTTTCATCAAAAATTAAAAATCTCTAATCCGACTAATTGATGTACGAGGAGCTCAGATTTGCAAACCGCGTTCAATTTGGAGTTTTTGTTTAGCCGCTACGGCCGATCAAAGTCTGAAAAATCAATTATTTTTTTTAATTTTCTAAAATGTTCATAGTGACTGACTAATTTTTTTGCTATTGCAGATAGCTTAATTTTTTTAACGGCAATCAATTTCTCTCGTTTTTCTGATCAAAAAAAGGTAAAATTCAATAGTCTACGATGATTATTAAGAAAGTTGCATTTTTTCACAAAATTTCAAGGGGTTTACTCATGTCTTTTTTTCAAGTTTTCATCAAAAATTAAAAACCTCTAATCCGACTAATTGATGTACGAGGAGCTCAGATTTGCAAACCGCGTCCAATTTGGAGTTTTCGTTTAGCCGCTACGGCCGATCAAAGTCTGAAAAATCAATTATTTTTTTAAATTTTCTAAAATGTTCATGGTGACTGACTAATTTTTTTGCTATTGAAGATAGCTCAATTTTTTTAACGGCAATCAATTTCTCTCGTTTTTCTGATCAAAAAAAGGTAAAATTCAATAGTCTACGATGATTATTAAGAAAGTTGCATTTTTTCACAAAATTTCAAGGGGTTTACTCATGTCTTTTTTTCAAGTTTTCATCAAAAATTAAAAATCTCTAATCCGACTAATTGACGTACGAGGAGCTCAGATTTGCAAACCGCGTTCAATTTGGAGTTTTCGTTTAGCCGCTACGGCCGATCAAAGTCTGAAAAATCAATTATTTTTTAAAATTTTCTAAAATGTTCATGGTGACTGACTAATTTTTTTGCTATTGAAGATAGCTCAATTTTTATGACGGCAATCAATTTCTCTCGCTTTTCTGATGAAAATAAGGTAAAATTCAATAGTCTACGATGATTATTAAGAAAGTGGAATTTTTCACAAAATTTCAAGGGGTTTACTCATGTCTTTTTTTCGTGTTTTCATCAAAAATTAAAAATCTCTAATCCGACTAATTAAAGTACGAGGAGCTCAGATTTGCAAACCGCGTTCAATTTGGAGTTTTCGTTTAGCCGCTACGGCCGATCAAAGTCTGAAAAATCAATTATTTTTTTAAATTTTCTAAAATGTTCATAGTGACTGACTAATTTTTTTGCTATTGAAGATAGCTCAATTTTTTTAACGGCAATCAATTTCTCTCGTTTTTCTGATCAAAAAAAGGTAAAATTCAATAGTCTACGATGATTATTAAGAAAGTTGCATTTTTTCACAAATTTCCTAGGGGTTTACTCATGTCTTTTTTCCAAGTTTTCATCAAAAAATTAAAATCTCTAATCCGACTAATTGACGTACGAATAGCTCAGATTTGCAAACCGCGTTCAATTTGGAGTTTTCGTTTAGCCGCTACGGCCGTTCAAAGTCTGAAACATCAATTATTTTTTTTATTTTCTAAAATGTTCAAAGTGACTGACTAATTTTTTTGCTATTGAAGATAGGTCAATTTTTTTTTGGCTGCTACGGCCGATCAAAGTCTGAAAAATCAATTTTTTTTTTAATTTTCTAAAATGTTCAAAGTGACTGACTAATGTTTTTGCTATTGAAGATAGCTCATTTTTTTAACGGCAATCAATTTCTCTCGTTTTTCTGATGAAAAAAAGGTAAAATTCAATAGTCTACGATGATTATTAAGAAAGTTGCATTTTTTGACAAATTTCCAAGGGGTTTACTCATGTCTTTTTTCCAAGTTTTCATCAAAAATTAAAAATCTCTAATCCGACTAATTGACGTACGAGGAGCTCAGATTTGCAAACCGCGTTCAATTTGGAGTTTTCGTTTAGCCGCTACGGCCGATCAAAGTCTGAAAAATCAATTATTTTTTTTAATTTTCTAAAATGTTCAAAGTGACTGACTAATTTTTTTGCTATTGAAGATAGCTCAATTTTTTTGACGGCAATCAATTTCTCTCGTTTTTCTGATGAAAAAAATGTAAAATTCAATAGTCTACGATGATTATTAAGAAAGTTGCATTTTTTGACAAATTTCCAAGGGGTTTACTTATGTCTTTTTTCACGTTTTGTGGTCACGCCGGTGATCCACCAGCCCACCTACCTCTAGTTATTTATAGGATGAAATTTATTATATTTTATTTAAATGTGTCCACTTTTTAAAGCGTAGGAGTAACGAATATTTCATGTAATTAGTAAATTCCTGCACCGAATTACTTACAAGTGTTTAGACGCGGCTTAGTTACGTCGAAATTAATTCACTATGGGTGTCCGGTAATTATGTAATATCATATTTAAAGTGTAAGAGCGCGGCGCGCGGGGTACCGGTGTAGCGGGCGCAGCGGAGGGAAAGAGGTGTGTTAAGGCCCCCCCGTGGGGCTCATAACTCTTAGGCCGACGGGGGGGCATTCGGCCTTAGCGTGTTCCCCAACATCGCCCGTTTTACACTAATCTAGCGGCCGTACGCGGAAACCGTACGTCTTCGCGCGCCACCAGTCCGCCACGTTCACGTGCATTTCTAATAAAAGTTGAACCATTTCGAATACGTTGCGCGACCTTCACGTGTTTTGATTTACAATGGCGTCGTGCGGTGACATTGTTCGGGACAACACGGCTTCTGTATATTATTATAATTAATTGTACCCACGGACCGTTCGTCCAAACATTAATAAATCTGAAACTTCGTTGAAATAACCGATAAATTGTGGAGCAATTTGCAACGCCACAGCCTGGCAAGCTGGGGGTTGCGGGTTCGATCCCCGTCGGAAGCATACTTTTTTATTGCCCTATTGATCTTTTTATGGCCTGAAACTTCGTTAAAACTTCCGTGAAGCAATTTGCAACGCCACAGCCTGACAATCTGGAGGTTGCGGGTTCGATCCCTGACAGTAGCATACTTTTTTATTACCCTATTGATCTTTTTACGGCCTAAAACTTCGTTAAAACTTCTGTGGAGCAATTTGCAACGCCACAGTCCGGCAATCCGGAGGTTGCGGGTTCGATCCCCGTCTCGAGCGTACTTTTTTAGCTCGCGATACGTTGCCCCATTGATCTATTTATAACTTTCAATCTAAATCCGATTTTTATTTTTTCGCCATCGGCGCGCGAAATGCCCTGTCACCTACCACTTGCGGATATGAAGTACTCCTCTTTCTTCGTCGAACAATGCCGATCTCTATCGCGACGTTATTAAAGTTTCCCATTGCATAATCCGTGTTCGTAAATCGTTTATTTGTAAGTAAAGGTAGGTGTTGCTTGTAAATTTGAAATTGGATTTTAAAGGCCTTAAATTTCGTCTTCATTAAATCGAACGTAAAAATAATTAATAGAAAGTCATAATCGCTGGATGTATGAACGAATGGCTTCCTGTATAATCTACGCAGTGATCATGTTTCTGGTTTCATGTTACATTAGATTGACGATCATATTATTTTAGGATCGGGCCTGGAATTAGTGTTGGTGAATGTAATTATGGGTACTTTCTCGTTTTACACTTTCGGTGAGGATAAGTTATGGTAGAGATTTATACGATTAGTAAATATTTTGATGGTGTACTTAAATGTTTGGTTAAATTTCAATAACATAAACAGGGTATCATGGAATGCAACAATTGCTACAAACGTGAAACTTTCCAAATTAACTCAAAAAATCTAAAAATTCCCTTAAATTAATATCCGTTTTCCACCTCCTCGAAGGGGCAAAAAATATATGATTAATTACCACCTTCTAAATATTGGCCGTTCGCAAAAGGATTGAGAAGACGACGAAACGAATGAATGAGAAAAAGGATAAAACGAAAATCGAATGCCATATGCAGTGTTTAATGGAGAGTTCCTAAAAACGTGCAGCGGGAACGAAAGGCGTGTGTACGAAATAAAAAAAAGGCCGGCAATATGCAAAGTCAGCGTTATTAACAAGGTGCAACAAACTAGTCGAGGCCCGAGCTTACCGCGAACGGTCCCTCCCGCTTGTGGTTATACACTTCGTTAAGATCGTTCCGTAATTATACTATTTATTCGAATATTGCCTGTTTATTTATCATTTTACGTTTTTTATTATGGATGCAATGTATATTTTATATTTTTTTTCAATAATTAGTGAATTGATGCAGTTTACCACGTATAGGCCACCAAATATCTCGTGTCCCATTGCGCAGTAATCGCAGTGATCGTCTTGAATTTCAAAAGAGGGGGCTCAAAAATCCCATACGTATTCAGAGCCGCGTGAACATAATCGTCGCGGAGATTTTGTTATCGCGCTCTCCCCGAATACTTTCTTACTCTGCGCAAACTTTACCTCCACGTGACACCAGATTTTTAGAGGCCTATACGTGGTAGACTGAATAAATTAACTAATTGTTGTAAAAAAATATTATACGACGTGAGAAGATTCAAATTCTATACTTGCAAAATTATTTTAATTATTCTTCGGACATTTAACCAGCGGCGGCTCGTGAATTTCCGTATGGAGGGCCAAGACAAAGATGTCGCTCGTGGCTGTTTCGGTCAAATTTTCTTCCGTTGCCCCGCCGCCCAACATCCACGAGCCGCCACTGCATTTAACAAGCAAATATCACCAAACATTATAATTCCATTAACTTTTCTAGCGCTTAGGAAATCATTTTGCACTTATCAATTTCGCATTAACACACACGTTTAGATGGAACCCTTCAAAGTTTCAAAATATGCCGTATAGAGGTGTGTTGAGTAGAAAGCTGTATTCTCTTTAATGACTAATGGATAGATCTTGCGGACAAAGAAGTCGTCCTAGATTTTAACATCTACATGCGCACCGACGTCGTCGACGACGGGTTAGATTATTTTCGCGCTACCGCTGTATATCGTACAGTAATTAATATTGATAGATTTATTTATTGGTGTATTAACAAAACGTTTTACACAAGTCAATGTTACTGCCTCGGAACATGACTTAATTTAACGCAAGGATCAAATGTGTAATTACTGTCGTATTTAAAATGTCAATTAAGAACGATTGATAATAATTTAAAGCAAAATATATATGTATATACAGGGTGTTCACAAAATCATTCCCAATATGGGGATCTAGCTTATAATGAGAAGCAGAGAGTTGGTTAAATAGCACAAAATCCTAAAGTTGTATCAAACACCATACAACAAATTTTGGATATTTAACGTAATTTAGGCGCTGAATTTTTTTTTCTGGCGGCTTGGTGCAGTGGCTAACAGCGCGAGCATCCGCCCGCTACATCCCATACCGAGTGGGTTCGATTCCCCCCGCCTGACGGAACTTTTTCAGCCTATAATAATACATCAAATTTACATCAAAATGAATAGTAGAAAATGCTAAAATAATTACTAAAATTTTTACAAAATCTTACTAGTTTTTGAAAATGCAAAATAATCACTAAAAGGCTGAAAAACCACCTTGAGGTCATTTGTATAAATGTCTCCATAAATGTTCTCTCTTTCTATTCACTAAAAACCCATAAATACATACATTTATTTGGCAAAAATTTACCGTACATTAATTTTATAGAACAATACGCTATATTAAGTCTAAACCAATTTGGATAGCGACCTGCGGTCTTTCGTCCTCTAAAAACCCATTATCCCATTATTTGTACAGTGAGATCAGAAAGTCGAAAATTGTTGGCAGCTCATTTTCTGAAAATAGGGATAATATTTCAAGTAATATTATGTTGTCTGTCTGGAATTCTCCAAATTATTTTGACGTCTTGTCATTTTTTGAGGTTACTTGTTTTAAGAACGAGTAAAAAACACCAAAATAAATAAAATGCACGTGCACTGCACTGAAATAATTCAGGCAGCCAATATCAGATCACTATAAATTATTGTAGGGATTTTCGGGAAATGTGCTGCCAACTATTTTCGACTTTCTGATCTCGCTGAAGTTTGAGAATGAAAATCCAAAATTGTCGAAACTGCGGTCGCAAAAAGTGAACAAAGTTGACGAAGGGAAGAATTTACAGAAGGACCTAAACATACGCGAAAATGAGATATTAAACATTTATGTAAATGCTGATGTAAAAAAATGGTGTTGTGGCCATCATGTTACTTTCTCCGACTTGATGGTATCATTTATATTTACGCTTGCAATTTAAATCATATTTTAAATGTACATCGAGAGGATGAAACTGACGTTTAAAACGTCAAAAATTATACTTCAAATTCAAAAACTCAGTTTACTCAAAAACTAAAGGGATTTCGAAAAAAACTTATTCTTTATAAGTTGTTCATTTTGGCATTATCTACTATTATTATTAACATTAATTTGTTGTAACTATTATTGTTTTATAATTATAAACCAAAAATGAAAAAGAATTTTTTTTTTCTCGAATAAAAATGATTTTATGAAAAATGTTTTCAAACAAAATAAGCTCATTTCTTTGTTGTCTTCAATATTTGTTGCGCACAGACACACACACACACACACACATTTTTTTTCCAGAAATTGTTGAAATGGTATCTAGGGACCCCAAAACGGATATTTCCGTAAAAAAAAATTTTGAAAATATTTTCATGATCACAATACTTTCTCGTACTTCGTAACGGAGAAATTAAAAATATGTATAAATAAAGAAATTGAACGTAAAAAAATGGCGATGTGGTTATCATGTTACTTTCTCCGATTTTGAATGTATAATTGTTATTTATACTCATGGTTTATTTATTTAAATCATACTTTAAATGTACACCGTGCATTTTGCAGGATCGGATGATTGCAATTTGAAGAATAATCTGAGCTTCTCGTGAGGAAACGGCGAAAGAAGAAACGATGTGGTCACTTTGACTTAACTGAGAAATGACGTTATTTTACATGAAAACAAAATTTGCTTCTCATTTTTTTACATTCTTTGCACTTTCAAGGGAAATCTGAACTTCTCACGTCAAAATATCCAAGAAATAAAGATGCGGTACTAAAATTCATGTACACTATTGCGATTTTGACAGCTGCCACTTTTTACCGAAGGCAGAAATAAGTTTTTTTCAACATGAATACAAAACTAGCTTCTCGCTGTCTACATTATTTGCAATTTCAAAGTGAATTTGAACTTCTCACGTGGATAATTAACAAGCAATGCTAAAATAGGCGTCAAATATTGTAACTTTGACAACTGTCACATCTTATCTAACCTAGAAATAACGATTTTTTTGACATGAAAACAAAATTAGCTTCTCGTTCTAAAAGAAATCTGAGGCTCTCGCATAGAAATTTTTTTAATAGAAAAGATGCGGTACGAAAATACGTGTCTATTGATGTAATTTTGACAGCGGACAGTTTTTTATCTAACGTTTTTTTCTCCTTGAAAACAAATTTACCTTCTTAGTTTTCCTACATTCTTTGCAATTTGAAAACAAATTTAAGCTTCTTACGCCGAAAATAATAATAATAATAATAATAATATATATTTATTATTTTATTGGGTAAGAATAGATGAGGTACAAAAATGCCTGTCAAATAATGTAATTCCGACAGATGTCACCTTGTATCTAACGTACAAATAACGGGTGTTTTGCATTAAAATAAAATCAGCTTTTTATTTTTCACATTCTTTGCAATTTCAGAGCGAATCTGAGCTTCTCATGTGGAAAATGTGCAAGAAGGGAAGTTTTCGCTCGATAATGTAATTTCATTTAGTGCAATAATACATTGTTTGGTTTAAGGTTTTTCTAAAAAAAAAATTCGTTTCAGTTTTTTGTCGATTTTTCCTTCGTGCAAAGTCAAATCCGAACACGAACACGAAAAACAATTTTTGCGGGGGAAAAAATTATGCGAAAATTAGAAACAACTCTTGCTTTGAAATATGTTTTGTTATTAAAATTTTGTCCGTTTTTGAAATTAGAAGTCATTTTTCTGGAAAAATATTTTGACAACTTATATCTTGGCCGCAAATTTTTCTACACCACCAATAATACACAACGGCTGTAGAGAGAAAACGATGCGTACCACTCCTAGTACACGTTGGGGCGACAGTGTCAAGTTTTATTAAAATAAATTTGATATTATTATCGTTTTATAATTAACAACTAAAAATTAAAAAAATAAAATTCCCGAAAAACTATGATTTTATGAAAAATATTTTCAAACAAAAGATGTTCAATTCTTAGTTGTCTTCAATATATGTTTAAATTTTTTTGTAATATTTTTCATATTGAAGAAAATATTGGCAAAAACAAAAAACAGTTAAGGTAAACACCCACTTTCGGTGTACGAAATTTTACAAAAAGCTTTTCAGTTCTTTAGATCATCAAATAAGACGGATGTTCAAAGTTTCATATCAATTGCTCTATTAGTTTTTGAGATACAGCGCACACAGACAGACACACAGACACATTTTTTTCCAAAAATCTTTAAAATTTTCTCTAGGGACCTCAAAATGGATATTTCTGCAAAAAAATTGAAAAAATTTTTACTTCGTAACGGAGAAAGTAAAAACCATTTTGTGAAGACATTCTGAACGGTTTTGTTGATTTACGAGAAATTTTACGATTTGCTTCAGGAATTATTAATTTCGAAAATGTTTCACAATTTGTATCAGAAGACTAGAAACAAAAAGTCTTGAAATTTACTCAAAAACTAAAGGGGATTTCGAAAAAAACTTATTCTTTATAAGTTGTTCATTTTGGCATTCTCTACAATTATTATTCATATAAATTTGCTGTAACTATTATCGTTTCATAATTATAAACCAAAAATTAAAAAAAAATATTGGCCAAAAATAAAAAACAGTTAAGGTAACAGTTCCGGTTAACGAAATTTTACGAAACGGTTTTCAGTTCTTCGGATTATCAAATGAACTGCTAAAGAATAAGCTTTTTTCGAAATCCCCTTAGTTTTTGAGTAAACCGAGTTTTTGAATTTGAAGTATAATTTTTCCACTTTTCATAATTTTGACGTTTTAAACGTCAGTTTCATCCGCTCGAAGTACATTTAAAATATAATTTCAATAGAAAATTAACCATGAAAGTATAAATATAAATGGCTATGATACCGTCAAATCGGAGAAAGTAACATGATGACCACATCTCCATTTTTAGTCTTTTATTTAGACCAGGATTTTTTAGATCTTTGGCCTGTATGTTCGATTTCTTTGTTGCAAATTTTAGAGTTTTTAGGACTGTATTCTTTAATTTTAGCCTAGAATTTTCGATTTTAAGTCTAAATTTTCAAATTTTTGGTCTGTGTTTTACATTTTCGATTTGTATTTTAGACTGTTTTTGTCAACACTTTTGATCTTTTGGCCTAAATTTTCGATTTCTTTGTTGAAATTGTCGGTTTTTCTGGTCGGCATTTTTAATTTTTTAACCTGGAGTTTAATTTTTTTATTTCAATTTAACTTTTTTCACCTTTATTATTAATTGTAATGAGTGATTTTTTTTATTGATCTCTGCATGAGATTTCTAACCTGAATTTTTTTTGGCCGGTATTTTGGTGTTTTTTTGGCCAATTTTTTTGATTTTTTCCCAATAATTAAGATTTTTTTAAGTTTTTGGCCCGTATTTTCAAGGCTCTTGTGCTAATTTTAAGTTAGGTTAGGTTAGATTTTGCAGCATTACGAAATAATTAAACGAAAATTACAGGCCCAAAATTTAACTTTTCTTAAACATATTCGTTTACAGCATTACACCGAAATGTTAATATGATAAGTTTAAAAAAAATCATGCCCGAGTTATAAAAAATTAATTGTAAGTAATACCGACAAAAAAAAGATCTCAATTAACAGCAAATACACAATTCCACAATTTCTCTGAAATATTACCACGTCGAGTAAATCCGATCAATAATAATTGCTACAAATCGCTCTTTGTGCCTGCAAAGTCATTAATTTTTACGGGGAGCATTGTGCGTGGATTTATAATGGATGTTCGCTCCTCAAAAAAAAAAAAAAAAAAAAAATACGCTGCGAACTAACGAGAACAGTGTATCCGTACCTGAAATGGCTCCGGGTAGACCTTCGTTAATAACCAGACCGAACGACGGAATATTCATATAATCTCGAATACATCGAGACGTCGACACCTTCCCAACCTTTTTATTAATTACCGAATTATAAGACAAAGTCTATGACATGTGTGTGAGACATCACCTGTGACGGACCGGAACAGCTGGCGGGTCTTAATTGATGGTCCGCACAAACAGCCCAGTCACCGTCAGAAGGATGAAACTTCACACCTACCTGTAATTTATAGTCATTGTTTTATGCGCCTTTTTTTTTCGTGCCTAATTGCTTAAATCAATAGCCTGCGAGGCACTCACTAACACACACACACACACACACACACTTGCTACAATTTACTTCCCTATTGTTTCGCTTGTTGCGTGTTGCGCAATACATAATTACTAAGCAAATTTCTAAATCTGTTTGATCGCATAGAGTAGCATACAGAATCGCATAATGGAAGCTTAAATGGTTTTCGACCACCGAACGTGAAATTAATTTTAAGAGCCATTAGTGACCGACAAATATCTAATCTGTGTTTTCGGTGTTGAGATACACTCAAACTATACATTAAATTAATTAAATTACAAAAGCTACTGAAAAATAATTGCAATTCGAATTCAATTTTTTTGCGTAAATTAAAAGAGCTTGAAGAGTAGAGTAAGATGGTGAAAGAATTTTCGAAATTTCTTAAATTTTTTGAAAGTTATAGCTGAAAAACTGAAAAACAATTGCGACTCGAATTCGATTTTTTTGCGGAAAGTAAAAGAGCTTGAAGTGTGGAGTAAGATGGTGAAGGAATTTTTGAAATTTCTTCAATCGTTTTAAAGTTATAGCTGAAAAACTGAAAAATAATTGCAACTCAAAATCGATTTTTTTGCGGAAATTAAAAGAGCTTGAAGTGTAGAATAATATGGTGAAGAAATTTTCGAAATTTCTTCAATCGTTTTAAAGTTATAGCTGAAAAACTGAAAAATAATTGCGACTCGAAATCGATTTTTTTGCGGAACTTAAAAGAGCTTGGAGTGTAGAATACGATGGTGAAAAAATTTTCGAAATTTCTTCAATTGTTTGAAAGTTATAGCTGAAAAACTGAAAAACAATTGCGACTCGAAATCGATTTTTTTGCGCAAATTAAAAGAGCTTGAAGTGTAGAGTAAGATGGTGAAGGAATTTTCGAAAAATCTTCAATTGTTTGAAAGTTATAGCTGAAAAACTGAAAAACAATTGCGACTCGAATTCGGTTTTTTTGCGTAAATTTAAAGAGCTTGAAGTGTGGAGTAAGATGGTGAAGGAATTTTTCAAATTTCTTCAATTTTTTGAAAGTTATAGCTGAAAAACTGAAAAACAAATGCAACTCACAATCGATTTTTTTGCGGAAATTAAAAGTTCTTGAAGTGTAGAGTAGGATTATAAAAGAATTTTCGAAATTTCTTCAATTGTTTGCTACTTATAGCTGAAAAACTGCAAAACAATTGCGACTCGATTTCGGGTTTTTTTGCGGAAATTAAAAGTGTTGAAGGAAGTTACAGGAGAAAAACTAAAAAAACAGTTTTAGTAAGATGGTAAACTAATTTTTGCAATCAGGAAAGAAAAGTGATTTTTTTTGTTGTAGTAGCAATCGCATGTATAGTGTGCGATGGATCAATCTGTGTCGTAAAACTGTATATATATATTTTTTTTTCGGGTGGAGTGGCCTTGCGATGGACGTGCTTGAAGTGTTATAAAGAAGGACGGTTTCAAGTAGTTTTCGATTTCCACGGCGAGAGATGCGAGGCGAGCGCCTCCTGCTGAGACGCGGCGTAATTATCGGCGGAGTGATTGACGATAGTCCTCGTCGGCCGCCAAAGCGAATTGACACCCTCTGACCTGAACGAACGACCCAACTCAAATTCGATATATCGACTATTTCCTTTTTTTTATATGTGCCGGCGTATGGATTAGTTCTCCCATATATGCCAAATTAACGCTGACTCAACGTTCTGGAATCTTCACCGCGATCAAACAAATACCAATCATTCATTTGTTTCGAGCGTTCGCCGATGAAGATGGCGAAATGCATTGTTTTCATCATTTTATTTGTCGTTTCAATTAACGCGCAAAATGCGAATTCGAGTCGGTTTTTGTTGTTTTTAGCTGTAAATTGAAGAAATTTCAAATCTTACTCTACCCGTCAAGCTCTTTGACTTAGCGCAAAGAACTGAATTCTAGTTGCAATTGTTTTTCAGTTTTTTAGCTATAACTTTGAAAAAATTGAAGAAATTTCGAAAATTCCTTCACCATCTTAATCTACACGTCAAACTCTTTTAAGTTCTGCAAAAAAATCGAATTCGAGTCGCAATTGTTTTTTAGTTTTTCAGCTATAACTTTCAAACAATTGAAGAAATTTCGAAAAATTTTTCACGATCTTATTCTGCACTTCTAGTCTAGATCTTTTAATTTCCGCAAAAAAATCAAATTCGAGTTGCAATTGTTTTTCAGTTTTTCAGCTATAACTTAAAAAAAAATGAAGAAATTTCGAAAATTCCTTCACCATCTTACTCTACACTTCAAGCTCTTTTAATTTCCGCGAAAAAATCGATTTTGAGTCGCAATTGTTTTTCAGTTTTTCAGCTATAACTTTCAAACAATTAAAGAAATTTCAAAAATTCCTTCACCATATTATTCTGCGCTTCAAGCTCTTTTAATTTCCGCAAAAAATCGATTTCGAGTTGCAATTGTTTTTCAGTTTTTCAGCCATAAGTAGCAAACAATTGAAGAAATTTCGAAAATTCCTTCAGCATCTTATTCTACACTTCAAGCTCTTTCGATTACCGTGAAAAAAACGAAATCGAGTCGCAATTGTTTTGCAGTCTTTCAGCTATAAGTAGTAAACAATTGAAGAAATTTCGAAAATTCGTTCGCCATCCTAATCTATTCTTCAAGCTCTTTTAATTTCCGCAAAAAATCGATTTCGAGTTGCAATTGTTTTTCAGTTTTTCAGCCATAAGTAGAAAACAATTGAAGAAATTTCGAAAATTCCTTCACCATCTTACTCTACACTTCAAGCTCTTTTAATTCGCGCAAAAAATCGAATAAAAATAGTTTGCATTTTTTTTAAATTTGATTAATTCTTGCGACACAACTTGAATCAAGAATGTAATTTTTAAAGTTGTATCTTCTCACAGTTTGAGTCCAGTCTCTTCGCTCCGCCCCCGGTAGAGGCAGTGAATTTTTGAACGCGGTCGTGCAGATTTTGCAGACGTCCGCGCGAAATCTAACACCTCTGGTGACCTTGAGTTTAGAAAATCGTACTGTACTTCAAAATATTCTGTGATCTATTATCTAACTTTTCAATACAGGATTTTTTCAAAATGTTTGCTCCATTTTGGAAATATGAATTTGTGAACGCGATCGTGCAAATTGAGCAGACGTTCGCGCGAAATCTATCTCCTCTGGTGACCTTGAGGTTAGAAAATCGTAATGTACGTCAAAATATTCTACGATCTATTGTCTAACTTTTCTAGGAAAGATTTTTTCAAAATTTGTCTCCATTTTGGAAATATGAATTTTTGAACGCAATTGCGCAAATTGAGCAGACGTTCGCGCAAAATCTAACTCCTCCGGTGACCTTGAGGTTAGAAAATTATGTTTCACTGCAAATATTCTACGATCTATTGTCTAACTTTACTACAGGGGATTTTTCACAAAATTTGCCTCCATTTTGGAAATATGAATTTTTGAACGCGATCGTGCAAATTGAGCAGATGTTCGCGCGAAATCTAACATCTCTGGTGACCTTGAGGTTAGAAAATCGTACTGTAGTTCAAAATATTCTACGATCCATTGTCTAACTTTTCTAGGCAGGATTTTTTCGAAATTTGTCTCCATTTTGGAAATATGCATTTTTGAATGCGATCGTGCAGATTTTGCAGACGTTCACGCGAAATCTAACACCTCTGGTGACCTTGAGGTTAGAAAATTGTATTACACTTCAAAATATTCTACGATCTATTGTCTAACTTTTCTATAGAGGGTTTTTTCAAAATTTGTCTCCATTTTGGAAATATGAATTTCTGAACGCGATCGTGCAAATTGAGCAAACGTTCGCGCGAAATCTATCTCCTCTGGTGACCTTAAGGTTACAAAATCGTACTATACTTTAAAATATTCTACGATCTATTATCTAACTTTTCTATAGAGCATTTTTTCAAAATTTGTCTCCATTTTGGAAATATGAATTTTTGAACGCAATCGTGCAAATTGAGCAGACGTTCGCGCGAAATTGTTTTATTTTATTTTATATCTACAGATACTAAACGCGTAAAACTTTTGGAAAAATCGATCCGTAGCCGCCTTTTTGTATCCCTCACACGCCGTAATTAATAAATTTTGGACTTACAACGCGCCATTCGCGCGCAGGAAACTGTAAAAATGCATCCCATGCAAATATCATCACATTTTCTTATTGAACGATATATGAATAGCCGCCGATAAAAAAAAGTAAACGAATCAATTGTGAGGTAATTGAAAAAGTTAAGGGAACATCAACAGGTTTCCATTAAGCGAATAAAAAAGGTGGAGTAGATAACAATCGTTCTTCAATACAAATTTGCATTAGGAGCGTTTTGTTTTCACGAGGACTATATCTCGATGAAATCGATACACTCGCGAGTGTACGCGCGGGAGAGGCACAAAAGACATTCACAATGGACCGTGTCATTCTCAGGCCAAAACAAGCCCCATTGTCATTCGGGAAATACGTCTCCATCTCTCTCTCTCGCACGCCCGCTCTTCTTTCCCAATTGCGAACGGTTTAAGCAAGAATTAGAAGGAGACGCCACCTGCTGCAGCAGATCGCGACTTTTTCCACGTTTGCCCCAAATGTAAAGAGAGAGATACATATCGCGGGCGGCCGATAAAACGCACGTGCTGTATAAAAATAATAATTGCGTCACGTGTCTTGAAAACGTGTACATTTTCGAATTATATTAATTGCGTAAATGGAGAAGTAATTGAAATCTAAATGGGGAAAAATGGACCACAAACAAAGTTACTTTTTCAAGGGCTAGAACTTCCAAACGCGTCAGATGATTGCGATTGTTTAAAAACCAAAATGTGCCGAAATTTACGGTCTTCAAAAAATTCTTAAGCAACTTTCTTATAAAAGTGACAGAAATTGTCAAAATATTAGGACTTTCGAGTGCATGTTTAAAAACGTACATGAGGTAACTTTTTCAAGGTTTATAACTTCCAAACGCGTTTGATAATCTCGTTTATTTGAAAGACCAAAATGTGCCAAAATTTACGGTCTTCAAAAAATTCTTAAGAAAACTTTCTATAAAATTGATAAAAAATGTCAAAATATTAGGATTTTCGAATGCATGTTTAACAAACGTACATGAGGTAACTTTTTCAAAGTCTATAACTTCCGAACGCGTCAGATGATTTCGATTATTTGAAAACCAAAATGTGCCAAAATTTACGGTCTTCAAAAAATTCTTAAGAAACTTTTTTATAAAAGTGATAGAAAATGTCAAAATATTAGGATTTTCGAGTGTATGTTAAAGAAACGTACATGAGGTAACTTTTTCAAAGTCTATAACTTCCGAACGCATCAGATGATTTCGATTTTTTGAAAACCAACATGTGCCAAAATTTATGGTCTTCAAAAAATTCTTAAGAAACTTTTCTATAAAAGTGATAGAAAATGTCAAAATATTAGTATTTTCGAATGCATGTTTAACAAACGTACATGAGGTAACTTTTTCAAAGTCTATAACTTCCGAACGCATCAGATGATTTCGATTTTTTGAAAACCAACATGTGCCAAAATTTATGGTCTTCAAAAAATTCTTAAGAAACTTTTCTATACAATTGGCAGAAAATGTCAAAATATTAGGATTTTCGAGTGTATGTTATAGAAACTACATGAGGTAACTTTTTCAAAGTCTATAACTTCCGAACGCGTCAGATGATTTCGATTATTTGAAAACCAAAATGTGTCAAAATTTACGGTCTTCAAAAAATTCTTAAGAAACTAACTTTTCTGTAAAAGTGATAGAAACTGTCAAAATATTAGGATCTTCGAGTGCATGTTTAAAAACGTGTATTAGGTAACTTTTTCAAGGTCTATAACTTCCGAACGGGTCAGATGATTTCGATTATTTGAAAACCAAAATGTGCCAAAATTTACGGTCTTCAAAAAATTCTTAAGAAACTTTTCTATAAAAGTGATAAAAAATGTCAAAATATTAGGATTTTCGAGTGTATGTTTAAAAAACGTACATGAGGTAACTTTTTCAAAGTCTATAACTTCCGAACGCGTCAGATGATTTCGATTATTTGAAAACCAAAATGTGCCAAAATTTACGGTCTTCAAAAAATTCTTAAGAAACTTTTCTATAAAATTGGCAGAAAATGTCAAAATATTAGGATTTTCGAGTGTATGTTATAGAAACTACATGAGGTAACTTTTTCAAAGTCTATAACTTCCGAACGCGTCAGATGATTTCGATTATTTGAAAACCAAAATGTGTCAAAATTTACGGTCTTCAAAAAATTCTTAAGAAACTAACTTTTCTGTAAAAGTGATAGAAACTGTCAAAATATTAGGATCTTCGAGTGCATGTTTAAAAACGTGTATTAGGTAACTTTTTCAAGGTCTATAACTTCCGAACGCGTCAGATGATTTCGATTATTTGAAAACCAAAATGTGCCAAAATTTGCGGTCTTCAAAAAATTCTTAAGAAACTTTTCTATAAAAGTGATATAAAATGTCAAAATATTAGGATTTTTGAATGCATGTTTAACAAACGTACATGAGGTAACTTTTTCAAAGTCTATAACTTCCGAACGCGTCAGATGATTTCGATTATTTGAAAACCAAAATGTACCAAAATTTGCGGTCTTCAAAAAATTCTTAAGAAAACTTTCTATAAAATTGATAAAAAATGTCAAAATATTAGGATTTTCGAATGCATGTTTAACAAACGTACATGAGGTAACTTTTTCAAAGTCTATAACTTCCGAACGCGTCAGATGATTTCGATTATTTGAAAACCAAAATGTGCCAAAAGTTGCGGTCTTCAAAAAATTCTTAAGAAACTATTTTATAAAATTGATAGAAACTGTCAAAATATTAGGATCTTCGAGTGCATGTTTAAAAACGTGTATTAGGTAACTTTTTCAAGGTCTATAACTTCCGAACGGGTCAGATGATTTCGATTATTTGAAAACCAAAATGTGCCAAAATTTACGGTCTTCAAAAAATTCTTAAGAAACTTTTCTATAAAAGTGATAAAAAATGTCAAAATATTAGGATTTTCTAGTGTATGTTTAAAAAACGTACATGAGGTAACTTTTTCAAAGTCTATAACTTCCGAACGGGTCAGATGATTTCGATTATTTGAAAACCAAAATGTGCCAAAATTTACGGTCTTCAAAAAATTCTTAAGAAACTTTTCTGTAAAAGTGATATAAAATGTCAAAATATTAGGATTTTTGAATGCATGTTTAACAAACGTACATGAGGTAACTTTTTCAAAGTCTATAACTTCCGAACGCGTCAGATGATTTCGATTATTTGAAAACCAAAATGTGCCAAAATTTACGGTCTTCAAAAAATTCTTAAGAAACTTTTCTATAAAAGTGATAAAAAATGTCAAAATATTAGGATTTTCTAGTGTATGTTTAAAAAACGTACATGAGGTAACTTTTTCAAAGTCTATAACTTCCGAACGGGTCAGATGATTTCGATTATTTGAAAACCAAAATGTGCCAAAATTTACGGTCTTCAAAAAATTCTTAAGAAACTAACTTTTCTGTAAAAGTGATAGAAACTGTCAAAATATTAGGATCTTCGAGTGCATGTTTAAAAACGTGTATTAGGTAACTTTTTCAAGGTCTATAACTTCCGAACGGGTCAGATGATTTCGATTATTTGAAAACCAAAATGTGCCAAAATTTACGGTCTTCAAAAAATTCTTAAGAAACTTTTCTATAAAAGTGATAAAAAATGTCAAAATATTAGGATTTTCTAGTGAATGTTTAAAAAACGTACATGAGGTAACTTTTTCAAAGTCTATAACTTCCGAACGGGTCAGATGATTTCGATTATTTGAAAACCAAAATGTGCCAAAATTTACGGTCTTCAAAAAATTCTTAAGAAACTTTTCTATAAAAGTGATAAAAAATGTCAAAATATTAGGATTTTCGAATGCATGTTCAACAAACGTACACGAGGTAACTTTTTCAAAGTCTATAACTTCCGAACGCGTCAGATGATTTCGATTATTTGAAAACCAAAATGTGCCAAAATTTGCGGTCTTCAAAAAATTATAAAGAAACTTTTCTGTAAAAGTGATAGAAACTGTCAAAATATTAGGATCTTCGAGTGCATGTTTAAAAACGTGTATTAGGTAACTTTTTCAAGGTCTATAACTTCCGAACGGGTCAGATGATTTCGATTATTTGAAAACCAAAATGTGCCAAAATTTACGGTCTTCAAAAAATTCTTAAGAAACTTTTCTATAAAAGTGATAAAAAATGTCAAAATATTAGGATTTTCTAGTGTATGTTTAAAAAACGTACATGAGGTAACTTTTTCAAAGTCTATAACTTCCGAACGCGTCAGATGATTTCGATTATTTGAAAACCAAAATGTGCCAAAATTTGCGGTCTTCAAAAAATTCTTAAGAAACTTTTCTATAAAAGTGATATAAAATGTCAAAATATTAGGATTTTTGAATGCATGTTTAACAAACGTACATGAGGTAACTTTTTCAAAGTCTATAACTTCCGAACGCGTCAGATGATTTCGATTATTTGAAAACCAAAATGTACCAAAAGTTGCGGTCTTCAAAAAATTCTTAAGAAACTATTTTATAAAATTGATAGAAACTGTCAAAATATTAGGATCTTCGAGTGCATGTTTAAAAACGTGTATTAGGTAACTTTTTCAAGGTCTATAACTTCCGAACGGGTCAGATGATTTCGATTATTTGAAAACCAAAATGTGCCAAAATTTACGGTCTTCAAAAAATTCTTAAGAAACTTTTCTATAAAAGTGATAAAAAATGTCAAAATATTAGGATTTTCTAGTGAATGTTTAAAAAACGTACATGAGGTAACTTTTTCAAAGTCTATAACTTCCGAACGGGTCAGATGATTTCGATTATTTGAAAACCAAAATGTGCCAAAATTTACGGTCTTCAAAAAATTCTTAAGAAACTTTTCTGTAAAAGTGATAGAAAATGTCAAAATATTAGGATTTTCGAATGCATGTTCAACAAACGTACACGAGGTAACTTTTTCAAAGTCTATAACTTCCGAACGCGTCAGATGATTTCGATTATTTGAAAACCAAAATGTGCCAAAATTTGCGGTCTTCAAAAAATTATAAAGAAACTTTTCTGTAAAAGTGATAGAAAATGTCAAAATATTAGGAATTTCGAATGCATGTTTAACAAACGTAGATGAGGTAACTTTTTCAAAGTCTATAACTTCCGAACGCGTCAGATGATTTCGATTATTTGAAAACCAAAATGTGCCAAAATTTGCGGTCTTCAAAAAATTCTTAAGAAACTTTTCTATAAAATGTTTAAAAACGTATCTGTTTATGTTTATGATAAATAATTACAGAATGTTTCTGTAAAATTGGTGACTGAAAAAAAAAACAGAAATGGATAGAATCGTCGTTTTTTTTTTGTGCGAAATAAATCCGCAGAAACAATAGTTTCCCATTTGAAAAGCAAGAATCCTACCGACTGCGCCGATTTTTCCTGCGGGAACCGGATGCTTGTATACATATTCATTGAGAATGTGATATAAAAAATTATAAAGTTACCATTTTATCAATATTCAGTGCCGTCTCGTACCAACATTTACCGTCTTCCATAAAATTAGGAGAAAACGGTAAAAAATAGTTTAAAAGCGTATTTTTTCAAAACGCGTTGGCTGATCTTAAAAATTTAAATTCCGAAATGTGCAAAAGTTTACAATCTTTAGAAAATGATTACAGAACGTTTCTGTAAAGTTGGCGAATGAAAAAAAAATACCAGAAACGAATAGAAAACGCTTGCATCGTAGGCTTTTCATGCGAAATAAATTCGCAATTTTTTTTTAAACCACAGATTCCTACCGACTGCGCCGAATTTATTTAAACAGCAGATTCCTACCGACTGCGCCGAATTTATTTAAACAACAGATTCCTACCGACTGCGCCGAATTTAATGTGCAAAGAAAATTTGCGAGGTATAGATATACACACAAATCAGATGCTAAGAGCTTGTTACCTAGAATATCGGTCGGTAATTTCTTTGTATACCTTTTATAAACTATTAGCGGTGTTAACTGTCAGAACAAATGAACATCGGCCTCGTTTCTTCCCTTTATTCAGCGCTTTTTCTCGCGGTCAATATTTTCGTTGCGGGCGACACAACACACGAAAATCACTTCCTGCGATTACAACAAAACCGTTAAAAGTCGGTGTGTCGCACGGTTCAACTTGACTAATCTATTACGTCCTCTGTACGCGAACAATGCAGCGCGGAAATATATTTCCATCGTCGTAATAGTTTTAGTTAAAAAAAAAAAGAGTGCACGTAATTGCCGTTTATCGCCCGTGGTGTAGTATTCCCGCTGCAACAACGGCGCTTCCTTGATTTATGCAAATGGGTAATTTTTCGGGTGGAATGTATCGCATCGTGCGATATACGATACGCGATACGCGATACGCGACGACGTCGGCCGTCGGCAGTCGGTTTTAGGTCTTGTTTTAGCTGATTGGGCGCCAACCGGATGCCCGGCCAACGCTACAATCGATACGAGACCCCGACCAATCCCGCTCTACTACAAGCCTGCCTTCTTTTGTCTTTGCGAGAACAATGGAGGAGCGATCGTTTTGTTTTTCTCCACGTGTGTTTAGCATTTTATTTGCACGGCGCGCACAACATGTTTATGTAAGGAGCACCAGCGGAACACATGCCCGCGACGCATTCATTTGTCCGCCGCCGCCTTTTACGACGATCACCATATTAGCACTACATTTTTCATCCCTAATTACTCGGTGAATGGGGCCCCTAAAACAAACGCGATCGATCATCCGATGCTTTAATTACACGTACTGATCGGTTTGCTTAATTACTTTTAAACGCACACAAAACGTAAAATAAAATATCCAGTGCAGAGGAGAGTGGGGTAAGCACCTTATTTGTTTAAACTGCAACAATAAACAATCTTCCACAAATTCACGCAGCCTGGTTTCAACAGAATGGTGCAACGACACACAATAAATAATCGGATTTGTCCGTTTGTGATTTTTTCTTGTTACTTTAAGAGTGCGATACGAGAGAAGATTTTTAAGAAATCTACCTAGCTATAAAAATAATAAGTCCCGCTAGGATCAATGCTGGGTCCTCTGTTTTTTTTTTTTTTTTTTATATAAATACTTCAACGCCTGACAAACAAGAGTTTAAAATAACGTTGAAACGGGTGGTGGTGGTGGTGGGTGGGCCCTATCCTACAATCCAGCCTGTTTATCACGTGCCAAGTTTTCCAGCAATAAATAGGTTATTCAAAGAAACATAAGTTATTGTTGTCCACATGTACACAAGAATTGGAGGGTGGGATAGGGACCACCCACCACCCTTATTTTCATACGAGTTATGAATTTTTCAATCAAATTCCTTATAACTTGGTAGAGTTAAATAAAAGAGAATTATAAAAATACAAAAACTTGGTGGACAAATAAAAAAATTATATTCAATGTCCAAAATAAGAAATATTTGGCCATTGAATATATTTTTTATGGCTTATACTGTTAATTATATGTCCATAAGATTGCTCCTTCGAAATTATTATTGTTTGTTTTTAAAAATATTACAATTTTCAGTTATAAATGGTAAAAAAAATTGTCGCCGTTACGAAAAAAAAATTTTTTTAATATGAAAAGTGAAGGTAAAAATTCTAAAAAATTTCACTAAATGTTAAAAACGTGATTCTTTTTAAATTATTATTTTTTTCTAAAATCCTTTTATTTTCATAAGAATAACGAATTTTTAAATATTAAATTCCAATTTTGAGTTAAGCAGGAAGATTTTTTTTAAATATTAACTGTACAGATAAAAATTCCAAAAAATTCATTTAATGTTAAAAACATGGTTATTCAAGAAGATTTTTTAAAAATATTAACAGTGAAGGTAAAAAATCCAAAAAATTACATCCATTGCTAAAAAAATGGTTCTTTTAAAATCACTTAAATTTTCTAAAATCCTTTCATTTACAAATTAATTTCGATTTTTTTTTAATTAATGTTTTCAAAAGTTGCTGTAGTAGGAAAAGAAAATCGAAAAAAAAATGTAAAAAGTGGAAGTAAGTATGAAAAAGAAAATAGACTTAATGTTCAAGGGATTTTTGTTTCGAAATTATTATTTTTTTAATTCAATTTTGATTTGCATACTAGTTATGATTTTTTTTACATTGGAGGTAAAGTTTTAAGCAAGGAAGAAAAATCGAAAAAAAAAATTAACAGTAAAGTGCAAATTCGGGACTTAATTATAAAATTATGTTTTTCGCGGTTTGATAAAAAATGTGATATTTTTCGGACTGACTGTAGGCCATGAAATATCGCTTTTGCGGACTAGGCTTTAAAAGTAATGAGCCAATCAGGTGAGACTTTACGGCCAATCGCGAGCGAGCTCGGCGGTGAAACTCCAGCCGCGTCCGTAAATCTGTCACTTTATTGCCTCGTTAAACAAATAACTAATCTTTTCCAAAATTATTTTATATTTACACGAGTTATGATTTTTTTTTAAATTAAAGTGTTCATGATTTGTTGCAGTTGAGAAAAAAAAAATCGAAAAAAATATTAACAGCAAAGTAAAGGTAAAAATTCGAAACTGCTCAAAAATTATAAAATTATGTATCTTTTCCAAAATTATTTTATTTTTACACGAGTTATATTTTTTTTAAGTGTTCATGACGTATGAAAAAAATCGAAGAAAATATAAAGGGTGGAAGTAAAAATTCTAAAAAATTACATTCCACGTCCAGAAAATTGTTCTTTCGAAATTACTTTTGATTTTGAAAATCAATTAGTTATGAATTTTTGAAAATTAAATTCAAACTATAGTGCAGTTAGGCAAGAAAGAAAATTAGAAAAAATATGTACAGTGGAGGTACAAATTAAAAAAAATATATATGAAATGTCCGAAATATCGCTCTTTCGAAATTATTTTCAAAAATAATTTTATTTCCGTGCTAGTTATTAATTTTTGAAAATTAAATTCAAACGTTGGTGAAGTTGAGCAAGAAAAAATCGAAAAAAATATGTCTAGAGGAGTTATAAATTAAAAAAATATATATTATATGTCTGAAACATCGCTCTTTCTAAACTATTTGTGTTTTCAAAAATATTTTTATTTTCATGCTAGTTATTAATTTTTGAAAATTAAATTCAAATTTTGGTGCAGTTTAAGAAAAAAACGGAAACATATGTGCCGTGGAGGTACAAATTTCAACAAATCATATTAAATGTCCGAAACATCGATCTTTCTAAACAATTTTTGTTTTCAAAAATATTTTTATTTTCATGCTAGTTATTAATTTTTGAAAATTAAATTCAAATTTTGAGGTCAGTTATGTAAGAAAAAAATCGAAAAAAATATGTACAGTAGAGGTAAGTATTCTAAAAAAAATATATTAAATGTCGGAAACATCGCCCTTTCGAAATTATTTTTGCTTTTAAAAATATTTTGATTTTCGTACTAGTTATGAATTTTTGAAAATTTAATTTAATTTTTGGTGCAGTTCAGCAAAAAAAAATCTAAAAAATATGTACAGTGGAAGTACAAATTAAAAAATATATAGGTATATGAAATGTCCGAAACGTCGCTATTTCGAAATTATTATTATTGTTTTTTTAAATTTGACTTTCTTACTAGTTATTATTTTTTTAAATTTAATTTAATTTTTGGTGAAGTTGAGCAAGAAAAAAAAATCGAAAAAAATATGTATAGCGAAGGTACAAATTTTTAAAAAATATATTAAATGTCCGAAACATCGCTCTTTCGAAAATATTTGTATTTTCAAAAATATTTTTATTTTCGTACTAGTTATTAATTTTTGAAAATTAAATTCAAATTTTGGTGAAGTCGAGCAAGAAAAAAATCGGGAAAAATATGTCTAGCGGAGTTTAAAAATTTAAAAACAAATATATTAAACGTCCGAAACATCGCTCTTTCGAAATTACTTGTGTTTTCAAAAATATTTTGATTTTCGTACTAGTTATTAATTTTTGAAAATTTAAATCAAAGTTTGTCGAAGTTGAGCAAGAAATAAAATCGAAAAAAATATGTACAGTGAAGGTAAAAATTCTAAAAAAATTATATTAAGTGTACGAAACATCGCTCTTTCGAAATGATTTGTGTTTTTTAAAATATTTTTATTTTCGTACCAGTTATTAATTTTTGAAAATTAAATTCAAACTTTGGTGAAGTTGAGCATAAAAAAAAAATCGAAAAAAATATGTATAACGGAGGTACAAATTAAAAAATATATATATTAAGTGCCCGAAACATTGCTCTTTCGAAATTATTTGTGTTTTTTAAAATATCTTGATTTTCCTATCAGTTATGAATTTTTTTAAATTTAATTTAATTTTTGGTGAAGTTGAACAAGAAAAAAAAATCGAAAAAAATACATATAGCAGAATTTAAAAATTAAAAAAAAAAATATTAAATGCCCGAAACATCGCTCTTTCGAAATGATTTGTGTTTTTTTAAATATTTTTATTTTCGTGCTAGTTATTAATTTTTTTAAATTAAATTCAAACGTTAGTGAAGTTGAGCAAGAAAAAAAAATCGAAAAAAATATGTACAGTGGAGGTAAAAATTATAAAAGAATTATATTAGATATCTGATACATAGCTCTTTCGAAAATATTTTTGTTTTTAAAAATATTTTTATTTTACTGGTAGTTATTAATTTTTGAAAATCAAATTCAAATTTTGGTGCAGTTGGGTAAAAAAAAATCGGAAAAAATATGTACTGTGGAGGTATAAATTCAAAAAATATATATTAAGTGTCCGGAACATCGCTCTTTCGAAATTATTTGTGTTTTCAAAAATATTTTAATTTTCGTGCCAGTTATTAATTTTTGAAAATTAAATTCAAACTTTGGTGCAGTTGAGCAAGAAACAAATCGGGAAAAATATGTCTAGCGGAGTTTAAAAAGTTAAAAACATATATATTAAATATCCGAAACAACGCTATTTCGAAATTATTTGTGTTTTCAAAGAGATTTTTAGTTTCGTGCTAGTTATGAATTTTTTAAAATTTAATTTAATTTTTGGTGAAGTCGAGCAACAAAAAATCGAAAAAAATATGTTCAGTGGAGGTAAAAATTATAAAAGATTTATATTAAATTTCCGAAACATCGCTCTTTCGAAATTATTTTTGTTTTTAAAAATATTTTGATTTTCATGCTAGTTATGAATTTTTGAAAATTTAATTTAATTTTTGGTGCAGTTGAGCAAGAAACAAAGCGGAAGTACAAATTTAAAAAAAATATATTAAATGTCCGAAACATCGCTCTTTCGAAATTACATGTGTTTTCAAAAATATTTTTATTTTCGTGCTAGTTATTAATTTCTTTAAATTAAATTCACACTCTGGTGCAGTTGAGCAAGAAAAAATCGAAAAAATATGTACAGTGGAGGTAAAAATTATAAAAGAATTATGTGTATTAAATATCCGAAACATCGCTCTTTCGAAATTATTTTTGTTTTCAAAAATATTCTGATTTTCATGCTGGTTATTAATGAAACAGTGAGGGCATGTAAAAGCATGTAAAAAAATAAATCCCAATTTTGTGCTATTAAATTCTTTCGACACGCCACTGGTAACGATCTCACTAATTACATTAATACGTATAAATAACAACACTTGAACACAACAACTGAATGCAAGACATAAAGCGCGTATTTTCCGTTTCGTTCGCAGTTTCGCGAGAATGTACACATACATTCCCCGCAGGCAGACGTTTTATTCCTGCAGACTACACACCGGCGCCATCTAGCGCCCCGCGCGCGCACCACGCATTCGATAGCGCGGGCCCCCGAGCGCGATATAATAACTTACAAATTGTCTAACAATGTCATGTTTACATCCAACATCTGATGTCGCACGAGCACACACACGTGTAAACATATACACACACGAGCACACGCCCGTAGTGTGAGCCACAAAATTTTTGCTTGTAGATTAACGAAGAGGTTGAATATTCATATATTCAGGCTACATTTCGTTTTATTGTATTTATCTAATGCTTTCTGCAACAAGTAAGGTTATTCCCAATTTGTCCACAAAATTTTGTTTCAGAGTTGGCCGTGAGATAAATGAGGGATGGAGATTAAAAAAAAAATGAATTCATCTCGGACATGGCCAACTCAGAAACAAAATTCTGTGGCTCACACCTTAGCAAATGGGAGATAAATTCTAGTTTTCCGCTGTCAAGAAAAAAATTGATGATGATGTTTCTCTCTGTCAGACATGGCCAACTCAGAAACAAAATTATGTGGCTCGCACCTTAAAAAAATATATGCGGAATGGAATACGCCATTGTTTTTTGTAAACGTTATTGTGCGGAATACCAATTTTTTTTTTGTAACGTTATAAATTCGCCATTTATAAGAATAATTTGAATATGTGGAGCAAGCAGGCAGGAATGTATGTACACGAAACTATTTTATACGAGCAGCAGGAGCGGAGAGGCCGGTCCCCGGACTGGTTAATGTCCATCGGTGCGCCGCCATTGGCCATTGGCCATTGTCGTCGTGCTGCCCGCAGGATGACCATGACCGGGCGCATTTCGCGGTGATAAGATACGCTTTCATGTAACGCGTAATTAGCGCGACAATCGTAAGTTATTAATTTTATAATTGGCCCCGGGTGCACGGCGCAAAAATTCGCGGCGCGCCACTGACGCGCCCATTGTGCCCCCGTGTGTGACGCTGATTGCTTTTTAAATCAATATGCCCCTCTATGTGCCCTTTATTTATTTTTTATTTTTTGCCCGTTTTGAAACCGAACGTTACCCACGATTCAGTCGAAATCGATTTTTTTTTATCCTAGTCCGTTAAAGTGTACATTTTTTTCCCAACTGGAGAAAGGAGAAAAATTATGTTATTTCAGGTAACTAAATGAGAAAAAAAAAAATTTTTTTTAGAATAATTTATTTAATTATTGTGTACATTATTTTTCCACCAGAGGAACGAAAAAAAAGTTATAATAATATTTTAGGTAACAAAAAAAGCAAAAAAAATTTTGTATTTAATTATTGTGTACACTCTTTTTCCACCGGAAGAACGAGAAAAATTATGATACTTCAGATAACAACAAAAGCAAAGAAAATTTTTTTTTTTGAATTATTTATTTAATTATTCTGTAAATTTTTTTTCCACCAGAAGAACGAAAAAAATTATGATATTTCAGGTAACAAACAAAGCAAATAAAAAATATTTTTTTTAAATAATTTATTTAATTACTTTCCACCAGAAGAACGAGAAAAATTATCTCAGATAACAAAAAAAGCAAAAAAAAAAACTTTATTTCATTATTGTGTAGGTATGCAAAAAAAAAAAATGTTTTGGATACTTTATTTCATTATTGTATAGGTATTTATTTTCACCAGAAGAACGAGAAAAAATATGATATTTCAGGTAACTAAAATAGCAAAAAAAGAATGTACAATAATTTATTTAATTATTTAGTACATTTTTTTTTCACCAGAAGAACGAGAAAAATTAAAATAAATGTTCCCCACAATTCAGTCGAAATCGATTTTTTTTATCCTAGTCCATTAAAGTGTGCATTCTTTTTCAAAGCAAAAAAAAAAAATTTTTTAGAATAATTTATTTAATTATTATTATGTTCATTTTTTACCACCAGAAGAACGAGAAAAATTATGATATCTCAGATAACAAAAAAAGCAAAAAAAAAATTATTTTTTTTAATACTTTATTTCATTATTGTGTAGGTATGCAAAAAAAATTATTTTGGATACTTTATTTCATTATTGTGTAGGTATTTATTTTCACCAGAAGAACGAGAAAAAATATGATATTTCAGGTAACTAAAATAGCAAAAAAAGAATGTACAATAATTTATTTAATTATTTAGTACATTTTTTTTTCACCAGAAGAACGAGAAAAATTAAAATAAATGTTCCCCACAATTCAGTCGAAATCGATTTTTTTTATCCTAGTCCATTAAAGTGTGCATTCTTTTTCAAAGCAAAAAAAAAAATTTTTTTAGAATAATTTATTTAATTATTATTATGTTCATTTTTTTACCACCAGAAGAACGAGAAAAATTATGATATCTCAGATAACAAAAAAAGCAAAAAAAAAATTATTTTTTTTAATACTTTATTTCATTATTGTGTAGGTATGCAAAAAAAATTATTTTGGATACTTTATTTCATTATTGTGTAGGTATTTATTTTCACCAGAAGATCGAGAAAAAATATGATATTTCAGGTAACTAAAATAGCAAAAAAAGAATGTACAATAATTTATTTAATTATTTAGTACATTTTTTTTTCACCAGAAGAACGAGAAAAATGAAATATAAATGTTCCCCACAATTCAGTCGAAATCGATTTTTTTTTATCCTAGTCCATTAAAGTGTGCATTCTTTTTCAAAGCAAAAAAATTTTTTTTTTTAGAATAATTTATTTAATTATTATTATGTACATTTTTTACCACCAGAAGAACGAGAAAAATTATGATATCTCAGATAACAAAAAAAGCAAAAAAATGTTTTGGATACTTTATTTCATTATTGTATAGGTATTTTCTTTTCATCAGAAGAACGAGAAAAAATATGACATTTCCGCTAAATAAAACAGCAAAACAATTTTTTTTTACAATAACTCATTTAATTATTGTATACATTCTGTTTCAACAATAGAACGAAAAAAATCACAAAATTTCACCTTAACTACCAAATAATTTATTTAATCATTGTGTAAACTACGACATCAACAAAAATAAACGTATTGTAATTATTATCCTTGTATAACTGATTATCCCATTCTTCTGACAAATTTAACCTGAAGACCTCTCCATACGTTTAAAATTCCCCATAAATCTACTCATAAACAAAAACCGCATTAAATATACACAAACCGAGAGCGTCCCAAACGAATACTGAACGCCCCCGAAAATTTAAATCGTTAAATCCACTCGATGATTATAAATCATGTATAATTCAAGGATCGCGTTATTATTATTGTTAAATTCAAACTATAAATTAATTATCATGAATTTATATTGTAATATTAATTCCGTAAATATTATTTACATATTACGCGCTGCAGAGTTGCAAATAATATGTGTGTATCAAATTTTAATTAGAACGGTGTTATCGCCACTGAAATCGATTGTTGTTATTATTATAATTTGTATATATTTAAATACTCATTATTTATGCTTATAATAAATAATAAAATAAATAGTTTTAATGTGTACGTATATATATTTTTATATACATATATACACATATATTTTTATAATTTTATAAATTAAAAAAATAAATTAAATTAAATTATCAATTTGTTTGCTGCATAATTGGAGATAAAAATATAAATTCAAGTTATTTTAATTACCAAGTATATTTTTTTGTATCTATTTTGTATAATTGGAAATTTCCGTTAATAAAAAACTAAAAATTAAAATTAAATTAAATTATTTAAATATATTTTCTTTGTATAATTCGAGGTTAAAAAAATTAATTTAAATTATTTTAAGGCGTATTTTTTGTATCCATTTTGTATAATTAGAAATTTCCGTTAAAAAAAAACTGAAAAGAAAAATTAAATTAAATTATTTCAATATTTTCTTTTGTATAATTCGAGATTAAAAAATTAAATGTAAATCATTTTAATGCGTAAGTAAATTTTCATTTTGTATCTATTTTGTATAAATTAGAAATTTCCGTTAAAAAAACTAAAAAGAAAAATTGAATTAAATTATTTCACTACTTTTTTTTATATATAATTGAAGATTAAAAAAATTAAATTGAAATTATTTTAATGCGTAGGGAAATTTTTTATATCTATTTTGCATAAAATTGAAATTTCCGTTATAAATTTTTTTTTTAAATTAAATAAAAATTAAATTAAATTATTTAATATTTTTTTGTGTAATTGGAAATTAGAAAATTAAATAAAAAATTGAATTAAATTATTTTGAGGTGTCTGTATTTTTTTTGTATCTATTTTGTATAATTGGAAATTTCCGTTAAAAAAAAAACTAAAAAGAAAAATAAATTAAATTATTTCAATACTTTTTTTTGTATAATTGAAGAATAAAACAATTAAAATGAAATTATTTTAATGCGTAGGTATATTTTGTATATCTATTTTGTATAAAATTAAAATTTCCGTTAAAAAAAATTAAAAGAAAAAATTGAATTAAATTATTTAAATTTTTTTTGTATAATTGGAGATTAAAACATTAAATTAAAATTATTTTAATGTGTAAGTATCCTTTTTTTATTTCTATTTTGTATAATTGAGATGTCCGTTAAAAAAAAAACTAAAAAGAAAAATTAAATTAGGTAAATAAATTAAAAATTAAATTAAATTATTTTAATTTATTTTTGGTATAAGTGACGATTAAAAAATTAAATTAAAATTATTTTAAATTGTAAGTATATTTTTTGTATCAATTTTTTATAATTAGAAATTTCCGTAAAAAAACTAAAAAGAAAAATTAAATTAAATTAATTCAATTTTTTTTTTGTATAGTTGGAGATTAAAAAATTAAATAAAAATTAAATCAATTATTTTAATTTGTCTGCATTTATTTTTTGTATCATTTTGTATAATTGGAAATGTCCGTTAAAAAAAAATTAAAATTAAAATTAAATTAAATTAATCCAATGTATTTTTTTGAATAATTGGAATTAAAAAAAAAAATAAAAAATTAAATCAAGTTATTCTAATTTGTCTGTATTTATTTTTTTGTATCTATTTTGTATATATAGAAATGTCTTAAAAAAAATTAAAAATTAAAATAAATTAATCCAATATTATTTTTTATAATTGGAGATTAAAAAATTAAATTAAGTTATTTTAATAATCATTTTTATTTTAAAGTCTGTTTTTATTTTGTATAACTGGAAATGTCCGTTAAAAAAATTAAAAATTAAAATAATATTAAATGATTGCAATATATTTTTTGTATAATTGGAGGTTAAAAAATTTAAAAAAAAAAAAAAATTAAACAATTTTAATGTGTCTGCATTGATTTATTTTTGTAACTATTTTGTATAATTAGAAATGTCCGTTTAAAAAAATAAAAATAAAATTATTTTGCATAATTGGAGATTAAAAAATAAAAAAAGTTATTTTAATGTGTCTGTATTTATTTTTTGTATCTATTTTGTATAATTGAAAATTCCCGTGAGAATATTAAAAAGACGCGCTGAAAGACCTTCAGTCGATGGCCAACGAAGAAGAAGAGAAGAAAAAGAGAAGAAGAAGAGAAGAAGATTGATTGTTCCTTTTACCTCATTATATTTCTGCAATTTTAAAATGTATCATAGTCAGCTATTAACTGTATTTTAATTTAAATATATATGACATGTACATCTACACAATAGTGGCGAAGTTACGAATAAAGAATAAAGAATTTTGAATTTTGAAAGAAGAGAAGAAGAAGATAAGAAGAAGAGAAGAAGAAGATAAGAAGAAGAGAAGAAGAAGAGAAGAAGAAGAGAAGAAGAAGATAAGAAGAAGAGAAGAAGAAGAAGAGAAGAAGAAGAGAAGAAGAAGAGAAGAAGAAGAGAAGAAGAAGAGAAGAAGAAGAGAAGAAGAAGAGAAGAAGAAGAGAATAAGAAGAGAAGAAGAAGAGAAGAAGAGAAGAAGAGAAGAAGAAGAGAAGAAGAGAAGAAGAGGAGAGAAGAAGAGGAGAGAAGAAGAAGAAGAAGAAGAAGAAGAAGAAGAGTCGTACATTATAATAACATGTATTCTTCATTCAATAAAGATGTTTTTAGTAGTATTAAAAAGAAAAATTAAATTAAATTATTTCAATGAGTTCCACTATATATTTTTGGAGATATTAGTCAAATAAATTAAAATAAAAAAATTAATTAAATTCTTTTAATGTGTACGTGTGTATTTTTTTGTATTTATTTTATATTACTGGAGATTTCCGTTTAATAAATTTAAATAAAAAAATTAAATTAAATTATTTTAATGCGACCCTGTATATGTTTTGTAGTCATTTTGTATAATTGGAGATTAAAAAAATAAATTTAATTATCTTATTGTGTTCGTGTATATTTTTCTGTATTCATTTTAAATTTTTGTAGATTTCCGTTAAATAAATTAAAATAAAAAATTAAATTAAGTTATTTTAATGCGACCCTGTATATTTTTGTACTTATTTTTTATTATTGGAGATTAAAAAAAAAATAATTATTTTAATGTGTTCGTCTATATTTTTCTGTACCAATTTAATATTTTTGTAGATTTCCGTTAAATAAATTAAAATTAAAAAATAAATTAAACTATTTTAATGCGACCCTGTATATTTTTTGTACTTATTTTGTATGATTGTAAATTAAAACAAAATAAATTAAATTATTTTGATGTGTTCGTCTGTATTTTTGGAGATTTCCATTAAATAAATAAAAATTAAAAAATTAATTAAATTATTTTAATGCGACCCTGTATAATTTTTGTACTTATTTTTTATTATTGGACATTAAAAACTTAAATTGAATTATTTTAATGTTTTCGCCTATATTTTTCTGTATCCATTTAATTATTTTAATGTGTTCGTATATATTTTTCTGTACCAATTTAATATTTTCGTAGATTTCGGTTAAATAAATAAAAATAAAAAATTAAATTAAGTTATTTTCATGCGACCCTGTATATTTTTTTGTACTTATTTTATTTGATTAGAGATTAAAAAAAATAAATTTAATTATTTTAATGTGTTCTTCTATATTTTTCTCTATCCATTTTATATTTTTGGAGATTTCCATTAAATTAAATAAAAATAAAAAATTAAATTACGTTATTTTAATGCGAGATAAAAAGAGATAAAAAATGAAAGACATTTTTTCTTCATTTTTTCAGGTCTTTTTAAGATTTTTCTTAAAGGTTTTTTCCAAGATTTTTTCAGGACTCTTTTAGGACTTTTATTTTTTCGATGCGTTTTTAGGACATCTATTAGCACCTTTTTTTAATGACATTTTGAAGAACTTTTCATCAGGAATTTTGTAATCAAATTTATTTTTAGAACTTTATTTGATAGACTTTTTGAGAGAAGCATTTATTTTTTCAATGCTTGTTTTAGGACATTTTTCTGGATTTTTTTTTAGGAATTCATTGTTTTTTTCAAAATTTTTTCTGGACTCTGAGGACATTTTTTAGGACTTTCTCGGGAATTTTTTAGGACTTTTGTAGGACTTTTTTAGGACTTTTTAGGACTTTTTTAGGGCTTATTTTTCGGGATTTTTTTAGGACTTTCGTTTGAGACTTCGATTTTTTGACTTTTAGGACTTCTATAGGCACGGCACCCTTTTTCAAGTCTTTTTTTAGGTTTTTTTTTATTTAGAGGACTTATTTTTAAGGGCTTTTTTCTGTACTTTTTAGGACTTTTTTCGGTTTTTTTCGAAAAAAATTTCAGAACTTTTTTTGGGACATCTATCAGCACCTTTTTACAGGACTTATTTTCAAGTCTTTTTCGGGATTTTATTTTCAAAACTTTTCAGGGCTTATTTTAGGATTTTTTTGAAGGTATTTTACAAGATGTTTTCAGGACTCTTTTAGGACTTTTATTCGGACTTTTATTTTTTCGAGGCTTTTTAGGACTTTATTTCGGAATTTTTAGGACTTCTATTAGCACCATTTTTAAGGACATTTTAAAGAACTTTTTCAAGTCTTTTTGACAGGACTTTTCGCAGGACTTTTATTTTTTCATGAATTGTTTTAGGATATTTTTCTGGAGTTTGTTTAAGGTAAGACTGTATCAGTTGTTAGCACCAATAAATATATTATAATATTATTATTATTATTATTTTCAAGATTTTTTTTCAGGACTCTTTTAGGGCATTTCTATGACTTTTTCAGGACTTTTATTAGCACATTTTTTCAGAACTTTTTCAGGACTTTTGTTAGGACTTTTCGTCTACTTTTTTATTTATTTATTAACGGTTACACCTTTCTTTATACAAAATATAAACAAAAACAATTTCTCTTAAGTTCTATAACTTGCGCAATTAAAAAAAAAAAAATTTTTAGGACTTTCGTTTGAGACTTTGATTTTTTTACTTTTAGGACTTCTATTGGCACCTTTCTTCAAGTCTTTTTTTAGGTTTTTTTATTTAGAGGACTTATTTTTAAGGGCTTTTTTCTATACTTTTTACAGAACTTTTTGTAGGACTTCTAGTTGCACCTTTTTCCAAGACTTTTCAGCACTTTTATTTTGAGGACTTATTTTTTCTGTACTTTTTCGAAATTTTTGTCAAGATTTTTTTCAGAACACTTTTGGGACAAATTCAAATTCAAATTCCTTTATTTCACATTGCCACTTTAAACAAACTACATAACAAAAATACATTACATTACCATGGGTTGCATTGGATGTTATTATTACGTTCAAAACAAAAGACTATTCCACTGTCCGGCTGTACCGCCCGCGGCGCTACGTGTAAAACAGTGGCAGGACGTTAAGGCAACACGCATAAGACATAGGCGCGCGGGACTGTGACAAATATTTAAGAGAACGGTCATAAATTACATGACAGAGATATTTCATCCAAGATAAGAGAGCTACCTGTTTCGGTGTATCGTTTTACAGCGCGCCACCGCGCGGCTGGACGTAAATATAAAAAATAGTACTAGTTACTCAACATACATTAAGTGTGTAGTGGAGATTCCTCGATTAGATTTTATAAATAGTTCATTCAAGGAACCGAGCAGGCCGGGAATGGTAGGAAGTTTATAATAATTAAGATTTATCGCGTGATGTGACTCCTTTAAAAAAAAAAAACGTTGAGGAATTAGTGCGTTGTGTTTAGTCATTCATGTGTTTTTGATTAAATCTAATACGGATTAATGTCTTAAATAAATTGTTAAATTTTTTATTATTAATAATAATAGTAATTCTAATTTTTAAAATCAAGATCTACAGTTTTGTTCTTGAAATTGCAGACTTTTGCCAAATTTGGGAAGAAGAAGAACGTTCGTAAAATTATTCAAGATGATAATTGAAGAAGCAACGGAGATTTGAAAAAGAAAAAAATTGCTATTAAAATTCTGAAAAACTAAATTTATCACCATTTTTATACAGATTTTTTTTACAATTTTGGGCGATGGCAGTTTGTTTAAAGAACTTTTCTTTATCACTTGCGTTTGAGGAATTATTAAAAATAAAAACTCAAAAGGCAAAAGCGATTTGTAAGATCGAGAAAAATATTTAAAATTATCACATGTCATGTAATTCATTAAAACGAAATGCTGAAAAATTTTCGATCGAAAAAAATATATAAAATTCATTTTATATATATATATATATATATATATATATATATATATATATATATGCTGGAGGGAAGTAACGGTCGTACTTGTTAGGAATAGTAACAAATTTTTTTCCGAAGAAAAATCCTCGTATCAGGGAATTCGAAAAGCCCTTTTTGGTCGGATTCCCTAATACGAGGATTTTTGAAATTTGTTAATATATACATATATATATATATATATATATATATATATATATAAATGCCTTTGATCATAACGATTTTATATCGAATTGCGGTCTTCGAATTGCAAAAGGGGGACTGACTGAAAACAGTAATCATGAAATATGCAACGGCATGTGATTATTAAAAAACAGTCGTATTAATAAGAACGCGGTTATCGGAGGGTGAAACCTCAAGTGGGATGTCAATCAGTGGCAGGAGTAACACGAATGGGGGGGGAGGGGGTTCCCCGACTCTCCCCCTATCCTTCCACATGCGGCGGCGAGAGAGGAACGCGAGACCAGTTCGGTTCAGAGTCGAGATTACGGAGCTGCTAATAATTCACTGGGGGTAGTAAGGGTAGTAAAGGGCATTGTTCGGCGGCCAGTGGGTTTAATTGGAACCGCGGATCAGCCCGGCTAAAAAGAGGATGTCATTTCACGAACTACGAAATGAAACCGTTCCCTCCAGAGATCCTACTGGTAATTGATTATACCACCACGTATATATATATATATATATATATATATATATATATATATATATATATATATATATATATATATATATATATATGTATATATATATATATATATATCGAAAAAGATTCCCCTGCAAATATTTTTTAATATAAATGTCTCATAGATTTTATTCGTGTCCCTTTTTAGCATTTCCATATTAACTAATAAATTATATGTATGTATATACATATATATATATATATATATATATAGTGAAGTGTGAGGTGTATATATATATATATATATATATATATATATATATATAATTGGTAGATTTTAAAACTAATAATAAAAACATGCAAATCACCAACGAATTTTGGAATATTAGAGTAACCATCAACTTCAGATATACGAAACCTTATTTGAAATGAAAGCTTACTTAATGAACTTTTAAATTATGATATAATATATAGGGTGTTTCATTTCAATAGCAAAAAAACTAGCCAGTCACCATGAACATTTTAGAAAATTAAATAAAATAATTGATTTTTAAGACTTTGATCGGCTGTAGCGGCTAAACGAAAACTCCAAATTGAACGCGGTTTGCAAATCCGTGCTCCTCGTGTGCCAATTAGTCGGTTCGATTAAAATTGGTGATTTTTAATTTTTGACGAAAACTGGCTTTACCATGAAAATGTATCACGAGCCGCCACCGGTTGGTCGTAATTAAAACTCCGCAGCAATAAATCGCAAACAATTTAAATTTCGCGAATTTAAAAAGCCCGAATTTATAGCGGCGATACACACGGTAACAGTTAATTAATTACGAAAAAATTCGAAACGCGAATTAAACGGGAATAAATTGTGGCAATTAAAAAATCAAAATGATTAAATTTAATTTAAAGGCGTGCAAGTTTTCGTTATAAGAAACGAAAAAAAAAATAAAAAATAAGGGGACAAGTATGTAAATCATAAAATAAAGTACATTTGTCATCTCATTCAGGGACCGACGGGAAATATTAATGGTTGCAGGAAATCTTAATTCCTGTCGGTACTGCGGACTCTAAGACGCTAACCGCTGCTTCTTCTTGCAGGAAAGCGTACGCCCGAATTGATGGCATTCTTTCAAAGAAAATAAATTGCTTAGCGTTATTATATTTTGAATATAAATTCAACAAACGAAATATAGCCTGAATATATAAATATTCAATAAGTTATTTGTTTATAGTCTTAGTAAGACTTAATTTTGCTTGCAGAGTTACGAACAGGTTCAATATTTATATATTCAGGCTATATTTCGTTTTTTGAATTTATTTAATACTTTCTGCAATAAGTAAGGTTGTTTCTATTTTATTTATATTTTGAATAATTGCAGACGAATTCTCGGTGGTTTCGGTGCGGAAATGGAATTTAAATAAATCTTATCTAATCGAATCCAATCGAATCTAATCGAATCTAATCGAATCTAATCGTATCTAATCGAATCTAATCGAATCTAATCGAATCTAATCGAATCTAATCGAATCTAATCGAATCTAATCGAATCTAATCGAATCTAATCGAATCTAATCGAATCTAATCGAATCTAATCGAATCTAATCTAATCTAAAGTGTATTTTTTCTGAACGTTACAAATAATTCCGCAAAATTTGAAATACTCTAATATGATTGGTTAAAAATCGGTAATTTTACAATATATAATTTTGTGTCTGACTTAAATTATTGTCCTTGTGAACGTTACTAATTAGAATTTTATAAATCCTTCATATAATCTAATCGAATCTAATCGAATCTAAAGTGTATTTTTTCTAAGCGTCACAAATAATTGCGCGAAATTTGAAATACTCTAATATAATTGGTTAGAAATCGGTAATTTTACAATATATAATTATTGTCTTTATGAACATTACCAATTTAAATTTGATAAATCCTTCATATAATCTAATCGAATCTAATCGTATCTAATCGTATCTAATCGAATCTAATCGAATCTTATCGTATCTAATCGAATCTAATATAAGCTATAGTCTATTTTTTCTGAGCGTCACAAATAATTGTGCGAAATTTGAAATACTCTAACATGATTGGTTAAAAATCGGTAATTTTACAATATATAATTTTGTGTCTGACTTAAATTATTGTCTTTGTGAACGTTACCAATTAGAATTTGATAAATCCTTCATATAATCGAATCTAATCGAATCGAATCTAAAGTGTATTTTTTCCAAGCGTCACAAATAATTGCGCGAAATTTGAAATACTCTAATATAATTGGTTAGAAATCGGTAATTTTACAATATATAATGTTTTTAATCTTGTGTCTGACTTAATTTATTGTCTTTGTGAACGTTACCAATTTAAATTTGATAAATCCTTCATATAATCTAATCGAATCTAATCGTATCTAATCGAATCTTATCGTATCTAATCGAATCTAATCTAAGCTATAGTCTATTTTTTCTGAGCGTCACAAATAATTGTGCGAAATTTGAAATACTCTAACATGATTGGTTAAAAATCGGTAATTTTACAATATATAATTTTGTGTCTGACTTAAATTATTGTCTTTGTGAACGTTACCAATTAGAATTTGATAAATCCTTCATATAATCTAATCTAATCGAATCGAATCTAAAGTGTATTTTTTCCAAGCGTCACAAATAATTGCGCGAAATTTGAAATACTCTAATATAATTGGTTAGAAATCGGTAATTTTACAATATATAATTTTTTTAATCTTGTGTCTGACTTAATTTATTGTCTTTGTGAACGTTACCAATTTAGATAAATCCTTCATATAATCTAATCGAATCTAATCGTATCTAATCGAATCTAATCGAATCTTATCGTATCTAATCGAATCTAATATAAGCTATAGTCTATTTTTTCTGAGCGTCACAAATAATTGTGCGAAATTTGAAATACTCTAACATGATTGGTTAAAAATCGGTAATTTTACAATATATAATTTTGTGTCTGACTTAAATTATTGTCTTTGTGAACGTTACCAATTAGAATTTGATAAATCCTTCATATAATCTAATCGAATCGAATCGAATCTAAAGTGTATTTTTTCCAAGCGTCACAAATAATTGCGCGGAATTTGAAATACTCTAATATAATTGGTTAGAAATCGGTAATTTTAGAATATATAATTTTTTAAATCTTGTGTCTGACTTAATTTATTGTCTTTGTGAACGTTACCAATTTAAATTTGATAAATCCTTCATATAATCTAATCGAATCTAATCGTATCTAATCGAATCTAATCTAAGCTATAGTCTATTTTTTATGAGCGTCACAAATAATTGTGCAAATTTGAATTACTCTAACATGATTGGTTAAAAATCGGTAACTTTACAATATATAATTTTGTGTCTGACTTAAATTATTGTCTTTGTGAACGTTACCAATTAGAATTTTATAAATCCTTCATATAATCTAATCGAATCTAATCGAACATAATCGAATCTGATCGAATCTAAAGTGTATTTTTTCTGAGCGTCACAAATAATTGTGCGAAATTTGAAATACTCTAACATGATTGGTTAAAAATCGGTAATTTTACAATATATAATTTTGTGTCTAACTTAAATGATTGTCTTTGTGAACATTACCAATTTAAATTTGATAAATCCTTCATATAATCTAATCGAATCTAATCGTATCTAATCGTATCTAATCGAATCTAATCGAATCTTATCGTATCTAATCGAATCTAATATAAGCTATAGTCTATTTTTTCTGAGCGTCACAAATAATTGTGCGAAATTTGAAATACTCTAACATGATTGGTTAAAAATCGGTAATTTTACAATATATAATTTTGTGTCTGACTTAAATTATTGTCTTTGTGAACGTTACCAATTAGAATTTGATAAATCCTTCATATAATCGAATCTAATCGAATCGAATCTAAAGTGTATTTTTTCCAAGCGTCACAAATAATTGCGCGAAATTTGAAATACTCTAATATAATTGGTTAGAAATCGGTAATTTTACAATATATAATGTTTTTAATCTTGTGTCTGACTTAATTTATTGTCTTTGTGAACGTTACCAATTTAAATTTGATAAATCCTTCATATAATCTAATCGAATCTGATCGTATCTAATCCTATATAATCGAATCTAATCGAATCTTATCGTATCTAATCGAATCTAATCTAAGCTATAGTCTATTTTTTCTGAGCGTCACAAATAATTGTGCGAAATTTGAAATACTCTAACATGATTGGTTAAAAATCGGTAATTTTACAATATATAATTTTGTGTCTGACTTAAATTATTGTCTTTGTGAACGTTACCAATAAGAATTTGATAAATCCTTTATATAATCTAATCGAATCTAATCGAATATAATCGAATATAATCGAATCTAATCGAATCTAATCGAATCTAAAGTGTATTTTTTCTAAGCGTCACAAATAATTGCGCGAAATTTGAAATACTCTAATATAATTGGTTAGAAATCGGAAATTTTACAATATATAATTTTTTTAATCTTGTGTCTGACTTAATTTATTGTCTATACTGAATACTTGTTGTGCTACTTTCTTGATGGAACCATATTTTCAAATTAGTTGATAGTTAGTATAAATTAGTTTAACTTTGAAAATGATCCTAACCGATCGAAACACGTGTCAGGCAACTGAAAATAAAATTATGGAACAAAACAAGCGTTTTACTTTACCCAATTTAATTTATTGTCTTTGTGAACGTTACCAATTTAAATTTTATAAATCCTTTATATAATCTAATCGAATCTAATCGTATCTAATCATATCTAATCGAATCTAATCGAATATAATCGAATCTGATCGAATCTAAAGTGTATTTTTTCTAAGCATCACAAATAATTGCGCGAAATTTGAAATACTCTGATGTAATTGGTTAGAAATCGGTAATTTTACAATATATAATTTTTTTAATCTTGTGTCTGACTAAATTTATTGTCTTTGTGAACGTTACCATTTTAAATTTGATTAATCCTTCATATAATCTAATCGAATCTAATCGTATCTAATCGAATCTTATCGTATCTAATCGAATCTAATTTTATCTAAAGTGTATTTTTTCTGAACGTCACAAATAATTGCGCAAAATTTGAAATACTCTAATATGCTTGGTTAAAAATCGGTAATTTTACAATATATTATTTTGTGTCTGACTTAAATTATTGTCTTTGTGAACGTTACCAATTTAAATTTGATAAATCCTTCATATAATCTAATCGAATCTAATCGTATCTAATCCTATCTAATCGAATCTAATCGAATCTTATCGTATCTAATCGAATCTAATCTAAGCTATAGTCTATTTTGTCTAAGCGTCACAATTAATTGTGCGAAATTTGAAATACTCTAACATGATTGGTTAAAAATCGGTAATTTTACAATATATAATTTTGTGTCTGACTTGACACGTGATAAATTGAGTTGTTCAGAATTTTAATAGAAAATTTTGTTCTTCTCAAGTCGCTATTGTTTTTCCAATTTTTATCTTGAATATTTTCTCAATCTAATCAAATCTAATCAATATACTCTGATTTAATCGAATCGAATATAATCGAATAAAATCAAATCTAATCGAATCTAATCGAATGTGATCAAATCTAATCAATATACTTTGATTTAATCGAATCTAATCTAATCGAATCTAGTCGAATCTAATCGAATCTAATCGAATCTAATCGAATCTAATCGAATCTAATCGAATCTAATCGAATCTAATCGAATCTAATCGAATCTAATCGAATCTAATCGAATGTGATCACATCTAATCAATATACTTCGATTTAATCGAATCTAATCTAATCGAATCTAGTCGAATCTAATCGAATATAATCAAATCTAATCGAATCTAATCGAATATGATCAAATCTAATCAATGTACTTTGATTTAATCGAATCTAATCTAATCGAATCTAATCGAATATAATCAAATCTAATCGAATCTAATCGAATGTGATCAAATCTAATCAATATACTTTGATTTAATCGAATCTAATCTAATCGAATCTAGTCGAATCTAATCGAATCTAATCGAATCTAATCGAATCTTATCGTATCTAATCGAATCTAATCGAATCTAATCGAATCTAATCGAATCCAACCCTTCATTTTTGCTTAGAAATAGTCTCAAATAAGCACCAAATTGTTATACAGTATTTTTGGTAGTCATTTCTGCCCGTGATGGTGGAAAGCCCATGCCGGTATAGAAGCTGCGAAAGGGCCGCCGCTTTCTCTTCTGCGCGCGGTCAAATATAAATGCAAATAGATCGATATAGAGAAATATGTAACCGATTTTAATGATGCCATTAATTAGCGAGGATATAACGTTTCGAAATCGAACGTCATTTGTTATGGGGAGCGGCCTCCCCCCCTTCCCCAATTTGTATACACGTAGAATCTGAAGTGATTGACGTGCCACTTGAAAACCGCCAGCGGTTACTCCGTACCCGCAATCAGATCTCCACTCTCGTTATTTTATATATGTGCATTATGTTTTGAGGGCTTTTATGTTTTAGTAATATGTTATTCCATCAACCCCCCCCTTATGTGTTTAATGGACGCACCCTATCCAATCGACGCTCTTAAATACCTGGTTTTAGTAATGAGCATGATAAGTTAATAAAAGTCGCGTTGATATTTATTGGTAATTGGTAACAATATAAGTAAGTTTTCGAAATTCTTTGTAGAAATTCTCCTTAAAAATTTTGAATATTTTCCAGGCTAATTCTGCGCATTCATCTGTCCTCGCCAGTCAATCGTAAATAGTTTTCAATTAAGGATTCAATTCTCTTCGATTTTTATTAATGTTTAATAATAACTTCTGCAGTGAAATTTTTGCATAGAGTAAAAATTAACCAAATGTGAGGATCGAATTTAAAATTTCATACTTTATATATTAACGTTTTATAATAGCTTAAGTTATTTTAGATCAGATTAGTTTAGATTTGATTAGATTAGATTCGATTAAATCAGAGTATATTGATAAGATTCGATTAGATTAGATTAGATTCGATTAGATTCGATTGGATTCTTAGATTCGACTAGATTCGATTAGATTCGATTCGATTAAATCAGAGTATATTGATTAGATTTGATTACATTCGATTAGATTCGATTAGATTCAATTAGATTTGATTATATTAGATTCGATTCGATTAAATCAGAGTATATTGATTAGATTTGATTACATTCGATTAGATTCGATTAGATTCAATTAGATTTGATTATATTAGATTCGATTCGATTAAATCAGAGTATATTGATTAGATTTGATTACATTCGATTAGATTCGATTAGATTCAATTAGATTTGATTATATTAGATTCGATTCGATTAAATCAGAGTATATTGATTAGATTTGATTAGATTGAGAAAATATTCAAGATAAAAATTGGAAAAACAATAGCGATTTGAGAAGAAAAACAAAATTTTCTATTCAACTCAATTTATCACGTGTCATGGAATACATCAAAAAAATGCTGAAAATTTTTCGGTTAAAACATATATACAGGGTATTTCAGAGCTCTGGGAACGGTCAATTACGTGCTTATTTGTCAAAAAATTTGAAAAATGTTCTATACAAAGGTTGTGCAGAAAAGTGAGCTGCACGCTAAATATTTAAATTTATACAGGGTGTCTCATAACAAAGTTACAGATTAAACTTATGTTTTTTTTAAATAGAACACCCTGTATGTTGTGGCATTTTTGGATTCCTCGTTACCTGGAGATTTTCGTTTAGCCGCTACGGCCGATCAAAGTCTGAACAATCAATTTTTTTTTTTTTCTAAAATGTTCATGGTGACTGGCTAATTTTTTTGGTATTGAAGATAGCTGAAATTTTTTAACAGCAATCAATTTCTCTCGTTTTTCTGATAAAAAAAAGTAAAATTCAATAGTCTACGATTATTATTAAGAAAGTTGCATTTTTTTAACAAATTTCCTATGTCATGCTCATGTCTTTTTTCCAAGTTTTCATCAAAAAATTAAAATCTCTAATCCGACTAATTGATGTGCGAGGAGCTCATATTTGCAAACCGCGTTCAATTTGGAGTTTTCGTTTAGCCGCTACAGCCGTTCAAAGTCTGAAAAATTAATTATTTTTTAAAATTTTCTAAAATGTTCATGGTGACTGACTAATTTTTTTGCTATTGAAGATGGCTCAATTGTTTTAACGGCAATCAATTTCTCTCGTTTTTCTGATGAAAAAAAAGTAAAATTCAATAGTTTACGATGATTATTAAGAAAGTTGCATTTTTTAACAAAATTTCAAGTGGTTTACTCATGTCTTTTTTCCAAATTTTTATCAAAAATTAAAAATCTCCAATCCGACTAATTGACGTACGAGGAGCTCAGATTTGTAAACCGCGTTCAATTTGGAGTTTTCGTTTAGCCGCAACGGCCGATCAAATTCTGAAAAATCAATTATTTTTTAAAATTTTCTAAAATGTTCATGATGACTAGCTAATTTTTTTGCTGTTGAAGATAGCTGAAATTTTTTAACGGCAATCAATTTCTCTCGTTTTTCTGATGAAGAAAAAGTAAAATTCAATAGTCTACGATGATTATTAAGAAAGTTGCATTTTTTAACAAATTTCCAAGGGGTTTACTCATGTCTTTTGTTCAAGTTTTCATCAAAAATTAAAAATCTCTAATCCGACTAATTGACGTACGAGGAGCTCAGATTTGCAAACCGCGTTCAATTTGGAGTTTTCGTTTAGCCGCTACAGCCGTTCAAAGTCTGAAAAATTAATTATTTTTTAAAATTTTCTAAAATGTTCATGGTGACTGACTAATTTTTTTGCTATTGAAGATGGCTCAATTGTTTTAACGGCAATCAATTTCTCTCGTTTTTCTGATGAAAAAAAAGTAAAATTCAATAGTTTACGATGATTATTAAGAAAGTTGCATTTTTTAACAAAATTTCAAGTGGTTTACTCATGTCTTTTTTCCAAATTTTTATCAAAAATTAAAAATCTCCAATCCGACTAATTGACGTACGAGGAGCTCAGATTTGTAAACCGCGTTCAATTTGGAGTTTTCGTTTAGCCGCAACGGCCGATCAAATTCTGAAAAATCAATTATTTTTTAAAATTTTCTAAAATGTTCATGATGACTAGCTAATTTTTTTGCTGTTGAAGATAGCTGAAATTTTTTAACGGCAATCAATTTCTCTCGTTTTTCTGATGAAGAAAAAGTAAAATTCAATAGTCTACGATGATTATTAAGAAAGTTGCATTTTTTAACAAATTTCCAAGGGGTTTACTCATGTCTTTTGTTCAAGTTTTCATCAAAAATTAAAAATCTCTAATCCGACTAATTGACGTACGAGGAGCTCAGATTTGCAAACCGCGTTCAATTTGGAGTTTTCGTTTAGCCGCTACAGCCGTTCAAAGTCTGAAAAATTAATTATTTTTTAAAATTTTCTAAAATGTTCATGATGACTAGCTAATTCTTTTGCTGTTGAAGATAGCTGAAATTTTTTAACGGCAATCAATTTCTCTCGTTTTTCTGATGAAGAAAAAGTAAAATTCAATAGTCTACGATGATAATTAAGACAGTTGCATTTTTTAACAAATTTCCAAGGGGTTTACTCATGTCTTTTGTTCAAGTTTTCATCAAAAATTAGAAATCTCTAATCCGACTAATTGACGTACGAGGAGCTCAGATTTGCAAACCGCGTTCAATTTGGAGTTTTCGTTTAGCCGCTACAGCCGTTCAAAGTCTGAAAAATTAATTATTTTTTAAAATTTTCTAAAATGTTCATGGTGACTGACTAATTTTTTTGCTATTGAAGATGGCTCAATTGTTTTAACGGCAATCAATTTCTCTCGTTTTTCTGATGAAAAAAAAGTAAAATTCAATAGTTTACGATGATTATTAAGAAAGTTGCATTTTTTAACAAAATTTCAAGTGGTTTACTCATGTCTTTTTTCCAAATTTTTATCAAAAATTAAAAATCTCCAATCCGACTAATTGACGTACGAGGAGCTCAGATTTGTAAACCGCGTTCAATTTGGAGTTTTCGTTTAGCCGCAACGGCCGATCAAATTCTGAAAAATCAATTATTTTTTAAAATTTTCTAAAATGTTCATGGTGACTAGCTATTTTTTTTGCTATTGAATATGGCTGAAATTTTTTAACGGCAATCAATTTCTCTCGTTTTTCTGATGAAGAAAAGGTAAAATTCAATAGTTTACGATGATTATTAAGAAAGTTGCATTTTTTAACAAATTTCCTCATGTCTTTTTTTCAAGTATTCATCAAAAATTAAAAATCTCGAATCCGACTAATTGACGTACGAGGAGCTCAGATTTGCAATCCGCGTTCAATTTGGAGTTTTCGTTTAACCGCTACGGCTAATTTAAAAAAATTTCCACCGTGAAGGAGGATTAGGCGGTGGAGGAGGAGGAGGAGGAGGAGGAGAAGGGATGTCGACAACAAGGGTAATCTCAATGATTACATGTTACATTGTGTCGCTTTGATCACGAGGACCGTGTTTTTTACGCGGGGGACTTGTCATTGTTTCCATCTCCACCAGAAGGGGGGGTTGCACTGATCATCTCGCTCCACGGGATTGTTTCACTGATTTACCAACGGCTTCATTTATAAGTGTGCAGGAGGTGCAGAAATTGGATTCCGCCTAATCCCCGATCATCGGTTCTCGTTCGCTATTATCAATTTACAAATCGCAACATTTAATAAGAGATAGAGGGAGAGTGGTATCATTGATGATACCACCTTGAGTAAAACAAGTTGTACGTCGGTTTTCAAATGATTTGAAACCGAGAGTTTCGTTGAGGTATTGGATTTTTTGTATGTGGGCGTCATGGGTCGGAAGACGGAGTGGACGTGCACGCACGCCCTAAAAAATAATTTATAGCGAAGTGCGAATATTTGACGGTAATTCTGTGGTGGGCAATAAAAGGGAGGGTCAAACTGGGTCGTGACCTCACATCTGGACATAATGAAATACTACGCGTGCCACCGCCAACATAAAATCACTGCTTTACGGACCAGACTTGTCCCATATATCCATTGCCGTTATTACCCAATTGACAGCACCATTGGCACGCCATCAATTATGTCGCATAATGCCTAATTAATTTAGCCTTCTTAGATATTTGTTTCCGAGATTTAAAAAAATATATTAATTAGAAAAAAAAGTGATTTTGAATCTCACACTATATAGTCTAAAGCGGGATAATATGGCATGTGAGAGAAATCTCTCTCTCTCTCTCTCTCTCTCTCTCTCTTTAATCGTCTAGAATTCACTGGTACAAACAGTAATATTTACATTATAGTTGACCTCATCGATGCGGCTAATATTTCAGCAGTTCGATTGAGATTATTTTCCGCCCACCGAATCGATCTCTCTTTATATTGACCAGATATGCCACTTTAAGTCACGTTTGCCTATACAGTAGATTTTCAATTTTAGGTTACAAAATGTCTGGATATCAATTCTAATTCTTCTTATTCATCTTGCACGTAGATAATATTATTGTTACTCGTGTCTGTATGAAAAAATAGTAAACGTTTTCTGTACATCAATTATTTCCAACAGGTTGAAAAAAATGTTTTATTCATAAACTCGAGAGTGACGTTCGAGTATTTCGTTTCCCAGGCGATGGTTCATCCGCAACGGCGCGTCGTCGATCTATGATAAAGTTTAATTGCAGAGTAAGTAACGAGCAATAATTATTCGTTTTTAAATGAATAGTAATAACTTGTTTATTTTATTTTATTATTTTTGTTTTGTACGGCTGTGGTTAGCGTACACACGTGTGCACGTGAGCGCACGTCAGCCGGTGACTTCGGTTGGCCGGAGGGTAATCGGTTCGTGGTTGTGGCTGGACATACGTGACATACGGCCTCCGACAGTGACACCGCCTCGGGCGCTGCTGCTCCTCCTCAGCCCACTTGAGCACGAGCCCCAATTTTCATAATTACATCCGATTAATTACCGGCGCGAAGGGAGCAATTTCTTTAAATGATGGACAATTATTACCAACGGCCTCTCTCTCTCCCCGCGCCGCATATTATTACGTCGTTTGTTCTTGACGTTAATTGTTGCCCAATCACTCGAAGGGGGCGAGTAACGTTTCAATCCGATGGAATTTTCCACCCCAACTCCAAAGGATTTATTTATTTAAACGAATTTATACAGCATGTTTAAAAACAACGGTTATTTTTCAGTAACAGTTACTTTCACAAAATAACTAGTTATTTAAACGGTTATTTACTTTTTCTACAAAATAACTAGTTATTTAAACTAACAGTAACATTTTCTACAAAGTACCAGTTATTTAAACAGGTATTTAAAGTAACAGTTAGTTTTTATACAAAATAACTAGTTATTTAAACAGTTCTTTAAAGTAAAAGATACTTTTCCTACAAAATACTAGTTATTTAAACAGTTATTTAAAGTAACAGTTACATTTTGTACAAAATACTAGTTATTTAAACAGGTATTTAAAGTAACAGTTAGTTTTCATACAAAACAACTAGTTATTTAAAGAGTTATTTAAAGTAACACTTACTTTTCCTACAAAATACTAGTTATTTAAAGAGTTATTTAAAAAGTTATTTAAAGTAACACTTACTTTTCCTACAAAATACTAGTTATTTAAACAGGTATTTAAAGTAACAGTTAGTTTTTCTACAAAATATTAGTTATTTAAACAGTTATATGAAGTAACAGTTACATTTTCTACAAAATACTAGTTATTTAAACAGGTATTTAAAGTAACAGTTAGTTTTTCTACAAAACAATTAGTTATTTAAAGAGTTATTTAAAGTAACACTTACTTTTCCTACAAAATACTAGTTATTTAAAGAATTATTTAAAGAGTTATTTAAAGTAACACTTACTTTTCCTACAAAATACTAGTTATTTAAACAGGTATTTAAAGTAACAGTTAGTTTTTCTACAAAATATTAGTTATTTAAACAGTTATATGAAGTAACACTTACATTTTCTACAAAATACTAGTTATTTAAACAGGTATTTAAAGTAACAGTTAGTTGTTCTACAAAGTACTAGTTATTTAAAGAATTATTTAAAGTAACACTTACTTTTCCTACAAAGTAGTAGTTATTTAATGAATTATTTAAAGAGTTATTTAAAGTAACAATTACTTTTCCTACAAAATACTAGTTATTTAAAGAGTTATTTAAAGTAACAGTTAGTTTTTCTACAAAGTACTAGTTATTTAAAGAATTATTTAAAGTAACACTTACTTTTCCTACAAAGTACTAGTTCTTTAAAGAATTATTTAAAGAGTTATTTAAAGTAACAATTACTTTTCCTACAAAATACTAGTTATTTAAAGAGTTATTTAAAGTAACAGTTAGTTTTTCCACAAAAAAAATAGTTATTTAAAAAGTTATTTAAAGTAACACTTACTTTTCCTACAAAATACTAGTTATTTAAAGAATTATTTAAAGAGTTATTTAAAGTAACACTTACTTTTCCTACAAAATACTAGTTATTTAAACAGGTATTTAAAGTAACAGTTAGTTTTTCTACAAAATATTAGTTATTTAAACAGTTATATGAAGTAACAGTTACATTTTCTACAAAATACTAGTTATTTAAACAAGTATTTAAAGTTACAGTTAGTTTTTCTACAAAGTACTAGTTATTTAAAGAATTATTTAAAGTAACACTTACTTTTCCTACAAAGTACTAGTTCTTTAAAGAATTATTTAAAGAGTTATTTAAAGTAACAATTACTTTTCCTACAAAATACTAGTTATTTAAAGAATTATTTAAAGAGTTATTTAAAGTAACACTTACTTTTCCTACAAAATACTAGTTATTTAAACAGGTATTTAAAGTAACAGTTAGTTTTTCTACAAAATATTAGTTATTTAAACAGTTATATGAAGTAACAGTTACATTTTCTACAAAATACTAGTTATTTAAACAAGTATTTAAAGTAACAGTTAGTTGTTCTACAAAGTACTAGTTATTTAAAGAATTATTTATAGTAACACTTACTTTTCCTACAAAGTACTAGTTATTTAAAGAATTATTTAAAGAGTTATTTAAAGTAACAATTACTTTTCCTACAAAATACTAGTTATTTAAAGAGTTATTTAAAGTAACAGTTAGTTTTTCTACAAAGTACTAGTTATTTAAAGAATTATTTAAAGTAACACTTACTTTTCCTACCAAGTACTAGTTATTTAAAGAATTATTTAAAGAGTTATTTAAAGTAACAATTACTTTTTCTGCAAAATACTAGTTATTTAAAGAGTTATTTAAAGTAACAGTTAGTTTTTCCACAAAAAAATTAGTTATTTAAAGTAACACTTACTTTTCCTACAAAATACTAGTTATTTAAAGAATTATTTAAAGAGTTATTTAAAGTAACACTTATTTTTCCTACAAAATACTAGTTATTTAAACAGTTATTTAAAGTAACAGTTAGTTTTTATACAAAATAACTAGTTATTTAAACAGTTCTTTAAAGTAACAGTTACTTTTCCTACAAAATACTAGTTATTTAAACAGGTATTTAAAGTAGCAGTTAGTTTTTCTACAAAACAATTAGTTATTTAAACAGTTATTTAAAGTAACACATACTTTTCCTACAAAATACAGGTATTTAAAGTAGCAGTTAGTTTTTCTACAAAACAACTGGTTATTTAAACAGTTATTTAAAGTAACACTTACTTTTCCTACAAAATACTAGTTATTTAAAGAATTATTTAAAGAGTTATTTAAAGTAACACTTACTTTTCCTACAAAATACTAGTTATTTAAAGAATTATTTAAAGAGTTATTTAAAGTAACACTTACTTTTCCCACAAAATACTAGTTATTTAAACAGGTATTTAAAGTAACAGTTAGTTTTTATACAAAATAACTAGTTATTTAAACAGTTCTTTAAAGTAAAAGATACTTTTCCTACAAAATACTAGTTATTTAAACAGTTATTTAAAGTAACAGTTAGTTTTTCTACAAAACAACTAGTTATTTAAAGAGTTATTTAAAGTAACACTTACTTTTCCCACAAAATACTAGTTATTTAAACAGGTATTTAAAGTAACAGTTAGTTTTTATACAAAATAACTAGTTATTTAAACAGTTCTTTAAAGTAAAAGATACTTTTCCTACAAAATACTAGTTATTTAAACAGTTATTTAAAGTAACAGTTAGTTTTTCTACAAAACAACTAGTTATTTAAACAGTTATTTAAAGTAACACTTACTTTTCCTATAAAATACTAGTTATTTAAAGAGTTATTTAAAGTAACACTTACTTTTCCTACAAAATACTAGTTATTTAAACAGTTATTTAAAGTAACAGTTAGTTTTTATACAAAATAACTAGTTATTTAAACAGTTCTTTAAAGTAACAGTTACATTTTCTACAAAATACTAGTTATTTAAAGTAACAATTAGTTTTTATACAAAATAACTAGTTATTTAAACAGTTATTTAAAGTAACAGTTAGTTTTTCTGCAAAATATCAGTTATTTAACCTCTTTACGCCCAGGTCGCCACATGTGGTGACAAGCAAAAAAAAGATATTTTACAAATAAAAAAAAATTTGATTGCTTTAGCGCCATCTATGGAATATGTTTTCATATTTTTTTGCAAAAATTAATTTATGACAGTGGAATAATATTTCGTAGAAAACCGTAACAACAACAAAAAAGTAATTTTTCAATAAACCCTGGATTATGCTATAACCCAATCAAAGTAGCATGGGCGCGAAGTGGTTAAACAGTTATTTAAAGTAACAGTTACATTTTCTACAAAATACTAGTTATTTAAAGTAACAGTTAGTTTTTATACAAAATAACTAGTTATTTAAACAGTTCTTTAAAGTAACAGTTACTTTTCCTACAAAATAACTAGTTATTTAAAGTAACAATTACTTTTTCTACAAAATACTAGTTATTTAAACAGTTATTTAAAGTAACAGTTAGTTGTTATACAAAATAACTAGTTATTTAAACAGTTCTTTAAAGTAACTGTTACTTTTCCTACAAAATACTTGTTATTTAAACAGTTATTTAAAGTAGCAGTTACATTTTCTACAAAATACAAATTATTTAAACAGTTATTTAGTAACAGTTACTTTTTCTACAAAATACTAATTATTAAAACAGCTATTTAGTAACCGTTATTTAAAACAACAGTTACCACAAAATAACTACTGATTTTGATGTTTGAAATTCCACAATTGCCGATCGCATTGTTCGATTTTTATATTTCAAACGTCAAAATGTGGCAACTTTTGTGTTAATTAGTTCAATTGTAAAAACTTTGGAATATGTTTAATTGGTTGAATTGGTTGAATTGTAGGATAGGGCCCACCCACCACGTTCAACTGGTAGACTTGTAAAATAATGTTATTGTAAAGTTTGTATTTGTAGTATAAATTAGTTCATTTTTAAAAACTTTGAAATATGTTTATCTGGTTGGATTCTAGGATAGGGCCCACCCACCACGTTTATCTGGTTGGATTCTAGGATAGGGCCCACCCACCACGTTTATCTGGTTGGATTCTAGGATAGGGCCCACCCACCACGTTCAACTGGTTGACTTGTAAAAGCATGTTATTGAAAACTTTGTATTTGTAGTAGAAATTAGTTCATTTGTAAAAACTTTGAAATATGTTTATCTGGTTGAATTGTAGAATAGGGCCCATCCGCCATGTTTATCAGCTTGGATTGTAGAATAGGGCCCACCCACCACCTAGAATAGGGCCCACCCACCACCCTTTATTTCCATTTACACGTTATACTACAAATCTAAGTTTTAAATGAAACTTCTTCAATCATTTATTGAAAAAGTAGTATTTTGAAATTTTCCAAGAAGTGATTTTTAGTTAGTAAATATTGATACAGAGGGCGCAATATGGACTCTTTCCCACCACTGAAACAGTTGAATTTAAAACAAAGTTAAAAAAAATTGCAGATAAAAAGACTTTCTATTTGTAGAAGGATTTTAGTAACGAGTATTGAAATGGAAATAAAAAGTGGTGGGTGGGTCATTTTTGTAACGTGTATTGAAATGGATATAAAGGGTTGAAATTAAAATAAAGGAAATATTGCAAAATTTGTAGTATAAATTAGTTCATTTGTAAGAACCTTGGGTTATGTTCGATCGATTGGATTCTGAAATGGCGACCACCCACCGCCCTTGGCTTTTATTCATACTTAAACTACAAATTTCTGTTTTAAATAAAACTTTTTCATTCATCTATTAGAACGTTAAAAATTACAAAAAACAATGTTTCGCAGCTTTATAAAAAAAAAACATTGATATAGAGAGCGGAGGGTGGGCGTTATCCCACAATTAACTTTTTCGTTCATTTATTAGAACAGTATTATTGTGAAGAATCACAAAAACAATATTGCGCAGCTTTATACAAAAAAAAAATGAATATATAGGGTGGTGGGTGGGCACTATACAAAATCCTAACAGTTGAACTTAAAAAAAAAAACGATTTTTAATTGCAAAAAAGAAAATTTCAGACTTGGACTATGTTTAATTGATTGGATTGCGGATAGAAAAATACTGATAGAGAGCGGTGGGTGGTCACTATTCCACAAACGACTTTTTAAAATTAATTTATTAGATTAGTATTATTGCGTAAAATCACAAAAAAAAACAATGTTTCGCAGCGTTATAGAAAAAACATTGATATAGAGAGCGGTGGGTGGGCACTATTCCACAATCGACTTTTTCATTAATTTATTAGATTAGGATTATTGTGAAAAATCACAAAAAAAACAATGTTTTACAGCTTTAAACATTGATATAGAGGATGGTGGGTGGGCACTATCCCACGCAATCACAACAGTTGAACGTAAAGGACGATTTTTTAATTGCAAAAACAGAAAATTTCAGACTTGTAGACTTTATATCTGTGTTTATGTTTATGTTATTTAATGTTAATTGTTTGAATTACGGATAGGGCCCACCCACCGCCATTTTTTTTCATGAAGACGTAAACTACAAATTTAAGTTTTTAATGAAACTCCTTCATTATTTCTTCGAATATTATTGTTGTGAAAAATCAAAAGAAACAGCGTTTTGTAACTTGAGATAAAAAGGATATAAAGGGTGGCGGGTGGGCTCTATCACACGATGCAAATAGAACGTCAAACAAAAACTTTTTAATTGATTTAAAAGAAACAACATGACAGAATATTGCAGACTGTCTACTTGTGGTGTAAATTAGTTCATTTGTAAAATAAATTGGAAAATGTTCGACTGATTGGATTGTAGGATATGGTGGTGGGTGGGCTCTATCACACGATCCAAATAGAACGTCAAACAAAAACTTTTTAATTGATTTAAAAGAAACAACATGACAGAATATTGCAGACTTTCTACTTGAGGTGTAAATTAGTTCATTTGTAAAATAAATTGGAAAATGTTCGACTGGTTGGATTGTAGGATAGCGTGGTGGGTGGGCTCTATCACACAATCCAAATAGAGTTTTAAACATAACACGATTATTATACATTTTCTAATTAATTGATTCGTAAAATAAATTTGAATATGTTCGACTGGTTGGATTGTAGGATAGGGCCCACCCACCACCCTTCGTTTCCATTTACAATCACCCTGCAAATTTATGTTTCAAATCAAACTTTTTCATTATCTATTAGAATAGTGGTATTTTGAAAAATCACAAGAAGCAATTTTTTGTAGCTTGAGTTAAAATGGATACAGAGGATGGTGGGTGGGCCCTATATGTTGTGGGTGGGCTATATATGTAGTTGGTGGGCGCTGTATGTAGTGGTTGGGGCCTATATGTGTTGGGTGGGCCTTTAAAGAGTTTTTGGTCTCTAGAGATGATTTTAACAATTTTTAGAAAAGAAAAAATGTCTGTGTGTTTGTGTGTTGTGTGTGTAGTCTGCAAATTTTCATATATATAAAATTTTGAAAAATCACAAGAAGCAATGTTTTGTAGCTTGAGTTAAAATGGATACAGAGGATGGTGGGTGGGCCCTATATGGGGTGGGTGGGCTATATATGTAGGTAGTGGGCGCTGTATGTAGTGGGTGTGCCCTATATGTGTTGGTCTCTAGAGGTGATTTTAACCATTTTTAGAAGAAAAAAGTCTGTGTGTTTGTGTGTTGTGTGTGTAGTCTGCAAATTTACATACTCGTGCAATCATTTTGTGCTTGTTTGTAATGTTATTTAACTATTTGTGTTTTGATTTAAGGTGTGAGCCACAGAATTTTGTTGCTGAGTTGGCCATGCCAGAGAGAGAGAGAGTTGGCCATGCCAGAGAGAGAGAGAGTTGGCCATGCCAGAGAGAGAGAGAGAGAGAGAGAGTTGGCCATGCCAGAGAGAGAGAGAGAGAGAGAGAGAGAGTTGGCCATGCCAGAGAGAGAGAGAGAGAGAGAGAGTTGGCCATGCCAGAGAGAGAGAGAGTTGGCCATGCCAGAGAGAGAGAGAGAGACATAGCAGTCATATCTGAGATTAATACATTCTTTAAATCTAATTCAATTGAACTAATAATAATATGCGACATTCCTTATTTATCTCACAGCCAACTCTGAATCAAAATTTTGTGGCTCACGCGATATTATTTGTGTTATCTTGTAATTGAGTCATGTTTCCTCTGTTGGGCAATAAATATGAATAATTACTGTTATTAATATTATTAAGCTAAATACAATTAAGAAAATAATTGACTTAAGAATGCAATTACAACTTTAATAAATTGAATATTTACGTGAAGAAGCTTTAATAATATACGTTTTTTCACAAACCAGAGAGAAAGTCGAGTTCTCAGCCGTGGAAATGGTGAGGGAATGTTATTTCCTTCCCTAGGGAGGGGAATAACATTTCCTCCCTAGGGAGGGAAATAACATTTCCTACCTAGAGAGGGAAATAACTTTTCTTCCCTAGGGAGGGAAATAACATTTCGTACCTAGAGAGGGAAATAACTTTTCTTCCCTAGGGAGGAAAGTAATCATTTCTCTCCATAGGGAGACTACAAATTTGCACCTCAGCAAAAATCACGCATTTCTCTCCCTTGATATACCATCTACTTTTATTATGCTCTGCCTGATATTTACTTTATAAAAAGTTTCGTGTGTGAAAGGGTGTCCTTCTGATGGAGCAAGCTCAGTTACACACAAACGCGCGCAAAAATCCCAATTTACACAGCCGAATGATCAGTTGTGGGCAGATTGCCTATATAATTTATTTGTTGGCATTAATGATGAAGTGATAAGCGAGATTTTATAGATTTTTTTTCGGTCGTCGTCGTCTGTGCGGTTTATAATTTATAGAAAGTTTTTCGCCCCGTCCGCAGTGTTTATAAAGTGAGGGGGGGGGGGGGGGTTCAGTTTAAAAGTTATGGGTGCCATTTTAATTTTGCGAAGAAACTTTCTAATTACGGCGAAGTTTTCTGATTAATCACAGTAATTAATTAGTTCTCTAAATGCAGTTAGGGCAAGTGGCGGGGGTTTGGGGGGGTGAGAAGCGGGGGGCACGCCCCGCCGACGCCGTCGTGATTATTGAAACATTACTGTAAATTGATTACGTAAAACAAAATCTTCAAAGGTGCGAACGCCTCCGATCATCACGAGGCGATGGGCAGACGTAGACAAAGAAATACGATGAAATCATCATCTCGGGGGGCGGTGGACCGAAACACAACACGGGCACATTGAGATATTGAGCTTGTTGTAGCGCATATTCTCGATTTCTCCGAGAGAGAGAGAGAGAGAGAGACCAAAAAAAAATTGATATTTTACGCCGAGAGTTGAAATGGGCAAGCACGGTTTTTATTTTAAAACCGGAAAATGAATTATAAATACAATGCATTTGTTTATAATTATTAAAGATGAAAATTTCAAAATTAAAAAAAAAAAATTTAACTGAATTCGTAACTCACTTGACAGTCAGAATAAATAAATAATTTGCGAGACAAATCAAGTGTTAAGTGTGTTATTTCTATATATTACAACAAGTTCCATCATTAGTTAAATGAGAAATATTAACACAGGCGTACAAATTTTTACACGTAAATCCCAACCGTTCATTGATAAAGAAATGCACTGTATAGGCAAACGTGACTTAACATGGCATATCAGGTATAGGCAAAGGTGACTTAACGTGGCATATCTGGTATAGGCAAACGTGACTTAAACTGGCATGTCTGGTATAGGCAAACGTGTCTTAAACTGGCAGGTATAGGCAAAGGTGACTTAAACTGGCATGTCAGGTATAGGCAAACGTGACTTAACATGGCGTATCTAGTAATTATAAAGCGAGATAGAAGACTCATTCGATCACACGTGTAAATATTATTGTCTGCCGATAATCCCCGCACCAACTTCACTCACAAGTCATATTATCCCGGTTAGGACTATATATAGCAAATTCATTAGGTCGTTCCGTTAAAAGCAAACATGGAAAAATTAGAAAAACATTAATTTACGCTATGCATTAATTAAAAAAAAATAAAATTGATTGCGTATTATTATTTAGTTATTTAAATAAATGCGTAAATAAATACAGGGGCGTTGATATATTTGTCAGGTCGTGTTCCAAATTGCGGAGCGCTCAAAGTTGTGGTGGCTGCCGCTGCTGTCCCTGTAAACTCATTAATTAAGGTAAAGCTTTGACAAAGTTTGGACTGTGAATGGAACCGCCCTTATGACTGCTGTCTTTCATGTCCCCCCCTTCATATAAAAAAAAAATTATATTGCTTATATATTTCGGGGAAGTTGCTTACGAACATAATATTTCATCACGGAGGCGAGGCAAGAAAATGTTCAATATTAATAATGCCGGGCTTTTAATGTGTCCAAATATTGATTAGTATTGTTGGGAAGTTATTCAATTCAATTTCGCGTAAAGGGCCAAAAATTCCGCCGAAGAAAAATTAAATTTCGTTTTGACGAATACGTACATGCATAACGCCAAAAAAACCCAGTGACGGCTCGCGGTTTTTTTTATGGCTGAGGTAGCAGAGGTGGTAATACAGATCTGTATTGCTACCTCGGCCGTACCAAAAAAAAAAAAAAAAAAACAGTTTTAACCCCATAAACGTCTCATTCATATTTCATATTTAGTTTTTAAGGAAAATACATATATTTTTAAAACGACCGGTAGTGGCAGATGGCCAAGTAGCCGACGCCAAAAAACAACAAAAAAAAAAAAAAACCCATAAACACGCTTGGGCCTAAGAAAGGGAAAACAGTCACCGATCAATCGGTCTTTTAATTTCTGGCATTTATTACCATCCTTGATATTTATGATTGTGTAACGGATACGTGCAATCCTTGTTTAATTCCGAATATCCGAATCATCGTAACAATAAACAATTTAAAAAAAAAAACAATTACCAGAATGAATAGTACTTTATTACTACTGCTGCTGCTGCTGCTCGTGAAATTAATTACCGCCGTAATAATTTTTCTCGAGAGAGAGAGCGAAAGATTAATTTGAAATCACCATTTCGAATTCCCAATCTGGAAAAAAGTGCTGACTCAAAAATTGTGGAGGTGAGAAACAACTAATATCGTAAAAACATTAATCTATCCGACTTCAAACATTTCGACGGTTTGACATGTCCGAAACACTGCTGAATCACGGTCTAATGACGGCCGCCGCACCGACAAAGACTTTTAACTTTTAACACCGCGGACCGTGCTGAAGATACTGAAGATCACGCTCGTGAAACAAAAAAAAAAAAAACGAAACACTAATTTCTTACTTTGGAATGTGACGGCTGGTCTTTTTAACGTTCGATATTTATATTTGTAATTTTTCAAGTGGCACCATCACCCGATATGATACATGGAAGAAGGTTGGACAATACGAGCCAAAAACAAATAATCTAAACGTAAATAATAGTTATTTTTATAACAAGGCAATAAAGTGGCAGATTTACTGACATGGCTGGAGTTTCGCAGCCGAGCGAAAGAATTCCTTCGAAAAATTCCTGAAAATCAAATCGTGAAAAAAATTCCTGAAAAATGGTCCTCGGAAAAAAATCCTAAATAACTTTAACTGACAAACACATCCGCAACAAATTATGCATCTTATGTATGGTTTGTATATGCAAAATAAATAAATAAGTCTAAAAAATATCTAAAAAAACCCACAGAAAAATTCCTACAGAAAATTCCTTAAAAAAATCCTAAGAAAATCTTGAGAAAATATTCCCGGGGATAATTGGTAACGAGAATTCCTAAAGAATCCTAAGAAAATATTCCTGGGAATAATTGATGAGGAGAATTCCTAAAAAATCCTGAAAAAATATTCCCCAGTAAAACTTCCTAAAAAAATGTTAAAAAATATTCTTAAAGAAAATTCCTGAAAAAATATTCCTGAGTAATATTTCCTAAAAAATCCTGAAAAAATATTCCCGGAAAGAATTCGCGAAGAGAATTCCTTAAACATCCTAAAACAGTGAAATTTCCTAAAAAAAAATTGAAAAAACATTTTCATAAAACAATATTCCTGAGTAATTTTTCTTAAAAAAAATCCTAAATAAATCCGGAAAAAATATTCCCGAGAAAAATTCGCGAAGAGAATTCCTAAAAAATCCTGAAACTATATTCTCGAGAAAAATTCCTAAACTAAATATTCCTGAGTAGAATTTCCTGAAAAAAGTCCTAAACAAATCTTGAAATTTCCCGAGAAAAAATCCCAAACAAAATTCCTAAAATTATATTTCTGAGTAATATAAATTCCTAAAAAAATCCGGAAAAAATATTCACGAGAAAAATTCGTGAAGAGAATTTCTAAAAAAATCCTGAAAATATATTCCTAAGAAAATTCATAAAAAAATCCTGAAAAATATTCCTAAGAAAATTCATAAAAAAATCCTGAAAAAATATTCCTAAGAAAATTCATAAAAAAATCCTGAAAAAATATCCCCGAGAAAACATATTCTCGAGAAAAATTCCTAAAAGGACCTGAAAAAATATTCCTGAGAAAAATTCATGAATAAATTCCTAAAAAAAATCCTCAGTAAAATTTCCTAAAAAAAATCCTATAAAATATTTCTGACTACAATTTCCTGAAAGATTATTCCTAAACAAATCTTGAAAAAATATTCCTGAGAAAAACTTCTAAAAAACATTCCTGAGTAATATTTCCTAAAAAAATGCTAAAAACATATTCGCGAGAAAAATTCGTGAAGGGAATTCCTAAAAAAATATTCCTGAGTAAAATTCCCAAAATATCCTGAAAAATATTCCTGAGTAAAATTTCCTTCAAAAAATTCCTAAGTAAATTCTAAAAAATTTTTTCCGAGAAAAGTTCCTAAAAAATCCTGAAAAAATATTCGCGAGAAAAATTCGTGAAGGGAATTCCCAAAAAAAAATCCTGAAAAAATATTCCTGAGTAAAATTCCCAAAAAATCCTGAAAAATATTCCTTAGTAAAATTTCCTACAAAAAATTCCTAAGTGAATCCTAAAAAAAAAATTCCTAAACAAATCCTGAAAAAAATATTCCTGACAAAAATTCCTGAGTAAAAATTCCCAAAAAATCCTGAAAAATATTCCTGAGTAAAATTTCCTTCAAAAAATTCCTAAGTAAATTCTAAAAAAAAATTTCCGAGAAAAGTTCCTAAAAAAAATCCTGAAAAAATATTCGCGAGAAAAATTCGTGAAGGGAATTCCCAAAAAAAAAATCCTGAAAAAATATTCCTGAGTAAAATTCCCAAAAAATCCTGAAAAATATTCCTGAGTAAAATTTCCTACAAAAAATTCCTAAGTGAATCCTAAAAAAAATATTCCCGAGAAAAATTCCTGAAAAACAAATCCTGAAAAAAATATACCTGACAAAAATTCCTGAGTAAAAATTCCCAAAAAAATTCCTAAAAAAATTCTTAAGAATTAAATTTCCTAAAAAGATCTTGAAAAAATATTCCCGATAAAATGTCCTAAAGAAAATACCTAAAAGAATCCCACAAAATTTTTCCTGGTTAAATTTCCTCAAAAAATCCTAAAAAAACCTGAAAAAATAGACTTGGGAAAAATTCACGAAACAAAAATCCTAGAAAATCCTGAAAAAATATAAAAATATTCCCGAGTAAAATTTCCTAGTAAAAATCCTAAAATAAGTTCCCGATAAAAAATCCTGAAGAAAATCCCTAAAAGAATCCTACAAAATTTTCCTAAGTTAAATTCCCTCAAAAAAATTCCAAGAAAAATCCAGAGAAAAATTCATGAAAAAAAAAATTCCTGAGTAAAAATTCCCAAAAAAATCCTAAAAAAATCCTGAAAAATATTCCAGAGTAAAATTTCCCAAACATAAAATCCAAAAAAGATCTTGAAAAAATATTCCCGATAAAAATTCCTAATGAAAATTCTGGAAAAAATCCTACAAAATTTTCCCGAGTTAAATTCCCTCAAAAAATATTCAACGAAAAAAAATCCTAAGAAATCCTGAAAAAATATAAAAATATTCCCGAGTAAAATTTCCTAAAAAAAATTCCCAACAAATATTCCCGATAAAAATTCCTACAAAATTTTATTGAGTTAAATTTCCAAAAAAAAATCCTGAAAAAATTTTCCTGTGTAAAATTTGCTTAAATAAATCCTAAAAAGTCCTGAAAAATATTCTCGATAAAAATTCCTGAAGAAAATCGCTAAAAGAATCCCACAAAATGTCCCTTAGTTAAATTTCCTAAAAAAAATCCCAAAAAAATATTTCTGTGTAAAATTTGCTTAAAAAATTTCCTAAAAATGTCCTGAAAAAGTTTTCTTGATAAAATTTCCTAAAAGAATCCTACAAAATTTTCCTGAGTTAAGTTCCCTCAAAAGTATTCCTAAAAAAAAATCCTGAAAATATTCTCGAGAAAAATTAATGAAAAAAAAATAATCCTGAGTGAAAATTCCTAAAAAAAAAATCCTAAGAAAACTATTACTGAGTGAAATTTCCTTAAAAAATATCCTAAAAAGATCTTGAAAAAATATTTCCGATAAAAATTCTTAAAGAAAATTCCTAAAAGAATCCTTCAACATTTTCCTGAGTTAAACTTCCTAAAAAAAATCCTAAAAAATACTCCAGTGTAAAATTTGCTTAAAAAAATTCCTAAAAATGTCCTGAAAAAGTATTCCCGATAAAAAATCCTGAAAAATTTTTTTAAAAGAATCCTACAAAATTTTTGAGTTAAATTCCCTCAAAAGAATTCCTAAAAAAATCCTGAAAAAATATTCCTGAGAAAAATTCATGAAAAAAAAATAATCCTGAGTAAAAATTCCCAAAAAAAAAAACCTAAGAAAAATCCTGAAAAATATTCCTGAGTGAAATTTCCTAAAAGAAATCTTAAAAAGATTTTGAAAAACTATTCCCTCCCGATAAAAATTCCTAAAGAAAATTCCTAAAAGAATCCGACAAAATTTTCCCCAGTTAAATTTCTTGAAAAAAAATTCTAAAAAATCTTGAAAAAATTTTCCCTGCTAATATTTCCTAAAAGAATCCTAAGAAAAATAATTCCTGACTAATATTTCCTAGGAAAATATTCCTGAGTATTATTTTCAAAAAAAAAATCCTTAAAAAAATCCTGAAAAAAATTTCTGAGCAAAATCATTATTTGTTTTACATATATTTTTAGTACTTAAGTTGTTATATAAATTATATAAATTTAAATGTTTATTGTAATAAGGGTTGGTTTTCCGTTTCTAAATAAATAATAAATAAAATCCCTTAAAAAAATTCTGAAAAATTATTCATTCGAAACATTTATGAAAAAATTCCTAAAAATATTACCGAGAAAAATTCAAAAAAAAAATCCTTAAAAGAATTCCTTAAAATCCCGAAAAATATCCTCTGGAGAAATTCCTGAACCGGAAAAAATATTCCTGAGTAAAATCTCAAAAAAAAAAAAAATCCCAAAAAAATTTCCCGAGAAATTTTTTCTGAAAAAAATTTGTAAAAGAAAACCTGAAAACCATCAGAGAGCAGCAGCAGTAACTGGTATGCTTATTTTTTTTTTATTTCGACTTTTAATTCAAGAGTTATGCCGCAAAGTTGCATTTTTTAAATGGAACACCCTGTATATTTTTATGCCATTGAATAGAACTTTAGATCAGCTTTGCGTTGATATAGCATAATAATGGTAATTTAATGTAAAAAAAATAACGTTACGTGTGTTGTAACATGGTTTATTTTATCCTATTACTATTTTTTTTAATACAAAAAAAAAATGTTTAATGATAACCGTCAAAAAGCGAAATCATATTTATTTGCCAATATCTCCATAGCAACGAGTTGCGTTAAGATAAATATAACAACACTAGTGTTGTTAAAGGTACCTTAACGTAACTCGTTGCTAAGGAGTTATTGGCATGATAATATTATAGGATAAAATAAATTAATCAAAATCCATGTAAATTAACGGAAATTTTTTTGTCATAAATCTGAAATTAAATGACATCATAATTTTAACTCAATAATCACTTTATTTATATTCTATTTAAATACTTGTATTTTTGTATTAATACAACAGGAAAACAACCCTGGATATTTAATTTTTGAGAGAAGACCGACGATTTAACACGTTTAATGATAAATCGGTTTGTACTATTTTAATTTAATTTAGTTTAATTTATGCTTGTATATCGAATTATTAGATTCGGTATTTCCTATTGCTATTAATACCCCCAAAAAAATCATTAATGAAATCCTCCCCTTACATCCTTTACAGACTGCAAGGAAAATTAAAAAGAACGGGCGCTACGGGGATAAATCTCCCCAGAAAAAAAAAAAAAAAACGAAGGACACTCGAAAGTACTAAACTGACAATGACATGTGGCCGGGAGGAACCCCAATTTCACCCGCCAATTGATTTTATTCATTACGGTACCGCACTTAAGAGGCTTTACTTTATAGACCCTCGACGTGGGGAGGGAGGGAGAGAGAGGTGGGTGATACAGTTATCCGGAGGCTTTAAAATATTTTAGGCATTCACAGCGCGCGTTACACAATTTATTCGGTCGTAAGTAGTTCTTTTTTTTTCTAAACACTAAGTAGATTACAGTCAATTGATCAATCAAATTTTTTGTAATAATAATAGTAATAATGGCGATGCTATTAAATATGTGTAACGTGTGTTCTTTAGTCTTGTATTGCGGGAACGATCGGTATCTGCTTGGGTAACAAATCGTGTTATGTGCTCAGCTCCCGGATAACTGACAGCTACAACATAACCGGGCATCTGAAGGAGAAGTGGATGTCGTGTTATGTGGTGGAATATCAGTGACCACATTTGTCAGAACAGCGGGGTGCTGCTGCTACTGACTTGTACTGGTTGTCTCGAGGAAGCACGTGTTAGTGTGTGTGTGCCGACCCGCGGGTCAATATACTGGAGGATTCTTGGACTAATTTTCGAAATTAATTGTTGGTCCAAAATTACAAAGCAAAAATATATAAAAATTTGGAAACACTGAATAAAACACTTACTAAGTTTTTTACCACAATTTAAAAATTTAGTAAAAAACTTAGAAGTGTTTTATTCATTGTTTCTATAATGAATTACCATGTATTAACGGTCGCAACCATCACCATGATATAAAAATTTATTACAAATGTGCAAGGGTTAACGCACCCCATTGTTAGGCGAATTCCCAGAAGATCAACAATCAACATTTCGCTACCGTACGCCAACACACACACACACACACACACACACTTAAAAATATATAATTGTGAGTTAATAGACGCACGACTCACAATTTTGGGTGTATCACGACTTTCCAAACAATCAAACTTTTCTCATCCACTCAACTCCTTAATGCCTATTATTACGCGGCCGGGAATTTTACTTAAAACTAAAACGCTTTTAGATAACTCGTACACACACACACATATGGCATTCTTGAACCCACGTATTACACCGTAGCTGATGATACACATTTTTTTCCGGGACGTTTCTCGAAACGTATTGAATGCACGCCGCGCAAATAACAATAATGAAGTGAAAGAGTTCAAAAAACTCGGAATATCGGCGGTGTCGGAGTAATCATTGTTATGTACGCCAATTTAATGGACGGGATACTTTCTTTTGATACACGCGATACCCCAAACTGAGGGCCATCACCCCCGGGCGACCTTTTTTTTTTCTTCGGGAGAAACGTACCATTTTCTTATTTATAATTTTATTATAACAATTGGCGTTTTTTCGCAAAAAACATACGCTAATATTAATAATCACGATCATGCCAATAAATAACACTAATGGGATAATTAATTCTTGCGGACAATACATTAAACGGCGATGCATCATTTTTTTAACCGTGTAATTAAATAATTTCAAAATTTTAACATCCCGTGTCAACAGGTCAACAGGTCCTCGATGGTACACACACGGATGCAGCAGTCGGTCTTTCGGGTTGCGTGTTCTCTCTCCATGGGAACCACGGAGACAATATCCGTTTATGCATCGGAATCGGAATTTCAAAATTATAATCATCCCCCTTTTGCCGCGTAATGATACACGTTGGAAATTTTGACCCAAATACACGTGTATTATTTCGCCTGCCCTATACTTTTCGTTTTATTGTCAAGTCACTTTCGCATGCAGGTGAGGTGTTAAGTTTTTTTTTTCTTCTTTCTCAAATTCCCATTGTTGCTATTGATAATGGTGTTTATGTAATCGTAATAAATGCTCGGCTGGTGGTAGTTCGCGTTATGTAAAAATTGCGATTAACCAGATGTCACATTTACAAAAATAAATATTACCATTTACAGTAAATAAAAACCATGATGGTCCCGAAATAGAACCTTGAGGAACCCCTCGTTTAATGATTAACTCATCAGAGAGGTATTATTTGTCGATATAATGAAATTGTTTCCCAATAAATTTAGTACTATGATTCAAGATTACAGTTGTCCGAAATTATAGGTATATCTAGGTGAAATTTTCGGATTTCGATTATTTAGTGATATTAGCGTACAAATTTTTGATTCTTGATTCGAAATGTTGATCGTCGGAAAACTAATATACACATCGATTTTATTTATAACCAGAGGCGGCTCGTTGTATAGAGCCAAGGAGCCATGGCACTTCCTCTAACTTCAAGCTCAGTAAGAATTTTTAATTAATTCTTAAAACACTTTTTCGTCAGTTATTTTGGTCTAGCAAGATAAATCGTTATTGGAGGGGGGTATATTGTATAAGTAGCTCTACCGTCAACATGTTCCAGGAGCCGCAACTGTTTATAACACGAAAAAAAGTTGCTACCCCTGGTGGGACTCGAACCCACAATCCCCGGCTTAGGAGGCCGATGCCTTATCCATTAGGCCACAGGGGCTGGATGTTCACGCTAAGCCCGAATAAAACTGTGTGTTTATTGGAATCATATTTAATATATGAAACGGCAATAATAATGAAGGAATATTTTAAAAAAATTTAAAAAAAACACGATTTTCTACATTTTTTTTTTTCAAATCGGCAATTTTCATTTATTTCGATCAATTTTTTTTGTAATGATGTAATGCTGTAATGTGTCACTTATTTTTATGGAGCGTGATGAGTAGAACAATTTGCTTGAAGAGTTTTCCAAATCTGATCATCCATTCGAGAGTTATAAAAAAGTCTTGAAAAATAAATCCTAAAAAAGTCCTAAAATAGATTTTTCATCAAAAAAGGTGCCAATAGAAGCCCTAAAAAATGTTCTAACGGAAGTCTTGAAAAATTTAAAAATAATCCTGAAAAACTCTTGAAAAAAACCTAGAAAAAATGTTGGAAAAATAAAAGCCCAAATAAAAATCTTAAAAAAATTATTTTATTAAAAAAATTCGAATGAAAGAGTACTGAAAAAATTCCTAAAAAAATTCCAAAAAACCTAAAAAGAGTCTTGAAAATAAGTCCTGAAACTAAAAGTCTTGAAAAAAGTCCTGAACAATAAGTCCTGGCCACTAAAGTCCTAAAAAAGTCATGAAAAACAGGTCCTTAAAAAAAGGTGCTAATAAAAGTCGTAAAAAATGTTCTAAACAAAAGTCCTGTAAAAGTCTATTTTATTTTATTTTTTTCAAGACTTGTTTTAGGACATTTTTCGGGATCTGAAAGAATTTTTTCAGGATTCTTTCAGATCCAGTATTGAAAAAAATAAAATAAAATAGAGCCCAAAATGTCATAAAAAATGTTTCTAACGAAAGTCCAGAAAAAGTGATAATAAAAGTCCAGAAAAAGTCCTAAAGAACTTCTTCAAAGAGTCCTGTAAAACTCTTGAAAAATACCCGAAAAAGGCCTAAGAAGTCCTTAAAAAAAACAAGAAAAAATGTCTTAAAACAATTCTTGAAAAAAATAAAAGTCCATATAAAAAAAATCCCGTGAAAATAGTTTTATTAAAAATTCCTGATGAAAATGTCCTGAAAAAGTACTGAAAAAAAAATCCCGAACAAAATTCCTGAAAAAAAAATCCCAAAAACCGTAAAAAGAGCCCCTAAACAATAAGTCCTGAAAAAGTCTTGAAAAATAAGTCCTTAAAAAAGGGCCCAAAATGTCCTAAAAATGTTCCTAAAAAAAGGTCTGAAAAAAATGCTAATAAAAGTCTTGAAAAAGTCCTAAATAACATCCTCAAAGAGTCCTGAAAAACGCTTGAAATAAAAAAAACCTGAAAAAGGTTTAAAAATAACTGAAAGAAGTGGTAATAAAAGTCCTAAAAAGGTCGTAAAAAAACTGAAAAAGCCCTGAAAAAAAATCCAGAAAAAAATGTTCTATTTTCTGGATTCTTTTCAGTTTTTTCTAGATCTTTTCAGGACCTTTGTGGGAGTTTTTTAGGACTTTACAGGAGTTCTTTAGGACTCTATTTCAATTAGTTTTCAGGACTTTGTCAGGACTTGATAACGGGACTTTTTTCAATTAATTTTCAGGACTTTTAAGACTTTTAGAACGTTTTTTGAGACTTTTTTCAGGTTTTTTTTTTCAAGATTTTTTAGGCCTTTTTAGGACATTTTAAAATTGATTTTCAGTAGTTTTTTTAGGACTTTTAAGACTTTTAGAACATTTTTTCAGATTTTTTCAGGTTTTTTTTCAAGATTTGTTTAGGACCTTTTTAGGCTTTTTTAAAACTTTATTCAATTAATTTTCAGTACTGTTGAGACTGCTTAGGACGTTTTTTTGAGACTCTTTTCAGGTTTTTTCTTTCAAAATTTTTTAGGCCTTTTTAAAGACTTTATTCAATTAATTTTCAGGACTGTTGAGACTGCTTAGGACGTTTTTAGGGACTTTTTTCAGGGTTTTTTTTTAAGATTTTTTTAGGACCTTTTTTAGGACTTTTTTCAGGACTGTTTTTCCATTCACGTTGAGAACATTTTCTAGACTCTTTTCAGGATTTGATAACAAGACTTTTTTCAATTAATTTTTAGGACTTTTCGGGACTTTTAAGAATTTTTTAGGACGTTTTTGGGATTCAATTAATTAATTTACAGGACTGTTAAGACCGTTTGGGACATTTTTTGGGACTTTTTTCAGGTTTTTTTTCAAGATTTTTTATGACTTGTTTCACGACTTTATTCAATTAATTTTCAGGACTGTTAAAACTTTTTAGGACGTTTTTTTGGGACTTTTTTCAGGTTTTTTTTTCAAGATTTTTTAGGACCTTTTTTTGGACTTTATTCAATTAATTTCAGGACTGTTAAGACTGTTTAGGACGTTTTTTTGGGACTTTTCCAGGTTTTTTTTTTTCAAGATATTTTAGGACCTTTTTAAGGACTTTTTTCAATTAATTTTCAGGACTGTTAAGACTGTTTAGGACGTTTTTTTTGGGACTTTTTCCAGGTTTTTTTTTCAAGATTTTTTAGGACTTTTTCAGGACTGTTTTTCAATTCACTTTGAAAACATTCCGTTTTCAGGATTTGATAAGATTTTTTTCAATTAAATTTTAGGACTTTTTCGGGACTTTTAAGACTTTTCTAGAACGTTTTTGGGAGTTTTTTCAGGATTTTCGTGAATTAATTTTCAGGACTTTATTCAAGACTTGAAAAAGGACTTTTTTCAATTAATTTTCAGCTTTTTTAGGACTTTTAGAACGTTTTTTTTAGACTTTTTCGGGGTGTTTTTTTTTAAAGATTTTTTTAGGACTTTTTCAATTAAATTTCAGGCCTTTTTCAGGACTTGATGGCAGGATTTTTCCCAATTAATTTTAAGGATTTTTTCAGGAGTTTTAAGACTTTTTTAGGACGGTTTTTGGGACTTTTTCAGGTTTTTTTCAAGATTTTCTTAGGACCTTTTCAGCACTTTTTTCAGAACTTTTTCAATTAATTTCCACGACTTTTTCAGTACTCTTTTCGACACTTCATAACAGGAATTTTTCAATTAAATTTTAGGACTTTTAAGACTTTCAGAAAGTTTTTTTGGGGCTTTTTCAGTTTTTTTTTTTCAAGATTTTTTTAGGACCTTTTTAGAACTTTATAGGATTTTTAAGGAAATGTTTTAAAATTAATTTTCAGGACTCTCGCGACTTTTTTTCAAATAATTTTCAGGACTTTTTCCATTAATTTTCAAGACTTTTTTCAATTAATTTTCAGGACTCTTTCATGACTTTTTTTCAATTAATTTTCAGGACTTTTTCCAATTAATTTTCAAGACTTTTTTCAATTAATTTTCAGGACTCTTTCACGACTTTTTTTCAAATAATTTTCAGGACTTTTTTCAATTAATTTTCAGGACTCTTTCACGACTTTTTTTCAAATAATTTTCAGGACTTTTTCCAATTAATTTTCAAGACTTTTTTCAATTAATTTTCAGGACTTTTTCCAATTAATTTTCAAGACTTTTTTCAATTAATTTTCAGGACTCTTTCACGACTTTTTTTCAATTAATTTTCAGGACGTTTTTTAATTAATTTTCAGGACTTTTTCCAATTAATTTTCAAGACATTTTCCAGTTAATTTTCAGGATTTTTTTCGGCACTTTTAAGACTTTTTCAATACGTTTGTATTTTTTTTTGCACCTAGGATATGGCGATTATTTTCATGCGAAATTAAAAACTTATCGTTGCTTTATGGATTTTAAATTATAAAAATAACTTCCTTGATTAATTAGCATTTTTTGCTAATTTTGTGATTTTATTTTTACATTTTAGTTTTGGTTAATTTGTATTTAATTTTGTGTATTAATTATTTTTTCTTAATTTTGTAAATTTATTTTTAGTTTTTTGTATAATAATGTACATAGTGGGTCAAAAAAAAACGGTACTAGTAGTTTTGCACTCTCATGCATCTTCGTGAGTTATTAATATTTTTAAATAATTAACTCTGAAAAGCTCAATTTTTATAGATAAGATGAAGTACTGTCGACAAAGTGTAAACATTTTGTTTTTCAAAGAAATATTTAATGCGTTAATTATTCTTGAAGATATGAATATTTCCAATTTGTACCGTTTTTTTTTTGGCCCACTGTGTATTCTGTGATTATTAAAGGCATTAATTATTTATAACAGTTGGATGCATTTTTAAAAAAATTTCTCCACACCAACTTTTTTTTTAAATATATATTGCGCATGAATTAATAACACTGAATGTTAAATGCGCATTCTAAATCAAAGGAAATTTTGTAATTAGCAAAGTACATGCATACGAGCGGATAATAATACACACCGACACGGTCCTCCGTGAAATATGCGCGGCTCGCCGTAATAAACAAAATTGAAATATAAAATTAATAAACAAAGTAATTAAAATGCTTAACAAGGGGGCGTGGCACTTGCAACCTTCAATTTGCGACCCACACACACACAGGCACTTGAAATACGTGGACGTCAGAAAACGCCGTGTATAAGAGTTCACCTCTGACCCCTGCAAACCTACAGGAAAATATATTTTTTTTTCGCTCGGTGATCAATGCTTTAACATTTCCTCCCCTCCGTCCAGGTGGTCCTGATAGTATAATTGACGGAATCAAAAAAAGGGTGTGTTACTATTTAAGCAATAGCAATTTGTAAAAGAAAATCGACTGTGGATCAGTTTCGAGCTACTGTAGTCTCATTGTAATGTAGTGTGGTTGTAGATGCGTTGGGGTAATTTAGATCTAAGAATCTATGTAATGTGTAGATGAATCATTTATAACCGCAAAAACAACTGTGGACCGGTTTCGACCTACTGTAGTCTCATCATAGCGTAGTGTGTTTGTAGATACGTTGGGTTAATTTAGATCTAAGAATTTATGTAATGTGTAGATGAATCATTTATAACCGCAAAAACAACTGTTGGCCGGTTTCGACCTACTATGGTCTCATCGCGATGTATTGGAAAATTCGTGTAGTTTTAGATACATCTGGCTGATTCAAATCTGAGAATTAGATGAGTAATTAAATCGGTAATGTGGAGAGAATGTGGCGGACTCTTTGGGGGCATTCTTGCGAAATATTACGCGAGGCCGCAAATGTCGCATAAAACGGGGACGGAAGTATTGAGCGAAAGTGTAAAAAAAGGGCCTCGTCGTGTTTTGTCGATATTAATTTTCCCCTAATGCAGGTTGTTCGGCCATAAATTGAGTCCTAATTTAATGGACAAGTCATCGTCCGGTTATTTATGGCCCTTTTTAATGGCTGTAAAACATAAGTAGCTATTAGCCAACGGCGATCCTTTAATGCACGACATTTGTTACTTGCGCGGAGATTTAATGATGGAAGGTGATGGAAATTTCACAATTTGCCGTGCAATTCATCAATCGATCACTTTTACGAGGGGGTAATTGGCCGGCGATGTGAATTATTACAAGAATGCGATTTTTTATTTTCAAATCTATTCATCCATTCAAATTTCCTTGTACAGCACGATGGAAGTTAACGGAAAATTAAATTTTACATCATAATATTTGATCAAATTCAACAAAAGGTTTGTTTGTGGTGAGAAAAATTTCAATCCCTTTTAGAGGAGGAAGAGATGCGCTTCGTAATTAAATCCTAAATACCTAATTTTTCAATTACTCCGCAATAAATAACAGTGGAAATTGAATAAAAAAAAGAACATAATACGGTTGCACCTTGTGGTGGCGGCCCTTTCGCGCCGACAAAGGGCGAAAAGACCACGTGAAACGGCCGGGGCACACGCACCGCTTTTATAAGGATTGTCTCTGCTTATTATACGAGAGTTATTAGGGACCGAAAAATCGTCGGGGCGTTAAGGTGTCGGCTCTCGATAATATTCAATTAACGGGGCCACCCTGTAATCAGGGCGCTAGCCCTGAGCGCGCCCCGCACGCAGATCTGCTGCACAAACACGATTACACGGTCATCATTTTAAGTGGAACCATTTTCGCCATGCGAACCTGCGCACACACAATATGCAGATTTAATTCTGGTAATTTATTTTTCAATAAGTTTAACTAGTTAACGGCAGTGGCGTATCAATATCTTACGCTGGGATTATTTCTGCCGAGAAAAATAATCCCGTTTAAAGGGCACACCTTTGTTTTCTTCCAATCTAAAAATGTTGAAAAAATATACAGGGTGTTCAGAAAATTCTGAGAACTTGCTAATTTATAGATGTAACATTTATTTAACATAAATCATTTGTTTCATCAATTGGAATCACTTTTTAAGAAAGTTGTGTGTGAAGGTGCAATAAAACAAGAACTTCGTTGAAGTTTAAAAATGTATAAAAAATATACAGGGTGTTGAGAAAATTCTGAAAACTTGCTAATTTATAGATGCATCATTTATTTAACATAATTCACTTGTTTCCTCAATTTGAATCACTTTTTAAGAAAGTTATGATTTTTCTAAATTAAAGTTGCAATATTACAAAAACTCGGATGAGGTTTAAAAATGTTGAAAAAATATACAGGGTGTTCAGAAAATGATGAAAACTTCCTAATTTATAGATGTATCATTTATTTAACATAATTCATTTGTTTCATTAATTTCAATCACTTTTTAAGAAAGTTATAATTTTTCTACTTTAGAGTTGCAATTATACAAAAACTCGGATGAGGTTTAAAAATGTTGAAAAAATATACAGGGTGTTCAGAAAATTCTGAAAACTTGCTAATTTGTAGATGTATCATTTGTTTAACACAATTCACTTGTTTCATCAATTTGAATCACTTTTTAAGAAAGTTGTGATTTTTCTACTTCAGAGTTGCAATAATACAAAAACTCGGATGAGGTTTAAAAATATACAGGGTGTTCAGAAAATTCCTAAAACTTGCTAATTTATAGATGCATCATTTGTTTAACATAATTCACTTGTTTCATCAATTTAAATCACTTTTTAAGAAAGTTGTGATTTTTCTACTTTAGGGTTGCAATAATACAAAAACTCGGATGAGGTTTAAAAATGTTGAAAAAATATACAGGGTGTTCAGAAAATTCTGAGAAGTTGCTAATTTATATATGTGTCATTTATTTGACATAATTCATTTGTTTTCTCAATTTGAATCACTTTTTAAGAAAGTTGTGATTTTTTTAAATCAATGATGCAATAAAACAAGAACTTGGGTGTGATTTAAAAATGTTTAAAAAAATATACAGGGTGTTAAGAAAATTCTGAAAACTTACCAATTTATGTATATATCATTGATTTAACACAATTCATTTGTTTTCTGAATTCAAATCACTTTTCAAGAAAGTTGTGATTTTTCAAAATTATGATTGCAATGGAAAAAATATACAGGGTACTCCGATTATTCTGAGAACTTGCTAATTGACAGATGTAACATTGATTTAATACAATTTATTTGTTTTTTTTTAACTAAAACCACTTTTTAAGAAAATTGTAATTTTTTAAATTATAAATGCAATTACACAAAATCTTGGGTGAGGTTTAAAAATTCGGAAAAAATATACAGGGTGCTCAAAAAATTCTGAAAACTTGATAATTTATGTATCAATGATTTAACATAATTCAATTGTTTTTTTTAACTAAAACCACTTTTTGGAAAGTTGTGATTTTTCAAAATTATGGGTTTAAAAATGCGGAAAAAATATACTGGGTGCTCAGAAAATTCCGAGAACTTGCCAATTAATATTTCATTTATTTTTTCAATCCTAATCACTTTTTAAGAGAGTTAAGAAATTTTCGACACTTTCGGCGTTCTTAAAGTTGACAAACAATTGTTATGACTTTAAAACTTTCTAAATTTGCTTAGAATATGTTGCTCTTCAAGATTACATAAAAATCTCGAAACACTCCTTACAAAGATTTTGAGATAATCCCATTTGAAGGGAAAAAACCAATTTTCAAAATTTCACTTTTTTTTAAATTGACTAGAAAAAATAGGAAAACAATTGTTGCGACTGTAAAACTTTACAAATTTACTTAAAATATTTTGCTCTTCAAGATTACTGAAAAATCTCAAAACACTCCTCACAAAGATTTTGAGATAATCCCATTCGAACTGAAAAAATCAATTTTCAAAATTTCACGTTCTTTAAATTGACTAAAAAAAAATAGGAAAACAATTGTTGCGACTGTAAAACTTTATAAAATTACTTAAAATATGTTGCTCTTCAAGGTTACTGAAAAATCTCGAAACACTCTCTACAAAGATTTTGAGATAATCCCATTTGAAATGAAAAACTCAATTTTCAAAATTCCACTTTTTTTTTAATTGACTAGAAAAATAGGAAAACAATTGTTGCGACTGTAAAACTTTACAAATTTACTTAAAATATGGTTGCTCTTCAAGATTACTGAAAAATCTCAAAACAAACCTTGTGCAAATTTTGAGTTAATACTATTTAAACTGACCGAAGTCATTTTTCGAAATTTCGTCGACTGGAAAAATATTAAAAAAACAATTGTTACGGCTTAAAAACTTTCCAAATTTTCTTAGAATATGTTATGAATAAACACCCCTTGCGTAGATTTTAACCTAGCAGAGCCAATTCCTGAAAGTTCGTGTTTTTTAAAGTTGACTTAAAAAAATTGAAAAACAATTGTTATGACTTTAACACTTTCCAAATTACTCTTTAAGATAACATAAAAATCTCTAAACACCCTATCTCTATATTTTGAGATATTTTCATTTGAACAAAGTCAATTTTTCGAAATTTCGCGTTCTTCAAATTGACCAAAAAAAATTGAAAAACAATTTCTATGACTTTAATATTCTCCAAATTTACTTGGAATATGTTAGTCTTTAAGATTACAGAAAAATATCGAAACACACCTTAAGTAGATTTTGAGATATTCGCGTTTGAACGCAACAAAGTCAATTTTCGAAACTTAGTATTTTGAAAGTTGACTAAAAAAATAAAAAAAATAAAAATAATTGTTACGACTTTAAAACTTTCCAAGTTTACTTAAAATACGTTACTCTTTTCATTCCGTTTCATAAAAACAATTGTCATAACTTAGCTGAAAAAAATCCTTGAAAAAATTAAAAATGCATTCAACGATTTCAAAAATTGTAAAAAATCAATCGATCCAAGAATTGACTTCAAAAATTCAAGATACATGGTCAAACAATGTATTTATGATTTCCTATAGAAACAATTGCCATAAACTAGCTGAAAACAAAACTGCAACAATTCAAACTTTGAAAAAATAAAAAAATGCATTCAACGATTTAAAAAATTGTAAAAAATCAATCGATCAAAGAATTGACTTCAAAAGTTCAAGTTACATGGTAAAAGAATGTATTTATGATTTTCCATAGAAACAATTGCCATAAACTAGCTGAAAACAAAACTGCAACAATTCAAACTTTGAAAAAATTAAAAAAGCGTTCAACGATTTTATAAATTGTAAAAAATCAATCGATCAAAGAATTAACTTCAAAAGTTCAAGATACATGGTGAAAGAATGTATTTGTGATTTTCCATAGAAACAATTGCCATAAACTAGCTGAAAACAAAACTGCAACAATTCAAACTTTGAAAAAATTAAAAAAGCGTTCAACGATTTTATAAATTGTAAAAAATCAATCGATCCAAGAATTGACTTCAAAAGTTCAAGATACATGGTGAAAGAATGTATTTATGATTTTCCATAGAAACAATTGCCATAAACTAGCTGAAAACAAAACTGCAACAATTCAAACTTTGAAAAAATAAAAAAATGCATTCAACGATTTCAAAAATTGTAAAAAATCAATCGATCGAAGAATTGACTTCAAAAGTTCAAGATACATGGTAAAAGAATGTATTTATGATTTTCCATTGAAACAATTGCCATAAACTAGCTGAAAACAAAACTGCAACAATTCAAACTTTGAAAAAATAAAAAAATGCATTCAACGATTTAAAAAATTGTAAAAAATCAATCGATCAAAGAATTGACTTCAAAAGTTCAAGATACATGGTGAAAGAATGTATTTATGATTTTCCATAGAAACAATTGCCATAAACTAGCTGAAAACAAAACTGCAACAATTCAAACTTTGAAAAAATTAAAAATGCGTTCAACGATTTTATAAATTGTAAAAAATCAATCGATCCAAGAATTGACTTCAAAAGTTCAAGATACATGGTGAAAGAATGTATTTATGATTTTCCATAGAAACAATTGCCATAAACTAGCTGAAAACAAAACTGCAACAATTCAAACTTTGAAAAAATTAAAAAAGCGTTCAACGATTTTATAAATTGTAAAAAATCAATCGATCCAAGAATTGACTTCAAAAGTTCAAGATACATGGTGAAAGAATGTATTTATGATTTTCCATAGAAACAATTGCCATAAACTAGCTGAAAACAAAACTGCAACAATTCAAACTTTGAAAAAATTAAAAAAGCGTTCAACGATTTTATAAATTGTAAAAAATCAATCGATCCAAGAATTGACTTCAAAAGTTCAAGATACATGGTGAAAGAATGTATTTATGATTTTCCATAGAAACAATTGCCATAAACTAGCTGAAAACAAAACTGCAACAATTCAAACTTTGAAAAAATTAAAAAAGCGTTCAACGATTTTATAAATTGTAAAAAATCAATCGATCCAAGAATTGACTTCAAAAGTTCAAGATACATGGTAAAAGAATGTATTTATCAAAACGCGTCTATGGATAGCTCAACGACTCACTTTCCAATTTAATTCGATTATAAATGAGTGCACGCATATGAAATTTTGTATTTTATTTGATTTTACAAAATCGTAACAATTTCCATAAAATCCCGGACGCCAATTACCGCACCCGATACGTGCCAATTAGCGTATTTATTTCTATCGAATCTAAAACACAACTCGTAATTAACGCGTTATAGATTTTTCACGGTTTTTCCCGTCGAAAAAAAAAATGGCCACCGTGAAATCCGTGGAGCCCCCCCTGCCGGCAAAAGGCGGCAATCACGCGTCATCTAAATCCTCCACAATGGCACGGACGTACAAATATGGAAATGTGAAACCCGACCTTATCTCGGTGGCATCTCGCCCACGCAGCACACCTGCGACATCTTCCCTCTGTATCGTTGGCCCCCTTTGCCCTGAGACATCCACTTCTTGTCTTGTCTCCGGCGTTGGCCGCCGAGAGACCGATCGAAAGGACCCTTTCATATTCATTCAAAAGCGATTCATGAATGAGTTTTATTTGGTTGACAATAGTTGTTTTGTTTTTTTTTTTTTTTTTGTAAATAAAGTAACGTGTTTCGTATCCATTCAGACATTGTACTCCGATCAGCGATTGTGTGAATAATTAGTATACATGGTGTTCGCGTTTGTTGTTAGCTTGTTCAATTATTTTTTTTTTACGCGTCAATTGAAACTGAATTCAATTTGTTTTTTTTTTTACGGTTTTACTCATTGTGGATTTTATTTAAAAAAAATTAAGATTTCGGAATTTATTTAATACAAATCTCGGACTATGTTTAGATGTGTGGGTTGTAGCATAAGGCCCACCCACCATCCACCGGCTGAAATTTTGTTTAAACAAAAGCATTATTTTGTTGTTTACATTTAATACAAGGACTGGAATTTTTCTTCGAAGATTTCCAATTTTGAAGATTCGAAGATTCATAGAAAATCTGTTTAATATTAATTTCATCGTTCGATCATTAAAAAATTTTTTTTACAAATTAAGTGCTCCATTTTTTAATTTATTTTAAATAAAGCAATAGCTTCCACCGTATTAAATTAATTTTCTTTAATTAATCACATTTAATTATTTGCGATTGCAAACCCGGTTGGCAACCCTAATTAAACTCCCCCCGCCCCCTCCGCCATGGTGCCTAGCACCGAGCGGTACGCGGGAATACGTCACGTGATGAATACGGTGGACGGTTTGTGAGCTGACCGCACGCTTGCAACAACTCGCATCACCTCATCACTAATTTCTTTAGTCGTACAATAACCATTACACCCGTGCTCTTGTTGTTAGCATCGAGTAAATCATCAAATTCGAACCGACAATGACGTACACTACACACGCCCCCTCTGTGTGCAACCGACGCGAACTAACCTGCTCAACCGTTTTTCTCTCGCAAATGCAAATCCACGCAAATACACCCGCCAATATAAAACTTTCGCATACCTCACGTTAAAAACGCATATTAATCAATTTTCACTTACAATCAACGTTTCCCCTGGCTGCGGCGGCGTTGGGTACGCCGCCATCCTGTTTCCTCCCCGCGACCGACCGCCTGCAGATTTCACTTTCGCATTTTTCGACCATTTCCCGACCGAATCCCGCCCGGATTTCACTCACACGCGTTCGCGGTCACTTCAGTCAAACATTTCACGCACTTTTGCGACGCGATGGCGAGAATTACGCCGAAAAAACGGATAAGACGCGGAGGTTTTGCACCCGAAGCGTAAGAAAAGTTCGCGACTACGAAGTCAAATCAGTTTCCCGATGATTGTCGATGTTTATAACAATTGGGGCGCGACGCAATTCCACCACGGAATTATGATGTGTTTGCATTTTTACAGCGCCTCTCTTTTTAATTATTAATGCATTGTTTATTTAATTTTAAGTAAAACGACCAACCCACGTTTTTCTTGGAAGTAAATAAATTGAATTGAATACTTTTACAAAAATTGTATTCAGCTGGATATTTTTTCTACCCGTCGTACTTTACGATAATGTCAGTGGTGGCGTTAAGAAAAATTAATGTTTATTTTTTGTTCATGATTTTTTCAAAATCTTTACGAAAATGTCAGTGGTGGCGTTTGAAAAAAAATAATTGATTAATTTGTGTTCATATTTTTTTTTCAAACCTTTACGAAAATGTCAGTAGTGGCGTTTTAAAAAAAAATGAGTGATTAGATTGTGGTCATGTTTTCAAAATCTTTACGAAAATGTCAGTGGTGGCGTTTTAAAATATGAATGATTAATTTGTGTTCATAATTTTTTTCAAAATCTTTACGAAAATGTCAGTGGTGGCGTTTTAAAATATGAATGATTAATTTGTGTTCATAATTTTTTTCAAAATCTTTACGAAAATGTCAGTGGTGGCGTTTTAAAATATGAATGATTAATTTGTGTTCATAATTTTTTTCAAAATCTTTACGAAAATGTCAGTGGTGGCGTTTTAAAATATGAATGATTAATTTGTGTTCATAATTTTTTTCAAAATCTTTACGAAAATGTCAGTGGTGGCGTTAAAAAAAATAGTTGTTTAGTTTGTGTTCATATTTTTTTTCAAACCTTTACGAAAATGTCAGTGGCGTTTGAAAAAAAAATAATTGTTTAGTTTGTGTTCATATTTTTTTTTCAAAAACTTTACGAAAATGTCAGTGGTGGCGTTAAAAACAATGATTAGTTTGTGTTCATTATTTTTTCAAAATCTTTACGAAAATGTCAGTGGTGGCGTTTAAAAAAATGAATGATTAGTTTGTGTTCATAATGTTTTTCAACATCTTTACGAAAATGTCAGTGGTGGCGTTTTAAAAAAATGAGTGATTAGTTTGTGTTCATATATTTTTTTCAAACATTTACAAAAATGTCAGTGGTGGCGTTTAAAAAATTTAATGTTTGATTTGTGTTCATAAATTCTTCGAAATGTTTCTTTACAAAAAAGTCAGTGGTGGCGTTTAAAAAATAAATAATTAGTTTGTGTTCATATTTTCTTCAAAATCTTGACAAAAATGTCAGTGGTGGCGTACAAAAATAATAGATGTTTATGATGTTTTTTTATAAATTTTTCAAAACCTTTCTTTACAAAAAAGTCAGTGGTGGCGTTTAAAAAAAAATGTTCAATTTGTATTCATAAATTCTTCGAAACCTTTATTCACAAAAAAGTCAGTGGTGGCGTTCATTTAAAAAAAAAATAAATGTTTAATTTGTGTTCATACATTTTTCGAAACATTTACAAACATGTCAGTGGTGGCGTTTAAAAAATATAATGTTTGATTTATGTTCATAAATTCTTCGAAAACTTTTTTTACGAAAATGTCAGTGGTAGCGTTTAAAAAATAAATCTTAATCAAATTTCCGTAAACTTCTTAGAAAACTTTCTTTGCGAAAACGTCAGTGGTGGCGTTTAAAAAAAAAATGTTGAATTTGTTTTCATAAATTCTTCAAAATCTTTCTTTACAAAAAAGTCAGTGGTGGCGTTTAAAAAATAAATAATTAGTTTGTGTTCATATTTTCTTCAAAATCTTGACAAAAATGTCAGTGGTGGCGTACAAAAATAATAGATGTTTATGATGTTTTTTTATAAATTTTTCAAAACCTTTCTTTACAAAAAAGTCAGTGGTGGCGTTTAAAAAAAAATGTTCAATTTGTATTCATAAATTCTTCGAAACCTTTATTCACAAAAAAGTCAGTGGTGGCGTTCATTTAAAAAAAAAAAAATGTTTAATTTGTGTTCATACATTTTTCGAAACATTTACAAACATGTCAGTGGTGGCGTTTAAAATTTATGTTCATAAATTCTTCGAAAACTTTTTTTACGAAAATGTCAGTGGTAGCGTTTAAAAAATAAATCTTAATCAAATTTCCGTAAACTTCATAGAAAACTTTCTTTGCGACAACGTCAGTGGTGGCGTTTAAAAAAAATGTTGAATTTGTTTTCATAAATTCTTCAAAATATTTCTTTACAAAAATGTCAGTGGTGGCGTTTAAAAAAAATACAATACTTGATTTGAGTTCATAAATTCTTAGAAACCTGTCTTAACCAAAATGTCAGTGGTCGCGTTTAAAAAATAAATGTTAATAAAAATTCCATAAAACTCTTATAAAACTCTCTTTGCGAAAACGTCAGTGGTGGCGTTTAAAAAAAATGTTGAATTTGTTTTCATAAAAGACGGTGGTGGCGTTTCAAAAAAAAAAACAAAGTTTAATTTGTGTTCATAAATGTTTCGTTAAATTCTTGGAAAACCTTTCTTTACCAAAATGTCAGTGGTGGCGTTTAAAAAAAAATGTTTAATTTTTTTTTTCATAAATTCTTCGAAACCATTTTTTTACAAAAAAAGTCAGTGGTGGCGTTTTTAAAAAAATATAAAGTTTGATTTGAGTTCATAAATTCTTCGAAAACTTTTTTTACGAAAACGTCAGTGGTGGCGTTTAAAAAATAAATGTTTAATTTGTGTTCATAAATTTTTCATTAAATTCTTGGAAACCTTTCTTTACTAAAATGTCAGTGGTGGCGTTTAAAAAAAATAAATGTTTTATTTGTTTTCATAAATTCTTCGAAACCTTTCTTTACAAAGAGTCAGTGGTGGCGTTCGTTAAAAAAAAATTCATTACATTCTTAGAAACCTTTCTTTGCGAAACTGTCAGTGGTGGCGTTAAAAAAATATTAAATATTTAATTTGTATTTATAAATTCTTCGAAAACTTTCTTTACCAAAATATCAGTGGTGGCGTTAAAAAAATTGTGTTCATAAATTCTTGGAAACCTGCCTTTGCCAAAATGTCAATGGCGTTCGTTTAAAAAAAATAAATGTTCATAAATTTCTCATTAAATTCTTAGAAACCTTTCTTTGCGAAACTGTCAGTTAAAAAAAATAAATGTTTAATTTATGTTTAAAATTTTTTGAAATTTTTCTTTACCAAAATGTCAGTGGTGGCGTTTTAAAAAAATAATGTTCATAAATTTTTCATTAAATTCTTAGAAACCTGTCTTTACCAAAATGTCAGTGGTGGCGTTTAAAATATAAACGTTCAAAAAATTTTCATTAAATTCTTCGAAAACTTTCTTTACCAAAACGTCAGTGGTGGCGTTAAAAAAAAATACATATTTAATTTGTGTTCATAAATTCTTGGAAACCTGTCTTTGCCAAAATGTAAGTAGACTTCGTTAAAAAAAAAATGTTTATAAATTTTTCATTAAATTCTTAGAAACCTTTTTTTAAGAAAATGGCGTTAAAAAAAATTCAAAGTTTAATTTGTGTTCATAAATTTTTCATTAAATCCTACGAAACCCTTTTTTACGAGAATGTCAGTGGTGGCGTTAAAAAAATAAATGTTTAAATTTTTTCGAAATTTTTCTTCACCAAAATGTCAGTGGTGGCGTTAAAAAAATAATACATGTTTAATTTGTGTTAATATATTCTTGGAAACCTGTCTTTGGCAAAATGTCAGTGGGGTTCGTTTAAAAAAAAATAATGTTCATAAATTTTTCATTAAATTCTTAGAATCATTTTTTTACGAAAATGTCAGTGGTGGCGAAAAAAAATAAATCTTTAATTTATGTTTAAAATTTTTCGAAATTTTCCTTTACGAAAATGTCAGTGGTGGCGTTTAAAAAAACGAATGTTCATACATTTTATATTAAATTCTTAGTCTTTACCAAAATGTCAGTGGTGGCGTTTAACAAATAAACGTTCAAAAATTTTTCATTAAATTCTTCGAAAACTTTCTTTACCAAAATAACAGTGGTGGCGTTAAAATAATAATACATGTTTAATTTGTGTTCATAAATTTTTCGAAACATTTACAAAAATGTCGGTGGTGACGTTTTAAAAAAAAATAAATGATCATACATTTTTCATAAAATTCTTCGAAACCTTTCCTTGCAAAAATGTCAGTGGTGGCGTTTAAAAAAAATACAAAATTTAATTTGTGTTCATATTTTTTTTCATTAAATCCTACGAAACCCTTTTGTACGAAAATGTCAGTGGTGGCGTTTAAAAAAATAAATGTTATAAATTTTTCATAAAATTCTTCGTAACCTTTCTTTGCAAAAATGTCAGTGGTGACGTTTAAAAATAAACGTTCAAAAATGTTTCATTAAATTTTTCGAAAACTTTCTTGACCAAAATATCAGTGGTGGAGTTTAAAAAATAATACATGTTTAATTTGTGTTCATAAATTCTTGGAAACCTGTCTTTGCCAAAATGTCAGTGGCGTTCGTTAAAAAAAATAAATGTTCATAAATTTTTCATTAAATTCTTAGAAACTTTCCTTTGCGAAAATGTCAGTGGTGGCGTTAAAAAAATTATTAAATATTTAATTTAAATTTATAAATTCTTCGAAACCTGTTTTAACCAAAATGTCAGTGGTGGCGTTTAAAAAAATTAATATTCATCAATTTTTCACTAAATTCTTAGAAACCATTTTTTACGAAAATTTTTTTTTTTTTAAATAAATGTTTAAATTTTTTCGAAATTTTTCTTTACGAAAATGTCAGTGGTGGCGTTAAAAAAATATTGAATATTTAATTTGTATTTATAAATTCTTCAAAATCTGTCTCAGCTAAATGTAAATGTGGTGGCGTTTAAAAAAAATGTTCATAAATGTTTCATTAAATTCTTAGAAACCTTACTTTACAAAAACGTCAGTGGCGGCGTTACAAAAATAATACATGTTTAATTTGTATTCATAAATTCTTGGAAACCTATCTTTACCAAAATGTCAGTGGTGACGTTTAAGAAAAAAATAAAAATGTTCATAAATTGTTCATTAAATTCTTAGAAACCCTTCTTTTCGAAAACGTCAGTGGTAGCGTTTAAAAAAAATAAATGTTCATAAACATTTCATTAAATTCTTCGAAACCTTTCTTTTCGAAAATGTCAGTGGTGGCGTTTAAAAAATAAATGTTCATACATTTTTCATTAAATTCTTAGAAACCATTCTTTGCAAAAATGTCAGTGGTGGCGTTTAAAAAAAATACAAAATTTAATTTGTGTTCATAAATTTTTCGAAACCTTTACAAAAGTGTCAGTGGTGGCGTTTAAAAAAATATAATTTTTGATTTGTGCACATAATTTTTCAAAACCTTTACGAAAATGTCAGTGGTGGCGTATAAAAAATAAATGTTCATAAATGTTTCAGTAAATTCTTTGAAACCTTACTTTACAAAAAAGTCAGTGGTGGCGTTAAAAAAAATATTTTTTTTAATTTGTGTCCACAAATTCTTCGAAATCTTTCTTTACAAAAAAAGTCAGTGGTGGCGTTTAAAAAAAAATGTTCATAAATGTTTCATTAAATTCTTCGAAACCTTACTGTACAAAAAAGTCAGTGGTGGCGTTTTAAAAGAATAAATGTTTAAATTGTGCTCATAAAATTTTCATGAAATAACCCTCTGGATCCCCCCCCCCTTTTCTTTTTAACGGCAACACAAAATTTAAAACATTTAAAACGCGTTTGGAAAGCCCGCCAAAAATTTAATTATTTTTATTAATAATGCTATTTTTTTAAATGTGATTTTTTTATAGGTGTAAATTACAGCGGCGACTCGTGGATGTTTGGCGAGGGGACCAAGGAAGAAAATTTAACCAAAACAGTGTCCCTTTTCTTGTTAACGGCAACAAAAAATTTAAAACGCGTTTTGAAAGCTCGCCAAAAATTATATTTACTTTACAAAACGGTATTGATTTTTATTAATAAAGCAATTTTTGAAAATGGTGTAAATTACAGCGGCGGTTCGTGGATGTTTGGCGAGGAGTCTAAGGAAAAAATTTTAACCAAAACAGTGCAGCACGAACGGCACCTCTGTCTTAGCCTCCTCTGCAGAAATCAACGAGCCGCCGCTGGCGTAAAAAATATTCAACGCCAAAGTTAAGTTCCGCAAAATTGGTTGCCTACGACATCGAAATTTTCGTAAAAGTCATGACGAATTAAAAAATCTAGGCTCAAATGAGGGACAATTCCTCCCCCCCCCCCCTAATTTTAAAAATCAGCCTTTTCATTCAAGAGCTGTTCTAAAGAAATCGGTTGGTACATTTATTTTGTTCCTGTGACACTGACAGTAGTGACGTTTATGCGCTAGGTTTTCAAAATGTATTTATAGGTGTTAATTACAGCGGCGGCTCGTGGATGTTCAGCGAGGAGAATAAGGCAGAAAATTAGTGCAGCACGAGCGCCATCTCTGTCTTTGTCTCCTCTGCGGAAATCCACGAGCCGCCGCTGGTGTACAAAATATCCAACGCCAAGGTGAAGTTCTGCAAAATTGGTTGCCTACGGTTAATACATTTATTTTGTTCTTGTGACACTGACAGTAATGACGTTTATGCGCTACGTTTTCAAAGTTAATTTTTAGGTGTAAATTACAACGGCGGCTTGTGGATGTTCAGCGAGGAGGCTAATGAAGAAAATTAGTGCAGTAATTAATGCAGCACGAGCGCCATCTCTGGCTTAGCCTCCTCCACGGAAATCCACGAGCCGCCGCTGGTGTCAAAAATATCCAACGCCAAAGTAAAGTTGTGCAAAATTGGTTGCCTACGGTTGATACATTTATTTCATTCTTGTGACACTGACAGTAATGACGTTTATGCTCAACGTTTTCAAAATGCAATTTTTCCACCGCCATCTCTTATCGAAAATTATTAAAAAAAACATTACAAATACAGTGACTAGTTTCGTCCTATTCAGACATTGTCAAACAGTCTCTACAGTATGGATTACCACGTAATAACGGTCGCAATCATAAACCATAAACCACTTACATTTCTTTTCCCGGCGTTCATTTCCACCGCCATAAAAAATTAGAATAAACATACGGTACACATGTAAATTTACACATTGCAATAATTGCGCTTAAAAACACACTACAGCCTTTACAGTATGTAATGACGGTCGCAACCACCATCATGATTACTAGTGCTGTTCTTATAAACTAATATTAATCTATTTTCACATGTAATCATGGCCGCAACCATCATCATAATCTTATAAACTAATATTAATCAATTTTCACTTACATTTCTTCCCCCGCCGTGGCGTCCATTTGCCTCTACAGGTGCTGCTCGTCCATTTCCCACGCCGAAATCATCCGCGCACTTTCGCGATCACTTTAATTACACATTTTACACACCATTACGATTACAACAACGAGAATTACACCGAAAAAGTCCAAGAAAAAACAGCGGCGTCATAGTTAAACTCCGAGTGGTGGAAACAGTACCGCGGAGTCAAATCAGCTACCCGCGATCATCGATGTTTATCGATCGGGTTGATCGGGCGCGCCGCAACACCACCACGAAATTATGTCTAGCTCGTGTTAACGAAATTAATTAATGTCTACAATGTACGGTTTTTACACATACATTTCGTTTCGAGTTTAATATAACCACGAAATTATTACGTTGCTCTTCTTGCTAACGAAATTAATTAATTAAGTGCAAAAATACTGTCGTCCACGGTGACTTAATATATTGTTTAATGTACGCTTTTTAACACACATTTCGTTTCGAGTTTAATTATATTATTTCAGAAAAGTCCCTAATGATTCCCCATCTGTTAATGGTCGAGTGTTAAAGTTACTGATTGATCGAAGTTTTTTTTAGGTGGCAGCGTAATAAATAGTGAAACAAGGTGTAAGAGATGCGGAGAACGAGGCGGCCGGGTTTCAAACACCCCGCAGGTGTCTATGCACCCCGCGGATATTATAATTAAAAATAGTGTCGTGTCCCCCCCGCGCGTATCTTCCACATTGGATGCGCTTCTTTTATTTTTTGGCCCCGAACGAAAAGGTAATTTCACCGCAACACAAAAATCAATCATGTGTGTGTTAAAAAAGTGACGAAACGTTACAGTTATAAGTATTATAATTCCAATAGTTATGGAATGTCAGTTTTGACAAGTTGTCAGTTGGTTCCATATGATTACTCGCGGTGTTGCAATATCGAGTTTTCCTTGCACGGCAAAAGTATGCAAGACGCTTGAAATGATAACCGGCAACAGTGCGAGCGTGCAAAAAACATAACCACGAATTGTAAACAACGCGTCCTTAATGATTTCTCATGCGTACCAACCAAATTTCACCGCTAGATTTTGCATAGAAATTGGAACAACAACTAACTTCACGTCACACAACGATGACAGATATTGAATTTTTGATAGAGCCTTGAGAAGCCAAGGCCATTAACTACGCAAGGAGAATTTTAGGGTTGAAAACACCAAGAACTTAACAATTGTCAATTCATCATGGCATTAAAACGCCCAAGGTCATTAACTTCGCGAGAGGAAGAAGAATTTTAGAGTTGAAAACGCGAAGAACTTAATTTTCCAATTTATTAAAACGCCGAAGGTCATGAACTACGCAAGAAGAAGAAGAATTTTAGGGTGAAAAACACCAAGAACTTAATTTTACAATTTATTAGAACGCCCAAGGTCATTAACTTCGCAAGAGGAAGAAAAATTTTAGAGTTGAAAACGCGAAGAACTTAATTTTTCAATTTATTAAAACGCCGAAGGTCATTAACGACGCAAGAAGAAGAAGAATTTTAGGGTGGAAAACAACAAGAACTTAACAATCGTCAATTCATCATGGCATTAAAACGCCCAAGGTCATTAACTTCGCAAGAGGAAGAAGAATTTTAGAGTTGAAAACACGAAGAACTTAATTTTTCAATTTATTAAAACGCCGAAGGTCATTAACGACGCAAGAAGAAGAAGAATTCTAGGGTGGAAAACACCAAGAACTTAACAATTGCCAATTCATCATGGCGTTAAAACGCCCAAGGTCATTAACTTCGCAAGAGGATGAAGAATTTTAGAGTTGAAAACACGAAGAACTTAATTTTGCAATTTATTAAAACGCCGAAGGTCATTAACGACGCAAGAAGAAGAAGAATTTTAGGGTGGAGAACAACAAGAACTTAACAATTGCCAATTCATCGTGGCATTAAAACCCCCAAGGTCATTAACTTCGCAAGAGGAAGAAGAATTTTAGAGTTGAAAACGCCAAGAACTTAATTTTCCAATTTATTAAAACGCCGAAGGTCATTAACGACGCAAGAAGAAGAAGAATTTTAGGGTGGAAAACACCAAGAACTTAACAATTGTCAATTCATCATGGCATTAATCCGCCCAAGGTCATTAACTTCGCAAGAGGAAGAAGAATTTTAGAGTTGAAAACGCGAAGAACTTAATTTTTCAATTTATTAAAACGCCGAAGGTCATTAACGACGCAAGAAGAAGAAGAATTTTAGGGTGGAAAACAACAAGAACTTAACAATTGCCAATTCATCGTGGCATTAAAACCCCCAAGGTCATTAACTTCGCAAGAGGAAGAAGAATTTTAGAGTTGAAAACGCGAAGAACTTAATTTTTCAATTTATTAAAACGCCGAAGGTCATTAACGACGCAAGAAGAAGAAGAAGAATTTTAGGGTGGAAAACACCAAGAACTTAACAATTGTCAATTCATCATGGCATTAAAACGCCCAAGGTCATTAACTTCGCAAGAGGAAGAAGAATTTTAGAGTTGAAGACACCAAGAACTTAATTTTCCAATTTATTAAAACGCCGAAGGTCATTAACGACGCAAGAAGAAGAAGAATTTTAGGGTTGAAAAAACCAAGAACTTAACAATTGTCAATTCACCAAGGCATTAAAACGTCCAGGGTCATTAACTTCGCAAGAGGATGAAGAATTTTAGAGTTGAAAACACCAAGAACTTAATTTTCAAATTTATTAAAACTCCGAAGGTCATTAACGACGCAAGAAGAAGAAGAATTTTAGAGTGGAAAACACCAAGAACTTAACAATCGTCAATTCATCATGGCATTAATCCGCCCAAGGTCATTAACTTCGCAAGAGAAAGAAGAATTTTAGAGTTGAAAACGCGAAGAACTTAATTTTCAAATTTATTAAAACGCCGAAGGTCATTAACGACGCAAGAAGAAGAAGAATTTTAGAGTGGAAAACACCAAGAACTTAACAATTGTCAATTCATCATGGCATTAATCCGCCCAAGGTCATTAACTTCGCAAGAGGAAGAAGAATTTTAGAGTTGAAAACGCGAAGAACTTAATTTTCCAATTTATTAAAACGCCGAAGGTCATTAACGACGCAAGAAGAAGAAGAATTTTAGGATGGAAAACACCAAGAACTTAACAATTGTCAATTCATCATGGCTTTAATCCGCCCAAGGTCATTAACTTCGCAAGAGGAAGAAGAATTTTAGAGTTGAAAACACCAAGAACTTAATTTTCCAATTTATTAAAACGCCGAAGGTCATTAACGACGCAAGAAGAAGAAGAATTTTAGAGTGGAAAACACCAAGAACTTAACAATTGTCAATTCATCATGGCTTTAATCCGCCCAAGGTCATTAACTTCGCAAGAGAAAGAAGAATTTTAGAGTTGAAAACGCGAAGAACTTAATTTTTCAATTTATTAAAACGCCGAAGGTCATTAACGACGCAAGAAGAAGAAGAATTTTAGGGTGGAAAACAACAAGAACTTAACAATCGTCAATTCATCATGGCATTAAAACACCCAAGGTCATTAACTTCGCAAGAGGAAGAAGAATTTTAGAGTTGAAAACGCGAAGAACTTAATTTTCAAATTTATTAAAACGCCGAAGGTCATTAACGACGCAAGAAGAAGAAGAATTTTGGGTGGAAAACAACAAGAACTTAACAATTGTCAATTGATCATGGCATTAATCCGCCCAAGGTCATTAACTTCGCAAGAGGAAGAAGAATTTTAGAGTTGAAAACGCGAAGAACTTAATTTTTCAATTTATTAAAACGCCGAAGGTCATTAACGACGCAAGAAGAAGAAGAATTTTAGGGTGGAAAACAACAAGAACTTAACAATTGCCAATTCATCGTGGCATTAAAACCCCCAAGGTCATTAACTTCGCAAGAGGAAGAAGAATTTTAGAGTTGAAAACGCGAAGAACTTAATTTTTCAATTTATTAAAACGCCGAAGGTCATTAACGACGCAAGAAGAAGAAGAATTTTAGGGTTGAAAAAACCAAGAACTTAACAATTGTCAATTCACCAAGGCATTAAAACGTCCAGGGTCATTAACTTCGCAAGAGGATGAAGAATTTTAGAGTTGAAAACACCAAGAACTTAATTTTCAAATTTATTAAAACTCCGAAGGTCATTAACGACGCAAGAAGAAGAAGAATTTTAGGGTGGAAAACACCAAGAACTTAACAATTGTCAATTCATCATGGCATTAAAACGCCCAAGGTCATTAACTTCGCAAGAGGAAGAAGAATTTTAGAGTTGAAGACACCAAGAACTTAATTTTCCAATTTATTAAAACGCCGAAGGTCATTAACGACGCAAGAAGAAGAAGAATTTTAGGGTTGAAAAAACCAAGAACTTAACAATTGTCAATTCACCAAGGCATTAAAACGTCCAGGGTCATTAACTTCGCAAGAGGATGAAGAATTTTAGAGTTGAAAACACCAAGAACTTAATTTTCAAATTTATTAAAACTCCGAAGGTCATTAACGACGCAAGAAGAAGAAGAATTTTAGGGTGGAAAACACCAAGAACTTAACAATTGTCAATTTATCATAACATTAAAACGGCCAAGGTCATTAACTTCGCAAGAGAAAGAAGAATTTTAGAGTTGAAAACGCGAAGAACTTAATTTTTCAATTTATTAAAACGCCGAAGGTCATTAACGACGCAAGAAGAAGAAGAATTTTAGGGTGGAAAACACCAAGAACTTAACAATTGTCAATTCATCATGGCGTTAAAACGCCCAAGGTCATTAACTTCGCAAGAGGAAGACGAATTTTAGAGTTGAAAACGCGAAGAACTTAATTTTTCAATTTATTAAAACGCCGAAGGTCATTAACGACGCAAGAAGAAGAAGAATTTTAGGGTGGAAAAAACCAAGAACTTAACAATTGTCAATTCACCAAGGCATTAAAACGTCCAGGGTCATTAACTTCGCAAGAGGATGAAGAATTTTAGAGTTGAAAACACCAAGAACTTAATTTTCAAATTTATTAAAACTCCGAAGGTCATTAACGACGCAAGAAGAAGAAGAATTTTAGAGTGGAAAACACCAAGAACTTAACAATCGTCAATTCATCATGGCATTAAAACACCCAAGGTCATTAACTTCGCAAGAGGAAGAAGAATTTTAGAGTTGAAAACGCGAAGAACTTAATTTTCCAATTTATTAAAACGCCGAAGGTCATTAACGACGCAAGAAGAAGAAGAATTTTGGGTGGAAAACAACAAGAACTTAACAATTGTCAATTCATCATGGCTTTAATCCGCCCAAGGTCATTAACTTCGCAAGAGAAAGAAGAATTTTAGAGTTGAAAAGCGAAGAACTTAATTTTTCAATTTATTAAAACGCCGAAGGTCATTAACGACGCAAGAAGAAGAAGAATTTTAGGGTGGAAAACAACAAGAACTTAACAATCGTCAATTCATCATGGCATTAAAACGCCCAAGGTCATTAACTTCGCAAGAGGAAGAAGAATTTTAGAGTTGAAAACGCGAAGAACTTAATTTTTCAATTTATTAAAACGCCGAAGGTCATTAACGACGCAAAAAGAAGAAGAATTTTAGGGTGGAAAACACCAAGAACTTAACAATTGTCAATACATCATGGCATTAAAACGCCCAAGGTCATTAACTTCGCAAGAGGAAGAAGAATTTTAGAGTTGAAAAGCGAAGAACTTAATTTTCCAATTTATTAAAACGCCGAAGGTCATTAACGACGCAAGAAGAAGAATTTTGGGTGGAAAACAACAAGAACTTAACAATTGTCAATTCATCATGGCATTAATCCGCCCAAGGTCATTAACTTCGCAAGAGGAAGAAGAATTTTAGAGTTGAAAACGCGAAGAACTTAATTTTTTAATTTATTAAAACGCCGAAGGTCATTAACGACGCAAGAAGAAGAAGAATTTTGGGTGGAAAACAACAAGAACTTAACAATTGTCAATTCATCATGGCTTTAATCCGCCCAAGGTCATTAACTTCGCAAGAGAAAGAAGAATTTTAGAGTTGAAAAGCGAAGAACTTAATTTTCCAATTTATTAAAACGCCGAAGGTCATTAACGACGCAAGAAGAAGAATTTTGGGTGGAAAACAACAAGAACTTAACAATTGTCAATTCATCATGGCATTAATCCGCCCAAGGTCATTAACTTCGCGAGAGGAAGAAGAATTTTAGAGTTGAAAACGCCAAGAACTTAATTTTCCAATTTATTAAAACGCCCAAGGTCATTAACTACACAAGAATTTTAGGGTAACAATTTTCCAATTTATCATAGGATTAGGGCTAAAAACACTAAGAACTTATCAAGGCAACAATTATTCCAATTCATCACGGAATTAAAACGCCATCATCGAAAGGAGGCGGCGGCGGAATTGAAAAATTTCTTTTGACAGCGCCCCCCTCCCCACCCGCGCATACAAAGCCGCCGAAACCGAAAAGGGTGATAAGTTATTAAGGGCGGAGATTGTACATCTCTAAATCCTGAATAATCGCTCGGTGCGCCTTGACGTTGAAACAAAAACGGGGCCGAAGATGGATTCCGCAATTCTCGAATGCAAATGAGCCGTAAAAGATCGGGGCGGCGGCTTAGGGGGGGCCGCAGTCGAATGTTGGAGCGGTTTTAATTAACGGCCCTTAATTGCTCGACCGCGGGGGGCACCTAGCGGGTAAGAAGACGGATAATCAACCCCCCCACCCCCCGCGGCTAATTAGCGGTTCGTTGCCGAAAAATTCACCAGGTGGCTTCCGTGTCGGGAAAGTAAATAGAAGGGGGACAACGCGTTCGACTCAGTTTTTCTTTGATTTATTTATTCATTGCAAGTCTATTGCAATTTTTGATGAGGGGTTGGAAAATTTATTATTCATTTGTAATAGTAATTTACGTAACAAGTTCTGAAAGTGATATTTTACGGGATGAGTAGGAAGTCCCGTAAAAGCATTTAAGAAAAAGATTTTTTAAAAAATGTGCCATCGATGGGACTCGAACCCGCACCTCATTGATTTGTATCCAAGCACGCTGCACATTGATCCACAATCCAAAAATTAATGTACCGCGTGTGTATTACAATTTTTGATGAGGGGTGTGGGTGGAAAATGCAAGTTTGGAAAATTGCAGCGCGTAAACTGATTCACTTGATAAATGTCATTACTGTCACTGTCATAATTTAACAAAATAAATGCATTCACCGTAGGCAACCAAACATACTTAACTGTAAATTAGTGTAAAAAATCTAGGAATATATTTCTTGCTATTTTTGTTTTCACAATTTATTGCTAGAAATTAAATTTTCAACTTTTTCATCGCAATTTTTTTATTTACAATAAAACTTAAAAATGACTGTAACTCACTTATTTTTAGAAATAACTATATCGTATGTTATATCGGATTAAAGAGAAAAAAATAGTCTTTTGAATGAGGCCACAGCCAACTATGGTTTCCATTTAAAAAAATGTAAGTTTGCGTCATATCTCGGAAAATGATGGCGTTAAAAATTTTCAGAATTTATTTTATTAATCTGCGTAAAATTATCTACAACTTTGTCCTTAACAATTTTTTTCCATCTGTCATAATAACCGAGATATATTTATTTGAAAAATTTGACACTTTTGACACATTTTCCAAAATATCCAGTTACCCTTCACTTATTTGAAAAACTTGAAAGTGCCATCTCGTTGGGCTCGTAAAACTGCACTTCTTTGCCCATTCAACCGTTCCTCTATCTCTCATAGTTTCCGAGATCCCCATAGAGAACATCGAAAAAAAAAACTCACCCTGTATATATACAAGGTGAGTTTTTGTCGATGTCATATGTGATATCGGATTAAAGAAAAAAAATAGTCTTTCGAATGAGGTTATGGCCAACTATGGTTTGCATTAAAAAAAATGCAAGTTTGCGTCGTATCTCGGAAAATAATGGCGTTAAAAATTTTCTGAATTTATTTTATTAATCTGCGTAAAATTACCTACAACTTTCTCCTTGACAGTTTTTTTCTATCTGTCGTAATAACCGAGATATATTTATTTAAAAATTTGACACTTTTGACACATTTTCCAAAATATCTAGTTACCCTTCACTTTTTTGAAAAACTTGAAAGTGTCATCTCATTGGACTCGTAAAACTGCACTTCTTTGCCCATTCAACCGTTTCTCTATCTCTCATTGTTTGCGAGATCCCCATAGAGAAAATCGAAAAAAAAAACTCACCCTGTATATATACAAGGTGAGATTTTTTTCGATGTCATATGTGATATCGGATTAAAGAAAAAAAAATAGTCTTTCGAATGAGGTCATAGCTAACTATGGTTTCCATTAAAAAAAATGTAAGTTTGCGTCATATCTCGGAAAATAATGGCGTTGAAAATTTTCTGAATTTATTTTATTAATCTGCGTAAAATTACCTACAACTTTGTCCTTGACAATTTTTTTCCATCTGTCATAATAACCGAGATATATTAATTTGAAAAATTTGACACTTTTGACACATTTTCAAAAATATCTAGTTACCCTTCACTTTTTTGAAAAACCTGAAAGTGTCATCTTATCGAGCTCGTAAAACTGCACTTCTTTGCCCATTCAACCGTTTCTCTATCTCTCATAGTTTCCGAGATCCCCATAGAGAACATCGAAAAAAACTCACCCTGTATATATATACAAGGTGAGTTTTTTTCGATGTCATATGTGATATCGGATTAAAGAAAAAAAATAGTCTTTCGAATGAGGTCATGGCCAACTATGGTTTCCATTAAAAAAAAATGTAAATTTGCGCCATATCTCGGAAAATAATGGCGTTAAAATTTTTCTGAATTTATTTTATTAATCTGCGTAAAATTACCTACAACTTTGTCCTTGACATTTTTTTTCCATCTGTCATAATAACCGAGATATATTAATTTGAAAAATTTGACACTTTTGACACATTTTCTAAAATATCTAGTTACCCTTCACTTTTTGAAAAACTTGAAAGTGTCATCTTATCGGGCTCGTAAAACTGCACTTCTTTGCCCATTCAACCATTCCTCTATCTCTCAGAGTTTCAGAGATCCCCATAGAGAACATCGAAAAAAAACTCACCCTGTATATATACAAGGTGAGTTTTTTTTCGATGTCATATGTCATATCGGATTAAAGAAAAAAAAATAGTCTTTCGAATGAGGTCATGGCCAACTATGGTTTGCATTAAAAAAAATATAAGTTTGCGTCATATCTCGGAAAATAATGGCGTTAAAAAATTTCTTAATTTATTTTATTAATCTGCGTAAAATTACCTACAACTTTGTCCTTGACAATTTTTTTCCATCTGTCATAATAACCGAGATATATTAATTTGAAAAATTTGACACTTTTGACACATTTTCCAAAATATCTAGTTACCCTTCACTTTTTTGAAAAACTTGAAAGTGCCATCTTATCGGGCTCGTAAAACTGCACTTCTTTGCCCATTCAACCGTTTCTCTATCTCTCATTGTTTGCGAGATCCCCATAGAGAAAATCGAAAAAAAAACTCACCCTGTATATATACAAGGTGTGTCTGTAAGTAAGAATACTTTTTTTGCTTTTCTTTGCAGAACCGAATGATGCCGCAGGACTCTACGCAGGATCGAATTTGGGTCGATGAAGATCACCTTCGCAAGGAAGAAACAACTGAAAATTGTCTGCGAGATATTCCTGCAAGAGTTACCACCCAAAAAATTATAGCCAAGTCCATTATGCCGCAGTGTCCGGAAGGAAACGGGACCGCCGTCACCTCAAAAGTGTGCAAAGAACAAGTTATCGAACGGCATTTTGCCACTTGAACAATCTCGATGTGGACGTGCAAGTTTTCCAGCAGGATGGGGCAACTGCCCAAACAGGCTGCCTTCTCCAATCGTTTGATTTCAAGACAAGACATATCCTTCAAGACACCCAGACGGATCAAGGAAATGTCTGCCTTCTCCGAGAGATGTTCCCCGATTTCATTTCAAGACGTCCGGATGGTTTCATGGTTTGATGCCGTTAGTTGAGTCGATTGTGCCGACTAGGGTGTCACAGCGCCCATCACTTCAAAAGTGTACACGTAACAAGATGATATTGAACAGGATTTTGCAACGTGAACAATCTCGATGTGGACGTACAAATGTTCCAGCAGGATGGGGCAACTGCCCAAATAGGTCGTTTGATTTCAAGACATATCCTTCAAGAATCCCTAAAACTTAATTAAAATTGAAAATCCTTACTTGTCGCAAAAGCTTTAAATAAATTAAACGTCTTTAATTTGTCGGCTTGTGTTCCCTTTTCGTACGAAAGAACTGCGCTTTACGCAGTCTAACCAACCTAGTTGTACTAAATGCTGCGGTATAGAATTCCAATATTTCCAAGGTGTTTTAAGATATTTCTTTAAGACGCTTTTCAATAAAATTATAACGAAGTTGGCAGTTTCGTTGATTTATGTTGGTAAACAACCGTAACGTAACCGGTGCCGTCCTAATCCACTTGAAAAGCTTCTTAACCTCTTCACGCCCAGGTTGACACATGTGGCGACAAGCAAAGAAAAGAAAACAAAAATATTATACAAAAAAAAAATAGCGCCATCTGTGGAGTATTTTTTTCATATTTTTTTGCATAATTGAGAATTTTGTGACAGTGGAATATTTTAAAACAATAACAAGTAATTTTTCAGTAAACCTGGGACATCACGCCCAGGTTGCCACATGTGATGACAACCAAAAAAAAGAAAACAAAAACATTGTACAAAAAAAAATAGCGCCATCTGTGGAATATTTTTTTTCATATTTTTTTGCATAAATGAGAATTTTGTGACAGTGAAATAGCGCCATCTGTGGAATATTTTTTTTCATATTTTTTGCATAAATGAGAAGTTTGTGACAGTGGAATATTTTTAAACAATAACAAAAAAATAATTTTTTGGTAAACCTGGGATTATGGTATAGCCCAATCAAAGTGGTTAAAGAAACATCTCGAATCACCACGGAAATATTGCAATACTATACTGCTCAAGTACAAATGTACTGTAATGTCATACCATGTTCAATATGTACTGTAATGTCATACCATGTTCAATATGTACTGTACTTAAAAAAAAAGTTCTACGTTTTGATTACTTTTTTTTGGACCACCCTGTATGTGCTATACACAGTGTAACAAATCAAGTTGTACTAAACACTGTGGTACTACTCAAGTAATATGTACTGTACTTAATAAAATAGCTCTACGTTTTGATTACTTTTTTTTTAACCACCCTGTATGTGCTATACACAGTCTAACAAATCTACTTGTACTACTCAAGTAATATGTACTGTACTTAATAAAATAGTTCTACGATTTGATTACTTTTTTTTGGACCACCCTGTATGTGCTATATACAGTCTAACAAATCAAGTTGTACTAACTACTGCGGTACTACTCAAGTCATATGTACTGTACTTAATAAAAATAGTTCTACGTTTTGATTTTTGTTTTTTTGGACCACCCTGTATGTGCTATACACAGTCAGCAGTACTACTCAAGTAATATGTACTGTACTTAATAAAATAGCTCTACGTTTTGATTACTTTTTTTTTAACCACCCTGTATGTGCTATACACAGTCAGCAGTACTACTCAAGTAATATGTACTGTACTTAATAAAATAGCTCTACGTTTTGATTACTTTTTTTTTAACCACCCTGTATGTGCTATACACAGTCTAACAAATCTAGTTGTACTACTCAAGTAATATGTACTGTACTTAATAAAATAGTTCTACGTTTTGATTACTTTTTTTTTGACCACCCTGTATGTGCCATACACAGTCTAACAAATCTAGTTGTAGTAAATACTGCGGTACTACTCAAGTAATATGTACTGTACTTAATAAAGTAGTTCTACGTTTTAATTACTATTTTTTTACCGCCCTGTATGTGCTATACACAGTCTAACAAATCTAGTTGTACTAAATACTGCGGTACTACTCAAGTAATATGTACTGTACTTAATAAAATAGTTCTAAGTTTTGATTTCTTTTTTTTTGGACCACCCTGTATGTGCTATACACAGTCTAACAAATCTAGTTGTACTAAATACTTCGGTACTATTCAAGTACAATGTACTGTAATGTCATACCATGTACAATATGTGCCAACTATTAATAAAACAGTTCTACATTTCAATTACTTTTCTTTTAGGTCACCCTGTATGTGCCGAAAACAGTCTAACCAATCTAGTGGTACTAAGTACTGTGGTACTACTCAAGTACAATATACTGTAATGCCATACCATGTAAAATATGTGCTAAATATTAATAAAACAGTTCTATATTTAGATTACTTTTCTTTTGGGTCACCCTGTATCTGCCAAAAACAGTCTAACCATTCTAGTGGTACTAAATACTGTGGTACTACTTAAGTACAATGAACTGTAATGTAAAAAATAATAATAAAACAGTTCTACATTTCGATTACTTTTCTTTTGGGTCACCCTGTATCTGCCAAAAACAGTCTAAGCAATCTAGTTGTACTAAATACTGTGGTACTACTATAGTACAATGTACTGTAATGTCATACCATGTACAATATGTGCCAAATATTAATAAAACAGTTCTACATTTCAATTACTTTTCTTTTGGATCACCCTGTATGTGCTATACACAGTCTAACCATTCCAGTTGTACTAAATACTGCGGTACTACTCAAGTACAATGTACTATAATGTAAAAAATAATAATAAAACATTCTACATTTCGATTACTTTTCTATTGGGTCATCCTGTATCTGCCAAAAATAGTCTAACCAATCTAGTTGTACTAAATATTGTGGTGCTACTCATATACAATGTACTGTAATGTCATACCATGTACAATATGTGCTAAATATTAATAAAAAATTTCTACATTTTGTCTACTTTTCCTTTGCGACACCCTGTATATGCTATACACAGTCTAACCAATCTAGTGATACTAAATACTGTGGTACTACTCAAGTACAATGTACTGTAATGTAAAAAATAATAATAAAACAGTTCTACATTTCGATTACTTATCTTTTGGGTCACCCTGTATGTGCCAAAAACAGTCTAAGCAATCTAGTTGTACTAAATACTGTGGTACTACTCAAATACAATGTACTGTAATGTCATACCATGTAAAATATGTGCCAAATATTAATAAAACAGTTCTACATTTTGATTACTTTTCTTTTGGGCCACCCTGTATGTGCCGAAAACCGTCTAACCAATCTAGTGGTACTAAATACTGTGGTACTACTCAAGTACAATTTACAGAAATGTCATATAATGTATAATATGTGCTAAATAATAATAAAACCGTCCTGCATTTCGATTACGTTTCTTTTGGGTCACCCTGTATGTGCTATACACAGCCTAAACAATCTAGTCGTACTAAATGCTGCGGTAATACTCAAGTACAATGTACTGTAATGTCGACTACATTTTTTTGGGCCACCCTGTATGTAAATATTTATACCGTGTGTTTAAGTTAACGGGCGAACGTGGGAATTTAACATCGCAAAAAAACCACATTTATTCATTTTGCTGCATCCCCGAGTATTTTCGAGATTAAAAATAATACCCATGTTCAGAATTTAAAAATCCATCACCCCTTAACTCAAACACCCGGTATATGATGGAAAAAAATATTAGCCTGCAGGTCGAATTTGAACCAGCGCCCTCTATATTTCCAGTACAGCACTAACTAACCGAGCTATACCGAGGCCTCGTTGCCAAAATTACACCTATTCCAAAGTAGAGGCGGGCAAAATGAGTCGACTCCCAACAAACGAGTCATTTCGTCCACCTCTATTCCAAAGCCATTTAGCGTACTCATTATTCTACCCTGTAAACATTTACTCTCGCAGCAGTAGGCATTTTTGTTGGTAGCAAAAAAGTTACTAACAATTTGGTTATGTCATTGCATTTTTTTGGTTATGTGTAGTGCAATGTTGCACATTTTAGTCTCGCCGCAGTGGGCTTTGTTGGCAGTCAAAAAATTACTAACAATATGGTCATATCATCGCATTTTTTTGGTTATGTGTAGTGCAATGTTATACATTTTATTCTTGCTGCAGTAGGCTTTGTTGAGGTGGTAGTCAAAAATAATTTGATTGCCATTACATTTTTTGGTTGTACTAGATTTTTCTTTATTGACCAACCAGATCTGGTGATTTTTTTTATAATGTTGGATACTCTGGTTGTAATTGTGACTTTTGCCTTTGAAATAAATTTGAGGTTATATTTTCCACTTGGCTGTCATATACTTAACACGTTGACCGCTTTGTCAGTCACCAGTGAATGACACTGATGCATTCCATTCTAGAAATAACTGCTAATGTTTAAAATGACATTAGCAGTTATTTCTAGAACTGTAATACATTTAGGATTCATCATTTAGCTGTTTTATTTAAATTTCAGAGTTTTCCATACCACAATTCTCATTCTTAGTGATGCCACTGAATTTCTGTTAGTTAGGTTAGGTTTTAAGGGCTGCCTACTATTTTTGAATTTTTGATCTCACGGTATACACACGGAAACACAGTTGCATGCGACCGGATGAACACGATTTCATGACAATCTGCATTTTGAGAGAATCTCGAGAAACATGGGCGGCAACTAAGGCGATGGATGTGTTGAAGATGGAGTTGAGTGCAATAGGTAAGTGCTGCGAACATCACACACAAACATTATGAAATAAATTGTGTGTATTTTTGTAAATTTTGTAGATCATTTAAATTTGTTTGTAAACGATTAGGTAATAGTAGATTGTTTGACAATTTTTGAAAGCTTTGTTTTGCATGTGAGTACCAATTTACATTTACGAACTCGTAGGTTGAGTAAATTCAAGGTACGAGCATGCAATGTAGCTTTCAAAACATGTTGAACACTCTACTTTTCCTACGACCAAACATTTTCTTACGTATGTTTCAATCATAATTTTTCTCAAATGTATTATTAGTGACAAAACATTCTTAACTTCTGATCTAAATTTACTTATTACTATTTTAGAATCGATTAATAAATAATTATTTGTTCGTCACTACCCATTTTATATTAATGATTTTGACACATTTGTTGAAGTTTAAGGATTTCACATTCAAAACTTGTTTTGAAAATTCAATTTTCAAGCCTGACATTACTTGTCAAAAGTGACAAATAGACGTTTGACAACTTTCAATTCAATCTGTTTTTGGGAGCGGTTGTAGGAAAAAATGAATAATTAACCGTTAGCAAGTGAAATACTTTATAAAAATTGTTTATTAACGCTAACAGTTCATATCCATATACAAGATGTAAGAAAATTAGATCTTAGGTTCTTAACGCAGTCCGAACTCCACAATTTAATAAAACAATGGAAGTCGAGCACACGATCCAATAATTTTGCTATATTTATCATACACAAAAAAACCAGCCAACGTAAAACAACCGACTTTCCCCTCTCATACATCAGATTTAAAATAATCCGTATATATACTACTTAACATACATTCACCTCTCTAGAATCTAGTTAGCACTTAGTTGGGCATCGGGGTCGTCGGCACGTTCAGCAACAGGTTCTGCCCGGTCGGCAGGTACGACACCTGCCTCGACCTCGACAGCTGGTAGGCGATGTCCTCGGCCGCCTCGATCCTCCTGAGCTCCACCAGGCCCTCGCCGGCGTCCCCGAACGCCTTGGCCAGCAGGATGGCGGCCTGGGCGTCCCCCTCCGCCGAGACGATGGTCGCCTTCTTGTTCTGCTCGGCCTTCTCCACCAGGAACCGGGCCTTCTCGGCGTCCTGCTGCGCCACCTGCTTCAGCTCGACGGCCTGCGTGAACTCCCTGCCGAAGGTCAGATGGGTGATCGAGATGTCGTCGAGGATGACGCCGAACTGGGCCGCCCTCTCGGTCAGGTCGTTGCTGACGCGCTGCGACACGAGGTCGCGCTGCGTGATCAGCTCGCCGGCGTCGAACTGGGCCACGACCGCCTTCAGGACCTCCGTCGTGATCGACGGCAGGACCCTCTCCTCGTAGTCCTGGCCGAGGATCGTGTAGATCTTCGGCAGTTGGTCCGGTATCGGTCTGAATAAAATGCGGAGTGTGATGTTGACGTTTTGCAAATCTGGAATGAAAAAATTGCGAGTCAAAGATAGTTTGACATTTTCTGAAAATCCCGATAGTCGTTGAAGTAATGTTGGCTGCCTGGAATTCTCCAGTGCAGTTCATTTTGTTTATTTTGACATCTTTTTTTGAGGTTACTTGTTTTAAAAATAGTTTAGGTAATGTCTACGCGACCGACCATCCGACGGTCGAATTACATACGATATTTAACCGTCGGACGGTCGAATTAAGGACGATATTTAACCGGCGGATGGTCGAATTACATGTCATATTTGACCGGTAGACGGCAACACGAAATTAAATATGTATACTATAGGATAACTTAGTATCTATCTGTCTGACGGAAGGCAATTATTTCTGTTCTCTAATCTAAAATAGTCAATTAACCATAATCATTCATGAGTAATTAGAGCAAAAGGAATCAATTTAAATTGAAATGAAAGAATTCTGCCAATTTTCCATATTTAAAAAAATATTGGAAAAAAAAAACGGTCAAGGTAAACACCCACTTCCGGCGTACAGAATTTTACCAAAAGTGGGTAGAAATAAACGATCTTAAACCAATGTTATTTCGCTAGTAGTACTATACCTCATTTAATAACCAGGCGGACTAAATCAAATTATAGCCGCGAAAATGCGTTGTTGTGATTGGCCAAACGGGCGCCGTTTTTACACAGGCCCAAACTGCTTAAAACAGTAATGGCCGTTCTTATGATCAGCTGATCTCTCGCCGTTCCTTGGATTAGGAAAATGTAAATTAATTGCTAGTTTAGCAAGCGAAGCATCAGACAAAGATTTTGAAAATCTTCTGAAACAGTTGGATAAGTGTGTAGACATGATGTCCAACAATATTTATTCATTAACTATCAACGTTGCAGAAGAAGTAACAGATATCCATGATGTGCTTGATAACTTAGAAACTTCTAATAATATAATTGAGGAGGAATCAATAGATCACTGCAGTAATAATTCGCATAATTCAGAAAGCCTTTCTGAACCTTCTACCTTGGGGTTGAATCAACATTGTAACAATGCAGAAATGTCATCTGAACTTTCAGTGTTGAATGTCTCCGAAATAAAAATATCCCATACAAACAAGACCAAGAGGTCGTTCGAAAGGACTAAATCAAACAGTAATACGTTTGAAACGGTAATAGGTTTGACAAAGAAGAAGAAAGCAGTGATACCATTTAAAAAAGTTCTTACTATAATAAGTAAGACTTCGCTGCAGAAGTTCAAGTAATTAATTACTACTTTATTATATTTTAATAAACTGCAGCTAAACATATGTTTAATATTTTCTATTTAAAAAATTAATAAACACAGAAAAAAACGATCTAATAACCTAATTAGTGCCTGGATTTTTAAAAAGATGGACATGGTGGACTTGAAAGATTTAAAAGATTTAAATATTAAAATTACTGTAGTTGTAAGGGGGATATTAAAAAAAATTGTAGAAGAAAATACTCTTTTAACCCTTTAACTGCGGCTGTCGTCAATAAGCGACTCGGGTAAACTTTACCGTAACTACGGCTGTCATCAATAAGCGATTCACATATTTTTTGCCGTTCTTTTATGCCGTGAATCACTTATTGACGACCACTAGTAACATGATACGTTGGTTCAAATGGAATAAAATTTATCGAATTTTCAGTCTTTGTTTTTTTGCGTTCAGGCAGCCAGTTTCTTGAAAACTTTTTAGTAGCTAAAGGGTTAAAGATAAAATATCAGATATATTTCAAAGAAAATGGAGCATGGAAATGTCCAATTTGTAATATTGACATTGGTAATTCGGGATCCATAAGGTGCGAAAATGTTTTAATTGGATGCATGTAAATTGCGTTCAACCATTACAGAAATGTTCTTTTTTTATTGCACAGAATGTCAAAAATATAGTAGATTGTGTGTCTAGGGCAATTAGAATCGTAGCGTCAATAAACTACAGAGAGGATTGTCGTGAATGGTTTAAACAATTACGCATTTTGACTTTACCGTGCCTGTACATTCTGGAATGTTTAATGTATGTTCTCAAAAATTTGCACCAATATAGGATGCACCAAGAGAGCCATGGATATGAAACCAAGTCTGCATTATCTATAAAATTAAATTATTTTCGACACACCAAGTCTCAAAACGGAGTCAACTACTATGGCCCTAAATTATTTAATGTTTTACCTTCTGAAATAAAATCACTCGGGGAAGATCAATTTCACAATGTAATCAAAAACTATCTCATTCATAAAGCTTTCTACAGCATTCAAGAATGTTTGTCTGGTGGGTTTTCTGATATTACCAATTACCAATAGGACTTTTTTTAATGTATGTTGTATTACTTTATATCATTTTCTCTCTTATATTCGTTGTTATGTCATATTATTTATTTTTTAAATTTTACATAATGTATTATCACATATACACAATTTTAATATGTTTGTTGTGTCATATATAAATCTATTTTTACCATGTTAACTTATTTATTCTTTTAAATTTTACATACTGTATTTTCACATATATACACAATTTTTAATATGTTTGTTATCTCATTTATAAACCAACTTTTAACATGTTAATTTATTTATTGCCTTATTTTAAGTGTGATAACCACTATAAAAAAAACTTTTAATTACACGTTATTTGTGCAAATTTAACTACACTCGTAATAGTTACGATATACTTAAACATTTGTTTTTTTTTACCTTACACAATGTTAGTAATAGATAGATTATTATATTTTACTAACCCCATTTCTTATTTTTAATTTTAATTACCTTAACTGTCTGTTTATAGTTAAGTTATATTATACAATTATTTCCGACGTGTGTAAACTATGTTATTAGCACAAATAAATATTATTATTATTATTATTATTATACTATTTTTTCGTCAACCGCTACATCTACTGTCCGACAAAAATTTACCCGGACTGTTATTTCATCGTAGCCTAGCAACCTCTCGGTGTACTGGAATTATCAATTTTCGATTAATGGTGTCAAGTCGGAAAGCCGTCACTTTCATGGCGGTTGACGAAAAGTAAAATTATTTTATTCTATGTCATCTTTTGGAGTCTGCCAGGGCCTACCTACAAATACTAAAGTCAATCCCACACACTCTGTATGTTTAAAAACACTTGCCATTCAGCATAATGACATTATTTAAATTTGAAGTCTGGTTACGTTTTATTGTTGCATATACATGTTTTGTTATCTATTAAAAAAATATACAGTATGTTTTTTTTAAAACGTCAGTTTTATCCGAGTCTACGAAACGTTCGATGCACACTTAAAATATGATTTAAATTGAAAATAAACCATGGAAGCGTAAATATAAATGATACCATCAAGTCGGAGAAAGTAACATGATGGCCACATCACCATTTTTTTTTATTCATTAGAAGAATTAGTTGCAAAAAGTATTTTTCCGCATCTTATTAAATAATATAAACGTTGTTAAATCGTTTAATATTGAGAAAGCTATCCATTACTGGGCCGAATCATTTTCTCTACAGGTGACGTCCAATCAAATGATGGCGATTTCATTATTCAACAGGTGATGTCCAATCAAATGATAGCGGTTTCATTATTCAACAGGTGACGTCCAATCAAATGATAGCGGTTTCATTGCCCAACAGTTTAGTTGTTACTATGGTTACGATTCGTTTTTTGTCGGCAAACTGCCGCAATTTCCAAATAGAAAAATTCTTCGTTATAATTTAATACGAACAGAAAAATCTTTAGGTAATTATTTAATATGATGCGAAAAAGTATAGTATTAAACTCGTGAACAAGTTGGCCATCGTTACTCTGGTGAATTGCAAACTTCAGCCCTCGTGGCAATGGCCAACTTTCTCACTCGTTTAACAATATACTATAATTCATTTAACAAATTACACGAAACTATCTCCAAGTAATGTATTTTTGCTTTTGGTTTAAAAAGTCAATATTTTTGAATGGTTCTGAATATTAAAATAAAAATATGCGTCCCCAAATATCATTTGAATTTTTACGTATATCTTTATGAAATTTAGTATGGTGTTTTTAGGGAATAAAGTCGACATGTGAACTATTTGGAATTTGGAAATTGCGGCAGTTGACAAAAAACGAATCGTAACCATAGTAACAACTAAACTGTTGGGCAATGAAACCGCTATCATTTGATTGGACGTCACCTGTGGAATCTATTAAAATCAATTCATCAATTATTACGATAAAAAACGGCTTCCAGAGATTTTTTTTAAATACATTGAGGCACTCAACGTGTTAAATATTAAAATAATGTTTATAAAATTTTGACAAGAAAGTTTGACATACGTGATGTCAATTTGAAACATTTCAAAAATCCCACGTAGCATCTATGTATTCTGCGAGTCCAAGTTATTCTCTCACTAGGGGGTAATGAACAACAACATTACATCCCTCACTTATTACACCCGATTTTTAATAAATGTTATTTAAGATTTCGAAAAAAAAACAACAGACTACCGAACGTTAGTTCAAACTCCGTCCACAAGAGACACTTATATCTAGTACAATACCTTTGCTGCCGGTCACCACTGGAACGTTTCTAGGTCGAGATCGCACGTCGAAGATGATGGGCCTTTGGACCCAGGGAACGAAAAAGTGCGTCCCCTCTCCGGTCACCTGATTTTTGATACCCGTAAACCTGTCGAATATAACGGCCCTGTGTCCGCCGTCGACTGAAAAAATCAACCTCGTTACAAACCCACCCCAACAAAAGTAACGCTTTTGATTACTCACCGTTGTACAGGGCCGAGTTGATGACGCCCCCGACGAGGGCAACTCCCAGTCCGAGCTGCCCGATCCTGTTGAATACCTGAGCCGCGGACATGACTTAAACTGGAAATGTAACGCTGTTAAATTTTGAGTGAATGCGGACGAGCACGCAGTTGGTCGGGTCGTTGCGCAATTACAGGTTATTTCGCTGGTTTAATGATTTTAACGCGACGGGGGGTTCGGGGGGCTGCTGAAAGCGACGGTTCGACTACTTACGGTGATTTAAAGGGTTGGTGCAAAAAGAAACCCTGACTGTGGGATTAAAATCTAAATGCGGGCCGGCTTTCCAACACGAGCTTCGGCAAAATGGTGACTTCTGTCAACTGGGGCACCAACGCGATAAACGAAAATTGTTGAATTATGTTTTAATTAAAATTCGATTCGGTTTATATTCATTTGTGCAATGAACCAGATTAGTTTCAATTAATAATATAAATATAAGTAAATAAATATATAAAATAATCTTACATTCAAACCTAGAATAGTACATCATGTGCACAAGAGATGTCATCAGTGACGGTTCGCGGCTTTGTATTTTCTGGATTGTAAGATCAATTACTTTATAAATTGTAAGGATTCTGCTTTCCAGTTTTTAAATTACCCTTCATTTTCGGCTCCGGGGCGGGACTTGTATCGGGTTCTAGCTCGTGGACATATATTTGAGCAGTGATCATATGGTAAATGGAGGGGGACTAGCAGTCCAAATGTATATACAGATCGAGTAAAGTACGTTTAGCACAGGCAAGCGTCTTCGTACCCGTTTCCACTCAAAGAATGTGTATCTTATTTCCAGCGCTCTCGCACCCATGGAATTTGCCTGTGCTAAACGTACTCGATCTGTATATATTATAGTCAAAGGTTCGCGGGTTTTTTTCTGGTACGGCCGAGGAACAAGAGGCGGTAATACAGATAGGTAGGGTCAGTTGCAGACGGCTGGCTGCGTGACCTTACCTATCTCCCTCGGCCGTACCAGAAAAAACCCCGCGAACCGTCACTGGATGTCATGTATTAAAGAATCGCAAGAATAAATATCTATGTTATACAAAACAAAGTGAATACTGTTTTATTATATTATTCTACATGTATAACGAATTAGAAACCTTCAGCATAATTAATAGCATTAAAGAATCCATTACGTATTAGTTGATATAGCATTTACACAAGAGATGGCGCACCATAAAGAACGTTATTAGCAAACATACACGAACATCATGTAACCCACTCTTCCCGGCGTAAAATTAAAAACCCAACGCTTAATTAATTTAAAGAATATCCACCACCTGCGAGTGTACCCCCTGCCACATTATCATGACAAGCCCCCAACCGACGTGAAGTTGCCAGCATTCCACCAACACAGTACAAATGTCAGCGCACTGCGGTTTTTAATTTACAAACCATTCCTTAACCGCCTAGAATTATTCCACAATCAACGATGGACTTGATAAAATGGAGCTCGAGCTTCCTACTAACACCGAATTGCGTCGACGAGTATTTCACAAACTTCAACTTCTTCGACGGTGAGTTTCCGCAGGAATCGAAGCACTTTCAACTGTTTAACGCTTGCAAATTGCAGGCGGCTGCTTTAAATCGACCCTGAGCAAATGCCTGGGCCTCGCCATAATCCTCGGCTCGGTGATGGTGAAGCTGCCGCAGATCCTAAAGATTTGGCGGAACAAGAGCGGCGCGGGGATCAGTCTGGTCGCCGTGCTGATGGATTTAAGTGCGATTACGATAAACGCCTCCTACAGCTACGTCAAAGCGTTTCCTTTTAGCGCGTGGGGAGACAGTGCCTTTCTGGGAGTACAAACGTTAATCATAGCAGTGATGGTTCTAGTCTATCGCGACAAGAGTTCTCAGGCGATCTTGCTGGGCGTCGTTTACACCGTCGTCCTTTTCGTATTGATCAGCGGGATCACCCCCGTGGGTACTTTATGGACCTTACAAGGCTTTAACATTCCAATATTGCTCTTCGGGAAATTCGCTCAGGCTCTCACGAACTGCTGTAACGGGCACACCGGGCAATTGTCCGGGATTACGGTCGTCATGCTGTTCGGGGGATCCCTGGCGAGGATATTCACCTCGATCCAGGAAACTGGAGACACGATGATCATTCTGACGTACACGTTCTCCACTTGCGCCAACGCGGTGATTTTATTCCAGCTTATTTATTACTGGAACGTCGACGTGAACGCTCCGCCGAAAACGAAGGAGGAGTAACGATTGGCGACTGTTGTTTTATAGTCGGGTATTGTATGCGTTTCTAATGTTTTGTAGTTGAATAAATGAACGATGCCGGTTATCTTTTCGAGTTGTTTGTTTTACAAAGGTGGTAATAAATATAACTCTGGCTTAAATTGACGTAGTACTGGCATTATATCGTGTGAGCCACAAAATTGGCTGTAAGATGAATGGAGTATGTCGCATATTATTACGTCATGAGACTGTCAAAAATGATGGTTGCAACTGTCAAAATAGTGATCGTCACCTGTCAAAAATGGTGATTTTCAACTATCAAAAATTGTGATTTGGCGGCTTTCAACTCCCAAAACGGAGATTTATAACTGTCAAAAAAGATAAATGAAGTACGTCGCATATTATTACGTCATGAGACTGTCAAAAATGAAGGTTGCGACTGTCAAAATAGTGATCGTCACCTGTCCAAAATGGTGATTTTCAACTATCAAAAATTGTGATTTGGTGGCTTTCAACTCCCAAAAAGGAGATTTATAACTTTAAAAAAATGGTGATGTGGCCATCATGTTACTTTCTCCGATGGTATCATCATTTATATATACACTTTCATGGTTTGTTTTCAATTTAAATCATATTTTAAATGTACATCGAGCAGATGAAACTGACGTTTAAAACATCAAAATTATAAGATGGAAAAATTATACATTAAATTCAAAAATTCAGTTTACTCAAAAACTAAAGAGATTTCGAAAAAAACTTATTCTTTGTAAGTTGTTCATTTTGGCATTCTCTACAATTATTATTAACATAAATTTTTTGCTGTAACTATTATCGTTTAATTATAAACCAAAAATGAAAAAAAAAAAAAATTTTTTTTCTCGAATAACAATGATTTTATGAAAAATGTTTTTAAACAAAATAATCTCATTTCTTTATTGTCTTCAATATTTGTTTAAATATTTTTAAGATATTTTTCATATTTAAGAAAATATTGGCAAAAAACAAAAAACAGCTAAGGTAAACATCCACTTCCGGTGTACGAAATTTCACCAAAAGCTTTTCAGTTCTTAGGATTATCAAATAAGATGTATGTTCAAAGTTTCATATCAATTGCTCTATTAGTTTTTGAGATACAGCGCGCACAGACACACACACAGCACACACACACAGACACAATTTTTTTTTTCTTTCCAGAAATTATTGAAATGGCATCTACGGACCCTAAAACGGATATTTATGTAAAAAAATTTTTTGAAAAAAAAATCACGATCACTACTTTCTCGTACTTCGTAACGGAGAAAGTAAAAATTTAATTTTCAACTGTTCGGAAATAGTGATTTGAAAATCTGCTTGGACGCTACTGTCCATAGAGCCGGACATGGTAATTATTTAAAAACACCCTGTTGTAGTTTTTAATACCCTTGAATTATATTAATCGTAGTAAATTCAATCGATTCAATAAATGAAAGATAAAAGTTAAACCTTATCTTTTCAAGTGGTTGATAAGAGGTGTAAATTTGTTTTTATTAGTTTAATCCTTAGGCTGTGTAAATATAGTTTATATAGTCAAAGGTTTAATCTTTACTGCAAAAAATTAAAACATATCTCTGTTACGAAACACAGCAATGCTATGAATTATAATTACATTCTTCAAGAACATTTTCCTTATCTTCGTTCCATGCCTGATAACGATTACATTTTTCAATAAGCTTAAAATCGAATCCGTTACCTTGAATTGTGGACGACGAATGTTTTATCTATCCAGTCCGTCCCAAATTACAATAAGTTAATATTTCACTAAACAATTGTTGAAATGTATGCAACCTTATTTGCACCTTTGTGTTATCTATTTTTACACGGTTGGCTGTTTAAAACAAAGAAACTGTATACTACGTAACTATGGTTTAATTGTATAAACGTATTCTACCAGTTATTAAAATCCTTCGCAATTAAGGGCGTTAAGTTCATTTTTGTTACCTATTGGAGCGCGGAACGATGCTTAACGAATAAGGCTGTAAATAATAATAATAAACAAATTAGAAACAACTTTACTTGTTGCAGAAAGCAAAATACACTTGTATTTTATTATTTAACATTCAATTTAAATGCGAAGCTGCACTGATGAGAGATAAATCTCGAAACGCGTCTGCAGATGGCCAATTACTTAATTTTCATATATTTTTAATTCAGTGGTATTTTTAGTTATTATCAAATTTGTTTCATCTAGTAACACTAGATAAGTTTAGCACTGTGTGTCCTTGTCAAAATGTTTTCTGGTTTTTTCATTTTAATAATAACATTTACAGTTTAAAGTTTCACATTTCATTTTAGAATAATTTTCTAAGTTGGTCTTGTATGTAGAAATAAACGATCTTAAACCAACGTTATTATCTAGTAGTACTAGTAATAACATGCAAATTTCTTTTGTATCCGGCGTGGCACTAGCCAGGGAAGTAGTTGTTTCAATAAGTTAATTGTTTATAGTCTTAGTAAGACTTAATTTTTGCTTGCAGATTAACGAACAGGTTGAATATTCATATATTCAGACTACATTTCGTTTTCTTGTATTTAATAATAATAATAATACCTATATTTAGTACTCTGCTACATGTGTATATATTTACAGTAATTCTATATCTATAATAATATTTAATTTCTGGCAATGGGAACATGAAGCTTGGTATATTTTCGTTCCCGTTCTCATAGCGGTTTCCGGGTCGTCCTGCAGCCGCCTTTAATCGTTTTGTATATAGAGTTGCCTATCTACATTAGTTATCTATGATCCTACGTTTGATTGCCACTGATCGTTCTTAACATTGTGGACACTACCTTCTGCAGAAAAATACACGAGTTTAATCTAAATATAAAACTGTATTAGCTCACCGATTTTCCCGGGTTGTTGTGAAGCCGCCTGTAATCGTTTTGTATATAGAGTTGCCTATCTATATTAGTCATCTATAATCCTACGTTTGATTGCCACTGATCGTTCTTAAAATTGTCGACACTACCTTCTGCAGAAAAATACACGAGTTTAATCTAAATATAAAACTGTATTAGCTCACCGATTTTCCCGGATTGTTGTGAAGTCGCCTTTAATCGTTTTGTACATAGAGTTGCCTGTCTATATTTGTTATCTACGATCCTAGTTTTTATTGCCACTGATTGGTGGTACCCTCCGCATATAAATACTCCAGTTTAATCGCAATATAAAACTGTATTATCCAGTGACGGTTCGCGGGGTTTTTTCTGATACGGCCGAGGAACAAGAGGTGGTAATACAGATAGGTGCGGTCTCTGCAACTGACCCTACCTATCTGTATTACCACCTCTTGTTTCTCGACCGTACCTGAAAAAACCCCGCGAACCGTCACTGGTATTATCCAGATATAAGGCAACTTCACAACAACCTGGGAATGGTAACTGGAACCAACAGTTAAATGATATGATTCGCATGTTGGCGTAAACAACTTTAGAGCTATTCAGCAGAGATGGCGGTCGGGGTGTCTTGTCCATCCGAATCAAGTAGTGCCCGTTGCAATTTTCCACCATAGGCTAAATCGCGCGCACCTATGAAATAACCGGTAAGTAAGGGACGCCGTAAACTATTTCTTTCTCCTTCTACCGCTCGGTCTAAGACCGAGCTACGCAGGCCGCGTGTGCGTTTTCTAGATACGGCCGACGACGAAATCGTACGTCTTGGGAATATCCGCTCGGTTATCAGGTAGTAGAAAAGGATACCAATATTATTTCAATATTCCGAACTTGGTTCGCAAACCGCCCTTACTGATGAATAGGTCTATAATAACTAATTTCCGGTAACGGGAACGAGAAGGTATATTTTCATTCCCGTTCCCACTCCCTTTTTCGTTACCGTTTCCCGGTAGTAAAGCTCACCGTAATTACAGATTCCTCTCTTACCGCTCGCGACCAACTTCACACCAGTTGCGCCGTTGTTGCAGTGCAGTTGTTTCGACGCTTTAAAAATAGACGAGTCGCTCTTAAATCGCCTTTCGTGTGTGTGTCTTATTCGTGCAGCGTGTAAGTGCGAGATTTGTGCGCGGTCCACGCATCGACTCTACCTGTGAGGTGACTGAGGATCCGCGTGAGGCTGAGCCGAACATGTCGAGGGAATCCCAAGCGTCTCAATTGTGAACAATTGTTGTGATTAAAACGAATCCAGTGTGCGCCGAGATTGCCTCCGACGTTATGACCTGAACGTCAGCGGTGCACCAGACTATCATTAAAATGAAAGTTTTCATCAAGTTAAAGTGAATTTTCGAACACTGGAACTGCGAAAATGGCATCGGGAAGCAAGAGATCGTGGAAATTGCGTAAGTACGGGGGGCGAACGATAACAGGTGCAAAAAGTTGATCGTGCGTTTTTGTTTTCGTGTTTGTGACAATTGCTTTATCTGTTTTTTCTTCAAATTTCGTCTCAAATCCAACTATTTTCGACTTTCTGATCTCACGGTACAATCACATTATTGTAGAATTATACCAATTTGTTTTGTGTTAAAAAATTGTTTTGCAATGAATTATTGCAGTTTCAGACTCCCAAGTCCTCATGTTTTACAAACCTTAATTATTTTGCACACGTATGCAATTCCGATTGTAATTATATTATTTCCCGTTTAGAGGAACTCGTGGCGCACAATGCGAACGTCAACTGCCTCGCGCTGGGCCACAAGTCCGGGCGGGTGATGGTGACGGGCGGCGACGACAAGAACGTCAACCTGTGGGCGATCGGGAAGGAGAGCTGCTTCATGAGCCTGAGCGGGCACACGACGCCCATCGACTGCGTCCAGTTCAACCACGTCGAGGAGCTCGTCTGCGCCGGCTCGAGGGCCGGCGCCCTCAAGGTCTGGGACCTGGAGGCCGCCAAGCTGGTGAGGACCCTGATCGGGCATCGGGACGCCATCCGGTGCATCGACTTCCACCCGTACGGCGACTTCCTGGCGTCGGGCAGCGCCGACTGTGCGATTAAGATTTGGGACAGCCGGAAGAAGGGGTGCATATTCACGTACGCGGGACACAAGGAGAAGGTCAACAGTATTAAGTTCAGCCCGGACGGGCAGTGGATAGCGTCGGGCGGGGACGATTACGCCGTCAAGATCTGGGACGTGCGCGTCGGCAAGGTGCTGAAGGAGTTCAACGAGCACGTGAACTCTGTGACGTGCGTCGAGTTCCACCCGCACGAGTTCCTGCTGGCGACCGGTGGGACGGACCGCACGGTGCACCTCTTCGACCTCGAGAACTTTAACCTGGTGTCGAGTGAGCGCGACCTGGGGTCTGTGCGGTGTTTGTGGTTCAACCCGGACGGGGAGTGCTTGTTCACCGGGGTGAGGGACCACCTGAAGGTGATCGGATGGGAGCCGAGCAGGGTGTACGACTCCGTCTCGGTCAACTGGGGGCGTATTTGTGATATTTCCACGGCACACAATCAAGTGGTGAGTGTTTATTTGTTTCTCTCTGATAATTCTGTTTACATTTTATTCTTGTCGGAGTAGGCTTTGTTGGGGCGACATTTTTGTTGGTAGTACAAAAGTTATTAACAATTTGGTTATGTCATAGGCTTTGTTAAGGTGACATTTTTATTGGTAGAAAAAAAGTTGCTAACAATTTGGCTATGTCATAGGCTTTGTTGATAGTAATAAAGTTACTGACCATTTGGTTATGTCATAGACTTTGTTAGGGTGACATTTTTGCTGGTAGTAAAAAAGTTGCTAAGAATTTGGCTATGCCATAGGCTTTGTTAGGGTGACATTTTTATTGGTAGAAAAAAAGTTGCTAACAATTTGGCTTTGTTGGGGTGACATTTTTATTGGTAGAAAAAAAAGTTGCTAACAATTTGGCTATGTCACAGGCTTTGTTGATAGTAATAAAGTTACTGACCATTTAGTTATGTCATAGGCTTTGTTAGGGGTGACATTTTTGTTGGTAGTAAGAAAGTTGCTAACAATTTGGCTATGTCATAGACTTTGTTACGGTGACATTTTTATTGGTAGAAAAAAAGTTGCTAACAATTTGGCTATGTCATAGGCTTTGTTGATAGTAATAAAGTTACTGACCATTTGGTTGTCATAGGCTTTGTTAAGGTGACATTTTTGTTGGTAGTAAAAAAGTTGCTAACAATTTGGTTGTCATAGGCTTTGTTAAGGTGACATTTTTATTGGTAGAAAAAAAGTTGCTAACAATTTGGCTATGTCATAGGCTTTGTTGATAGTAATAAAGTTAGTGACCATTTGGTTATGTCATAGGCTTTGTTAAGGTGACATTTTTATTGGTAGAAAAAAAGTTGCTAACAATTTGGCTACGTCATAGGCTTTGTTGATAGTAATAAAGTTACTCACCATTTGGTTATGTCATAGGCTTTGTTAGGGTGACATTTTTGTTGGTAGTAAGAAAGTTGCTAACAATTTGGTTATGTCATGGGCTTTGTTAGGGTGACATTTTTATTGGTAGAAAAAAAGTTGCTAACAATTTGGCTATGTCATAGCTTTGTTAGGGTGACATTTTTATTGGCAGAAAAAAAGTTGCTAACAATTTGGCTATATCACAGGTTTTGTTAGGGTGACATTTTTGTTGGTAGTAAAAAAGTTGCTAACAATTTGGTTATGTCATAGACTTTGTTAAGGTGACATTTTTGTTGGTAGCAAAAAAGTTAATAACAATTTGGTAATGTCATAGGCTTTGTTAAGGTGACATTTTTGTTGATAGTAAAAAAGTTGCTAAAAATTTGGTTTTGTTATAAGCTTTGTCAGGGTGACATTTTTGTTGGTAGTAAAACAGCTACATAGGCTTTGTTAAGGTGACATTTTTGTTGGTAGCAAAAAAGTTACTAACAATTGGGTTATGTCATAGGCTTTGTTAAGGTGACATTTTTGTTGGTAGCAAAAAAGTTACTAACAATTTGGTTATGTCATGGGCTTTGTTAGGGTGACATTTTTGTTGGTAGTAAAACAGCTACATAGGCTTTGTTAAGGTGACATTTTTGTTGATAGTAAAAAAGTTGCTAAAAATTTGGTTATGTCATGGGCTTTGTTGGGGTGACATTTTTGTTGGTAGTAAAACAGCTACATAAGCTTTGTTAAGGTGACATTTTTGTTGATATTAAAAAAGTTGCTAAAAATTTGGTTATGTCATGGGCTTTGTTGGGGTGACATTTTTGTTGGTAGTAAAACAGCTACATAAGCTTTGTTAAGGTGACATTTTTGTTGATATTAAAAAAGTTGCTAAAAATTTGGTTATGTCATGGGCTTTGTCAGGGTGACATTTTTGTTGGTGGTAAAACAGTTACATAGGCTTTGTTAAGGTGACATTTTTGTTGGTAGTAAAAAAGTTGCTAAAAATTTAGTTATGTCATGGGCTTTGTTGGGGTGACATTTTTGTTGGTAGTAAAACAGCTACATAGGCTTTGTTAAGGTGACATTTTTGTTGATATTAAAAAAGTTGCTAAAAAATTAGTAATATCATAGGCTTTGTCAGGGTGACATTTTTGTTGGTAATAAAACAGCTACATAAGCTTTCTTAAGGTGACATTTTTGTTGATAGTAAAAAAGTTGCTAAAAATTTGGTTATGTCATGGGCTTTGTTGGGGTGAAATTTTTGTTGGTAGTAAAACAGCTACATAGGCTTTGTTAAGGTGACATTTTTGTTGATATTAAAAAAGTTGCTAAAAATTTAGTTATGTCATAGGCTTTGTCAGGGTGACATTTTTGTTGGTAATAAAACAGCTACATAGGCTTTCTTAAGGTGACATTTTTGTTGATAGTAAAAAAGTTGCTAAAAATTTGGTTATGTCATGGGCTTTGTTGGGGTGAAATTTTTGTTGGTAGTAAAACAGCTACATAGGCTTTGTTAAGGTGACATTTTTGTTGATATTAAAAAAGTTGCTAAAAATTTAGTTATGTCATAGGCTTTGTCAGGGTGACATTTTTGTTGGTGATAAAACAGCTACATAGGCTTTGTTAAGGTGACATTTTTATTGATATTAAAAAAGTTGCTAAAAATTTAGTTATGTCATAGGCTTTGTCAGGGTGACATTTTTGTTGGTAATAAAACAGCTACATAGGCTTTCTTAAGGTGACATTTTTGTTGATAGTAAAAAAGTTGCTAAAAATTTAGTTATGTCATGGGCTTTGTTGGGGTGACATTTTTGTTGGTAGTAAAACAGCTACATAGGCTTTGTTAAGGTGACATTTTTGTTCATATTAAAAAAGTTGCTAAAAATTTAGTTATGTCATAGGCTTTGTCAGGGTGACATTTTTGTTGGTAATAAAACAGCTACATAGGCTTTGTTAAGGTGACATTTTTGTTGATAGTAAAAAAGTTGCTTAAAATTTGGTTATGTCATAGGCTTTGTTGGGGTGACATTTTTGTTGGTAGTAAGACAGCTACATGGGCTTTGTTAAGGTGACATTTTTGTTGGTAGTAAAAAAGTTGCTAACAATTTGGTTATGTCATAGACTTTGTTGGGGTGACATTTTTGTTGGTAGTTAGACAGCTACATAGGCTTTGTTAAGGTGACATTTTTGTTGGTAGCAAAAAAGTTACTAACACTTTGGTTATGTCATAGGCTTTGTTAAGGTGACATTTTTGTTGATGGTAAAAAAGTTGCTAAACATTTGGTTATGTCATAGGCTTTGTTAGGGTGACATTTTTGTTGGTAGTAAAACAGTTACATAGGCTTTGTTAAGGTGACATTTTTGTTGATATTAAAAAAGTTACTAACAATTTGGTTATGTCATAGGCTTTGTTAGGGTGACATTTTTGTTGATTCTAAAAAAGTTACTAACAATTTGGTTATGTCATAGGCTTTGTTAGGGTGGCATTTTTGTTGGTGGTAAAACAGCTACATAGGCTTTGTTAAGGTGACATTTTTGTTGCTAGCAAAAAAGTTACTAACAATTTGGTTATGTCATAGGCTTTGTTGAGGTGAAATTTTTGTTGGTAGAAAAAAAGTTACTAACAATTTGGCCAGGGTGACATTTTTGTTGGTAGTAAAAAAGTTACTAATAATTTGGTTATGTCATAGGCTTTGTTTGGGTGACATTTTTCTTGGTAGTAAGAAAGTTGTAACAATTTAGTTATGTCATAGTCTTTGTTGGGGTGACATTTTTGTTGGTAGTTAAAAAGTTGCTAAGAATTTGGCTCTGTCATAGTTTTTGTTAGGGTGACATTTTTGTTGGTAGTGAAAAAGTTACTAAAAATTTGGTTGTCATTGCATTTTTTTGGTTATATGTAGTGCAATGTTGCACATTTTAGTCTCGCTGCAGTAGGCTTTGTTAGGGTGGCATTTTAGTTGGTAGTAAACAAGTTACTAACAATTTGGTTATGTCATTGCATATTTTTGGTTATGTATAGTGCAATGTTGCACATTTTATTCTCGTCGCAGTAGGCTTTGTTAAGGTGACATTATTGTTGATAGTAAAAAAGTTACTAACAATTTGGTTATGTCGAGTGCAATGTTGCATTTTATCGTGTGAGCCAGAAAATTTTGTTTCAGAGTTGGCTGTGAAATAAATGAGGTATGTCGCATATTATTATGCCATGAGACTAAATTAGTTTAAAAAAAAAAGAATTAATCTCAGACATGACTGCTGTATTTCTCTTTCAGGCATGGCCAACTCTGAAACAAAATTCTGTGGCTCACACCTTATAATATCCCTCATTCACATGTAAAAATATTATTTGACAACGTTTTATTAAAATTATAGGTTATCAATAATTACTGTCAAAAATACAACATACCAATACAAGGACAAAAAACACCCCGACTGCAGCGAGAATAAAATGCGAACGGAGCATATAATTAGTTCGATATATAAACGGACGGATTTAGAGGGCTAAATTTAAAGTTGGAATAGTTTCGTTCGATTGGATTCCGTACGGCTATTCCTGGAGGCATTCGATTCCTTCTCGGGTGAACGGTTCCACAATAATGTCCTTGGCATAAGCATGCGTACTTAATTACTGGCGCTCGACTGGACGATGAAGAAAATATTAAATAATCATTACGGAAAAATATTTATGAGCGCAATTAAAATGACATTTACCGAAATTAACTGCTAATGCATTCTCATTAACCACATCTAATGTACGGGACTGTACTCGTTGCAAATCCATTAGGTTTATAATGCAGGTGTTTTGAAAAGAAATTAATCGCAATCGGTCTACGAATTGAAATTGAAATCATTCAGACAGTTAACCTCAAAATTGTTGCATATGAATTGAAATGTGTATTCGGTGTTGTCATTCAGACAGTTAACTTCAAAATTGTTGCTTATGAAATGAAATCTTAGAACATATACTCATGGAACAGGAATACTGTATAACTTACGTGTACTGAAACTGCGTCCAACATATGTGCGACAAGGATAGTTTTAACATTTCTTTTGTTCGCTATGTTCGCATGTCCCCAATCGCGCGTCCATGAGTGCGAGAGAGAACTTGCTGCGTTGAAAGAGTGGCATGCAGATAGTGTGTGACAGTGCTACCAACTCAATTCTTATAATACACCCACAAATGCACGCGCAATAAAGATATTAACAAATTTAATACAATTTAATAGATTAATATGGCACGTGACGATAAAGGTTAGCTTTAAACTATTACATAAATCGAACCAATCTTCTCATTAAACAATTTGTATTCGTGGTGTTAATGTAGCTTTGATTGAGCGATAGGATAATCCTGAAAAATCACTTTTTTCTTGTTGTTACCTTTTTCTACGACGTATTATTCCACTGTAACAAATTTACTCATTTATGCAAAAAAATGTGAAATCATTTATGCAAAAAAATATGAAAAAATATTCCATAGATGGCGCTAAAGGTGTAATTTATTTTTTGTAAAATATTTTTGTTTTCATTTCTTTGTTTGTCGCCACATGTGGCGACCTGGGCGTGAAGAGGTTAATCTTATTTCTTCGATTGTTGCAACAATTGCAAGTAAAAATGTGATGAACTTAGCATTCATAATCTTCACTTCACTTTTTATTTGTGGTAACCTTATTCCTTGCGATTGGTGCTCTATTGTGAACGGCGTTTAGTGTATAAACACGTTCCTATTGTTCTTTTACTTAAGAACAATTACAGTCGGCGCATTACACTCTCTACAAATTGTTTCTTCATGGTTGGGCGTTCCATTGTAACATCTCATTCATGCAGATGGAAATTTTCCAATTATGAGGCGGCATGACGCGCATGAATTAAAATATCAATGGACCTTTCTAAGGCGGTGTAATCGGACCGGAAACCGATTTATTAATTTAAATAAAGGAAAAATCTGATCTGCCAATAATTAGTGATAGATATTAATACTTCAGTCAAATAAATATAATAAATAGACGAAATCCAGCCTGAATACATGAATGTTCAACCTGTTCATAACCGCAAAGTTAACTCTTACTAATTGTAAGACTACAGCGAGATCAGAAAGTTGAAAATAGTTGGCAGCACATTTTCTGAGAATAGGGATAATAATTCACGTAATGTTATGTTGGCTGCCTGGATCAGTGCAATACATAAGAAATTTGTCTGTTTTGACATCTTTTGGTTTTTTGAGGTTACTTGTTTTCGTTTGGGTCCGTGGTTGTTTGCTAACTTCACAACCGTTCAAAAATGTCGCAAGAATCTATTGTAAAAATTTGTAAACCCGATTGCAACGTTCGTTCGGTGTGTGTGTGTGTGTGTGGTGCAATGTTTAAATGGAGCGTACCAAATAAACAGACGTTGCAGTCGAAATTTCAAAAGTGCAGCCTTGCTTACAGCCCAATTCTCACTTCGAACAATAATTAATTTACGATTTACCAATTGCAATATATCATTTTAATACGCCAAATTTATGATTGAATTCAATAATAATAATAATAATAACAATAATTTATTGATGCTGACAGTTGAGTGTTTTACATAAGTCATTACACATTATAAATTTGTTGGCGAATAATAAATTTTTTGTCTCCGTAATAAATTTCCCTAGAGGAGAGGGAAGATTGCTCTTTTATAAATTTCTACGCACCCAAAATTTTTTATTAATAAATTTTCATACATGATTGATTGTTCACGCCATTAGTAATAATAATAATCATAATTTGTAATACATGTTGAATTACGAAGGAGTTTGAATTTGACTTAGTTTCGTATTATTTGGACATTATCAAACAATGTTTTTAATTCAACCCCAACCCCTTTAGTAATATTTATTATTTACAAATTGCTTCGCATCGAAAATGTTTCATTATTCAAACATCTCCACCGAAAAATCAAGAATTAGTTTTTCTTTTTCTATATCGGCAAATATTAACCCTTTGCACTCGTATGTCGACTTATAGTCGTCAAAATATGTTTTGTTACCAATAATTTTTTGTATATTTATAAATTTATTTGTCATTTATAAACTTTTCGCACCGAAAATTAATCTTTTATAAACAACTTTTCATTGAAAATTTGTCATTTTCATGGAAGCATTTCTTCCTTTGCTTCAAACTTCGCCATTCATAAACTTCTTCGCACCGAAAATTAGTCTTTTATAAATTCCTTTGCATGGACAATTCGTCATGTATAAATTTAGTCGCGCCGAAAAAATTCGTAGTCGCACCGAAAATTTGTCATTTATTAATTTCTTCGCACCGAAAATTTGTTTCTTATAAATTTCTTCGCGCAGAAAAATTGTTGTCTGTAAATTTCATGGGAGCATTCTTCTTTTGCTTCAAACTTCGCCAATTAAAATTTTTTTCGCACTACAAATTTATCATTTATACATTTTTGCGCACTGTGAATTTGTCATTTAAAAATTTCTTTGGAAAGTATTTTTTTTTTGATTAAAAAATTGTATTTTAAAATTCTTCGCATAGAAAAATGTGTCATTTATAAACTTATTCGCACCGGAGGTTAATCTTTTATAAATTTCTTTGCATTGAAAATTCGTCATGTATAAATTTCTTTGCATGGAAAATTCGTCATGTATAAATTTCTTTGCATTGAAAATTCGTCATATATAAATTTTTTTGCATGGAAAATTCGTCATGTATAAATTTAGTCGCCCCGAAAAAATCTTAGTTACTAATTTGTTACTTATAAATTTCTTCGCACCAAAAATTAGTTTCTTATAAATTTCTTCGTACAGAAACATTGTTGCCTATAAATTTTATGCAAGCAAAAAATTGTCATTTATAATTTTTTTCGCTGCAAAAGTTGTCATTTATAAATTCTTTCGCTTAAAGAAATTGGCATCGCAAGTTGGTCATTTATACATTTTTGCACACTGTAATTTTGTCATTTAAAAATTTCTTTGCAAAGTAAAATTTTTTGATTAAAAATTTCGCATCGAAATTTGGCATTTGTAAACTTCTTCGCACCTAAAATTGGTCTTTTATGAATTTCTTCGCATTGAAAATTCGCCATGTATAAATTTAGTCGCACCGAAAATTTGTCACTTATAAATTTCTTCGCACCAAAAATTTGTTTCTTATAAATTTCTTCGCCCAGAAAAATTGCTGGAAGCATTCTTCTTTTGCTTTCTTCACTTAAAATTTTTTTTCATATTGCAAATTTGTCATTTATACGTTTTTACACACCGTAATTTTGTCATTTAAAAATATCTTTGCAAAGTAAATTTGCCATTCATAAATTTCTTTGCAAAGTAAATTTGCCGTTTATAAATTTTTTGATTAAAAATTTGTCGTTTTTAAAATTCTTCGCATCGAAAATTTGTCATTTATAAACTTCGCGTCGAAAATGGATCTTTTATACATTTCATTGCATGTGTAAATTTAGTCGCACCGAAAATTTGTCACTTACAAATTTCTTCGCACCAAAAATTTGTTTCTTATAAATTTCTTCGCGCAGAAAAATTGTTGTCTATAAATTTCATGGAAGCATTCTTCTTTTACTTCAAATTTTGTTATTAAAAAAAAAATTCTCATCGCAAATTTGTCATTTATACTTTTTTGCATACCGTAAATTTGTCATTTAAAAATTTCTTTGCGAAATAAATTTTTTTGATTAAAAATTTTTCTTTTGTAAAATTCTTCGCATCGAAAAATTTGTCATTTATAAACTTCTTCGCACCGAAAATTGATCTTTTATACATTTCTTTGCATTGAATATTCGTCATGTGTAAATTCAGTCGTCACGAAAAAAATTGTAGTCGCACCGAAAATTTGTCACTTATAAATTTCTTCGCACCAAAAATTTGTTTCTTATAAATTTCTTCGCGCAGAAAAATTGTTCACTATAAATTTCATGGAAGCATTCTTCTTTTACTTCAAATTTTGTTATTAAAAAAAAATTCTCATCGCAAATTTGTCATTTATACTTTTTTGCATACCGTAAATTTGTCATTTAAAAATTTCTTTGCGAAATAAATTTCTTTTGATTAAAAATTTTTCTTTTATAAAATTCTTCGCATAGAAAAATTTGTCATTTATAAACTTCTTCGCACCGAAAATTAGTCTTTTATGAATTTCTTTGCATTGAAAATTCGTCGTGTATAAATTTAGTCGCTCCGAAAAAATTCGTAGTCGCACCGAATATTTGTCATTTATTAATTTCTTCGCACCAAAAATTTGTTTCTTATAAATTTCTTCGTGCAGAAAAATTATTGTCTATAAATTTTATGCAAGCAAAAAATTGTCATTTATAATTTTTTTCGCTAAAAAAAATTGGCATCGCAGGTTTGTCATTTATACATTTTTGCAGACTGTAATTTTGTCATTTAAAAATTTCTTTGTATAGTAAAATTTTTTGATTAAAAATTTCGCATCGAAATTTGGCATTTGTAAACTTCTTTATTAATTTCTTCGCACCGAAAATTGGTTATAAAATTTGTCATTTAAAAATTTCTTTGCAAAATAAATTTTTTTGAATAAAAATGTTTCTTTCATAAAATTCTTCGCATCGAAAAATTTGTCATTTATAAACTTCTTCGCACCGAAAATGTGTCTTTTATAAATTTCTTTGCATTGTAAATTCGTCATGTATAAATTTAGTGGCGCTGAAAAAATTCGTAGTCGCACCGAAAATTTGCCGTATAAAAAATTATTATAAATTTCTTCGCGCAGAAAAATGTTTGTCTATAAATATCATGAAAATATTCTTTTTTGCTTCAAACTTCGTCATTTAAATTTTTTTTCGCATTGTCACTTTTTGCATACCGAAAAAATTCTTTGTAAATTAAAATTTTTTGATTAAAAATTTGTATTTTATAAAGTAAATTTTTTGGATTAAAATTTTGTATTTTATAAAATTGTTCGCATACAAAAATTTGTCATTTATAAACTTCTTCGCACCGAAGATTAATCTTTTATAAATTTCTTTGCATTGAAAATTCTTCATGTATAAATTTCTTTTCATTGAAAATTCTTCATGTATAAATTTCTTTGCATTGAAAATTCGTCATGTGTAAATTTAGTCGCCCCGAAAAAAATTTCTTCGCACCAAAAATTTGTTTCTTATAAATTTCTTCGCCCAGAAAAATTGTTGTCTATAAATTTCATGGAAACATTCTTCTTTTACTTCAAATTTTGTTATTAAAAAAAAAATTCGCATCGCAAATTTGTCATTTATACTTTTTTGCATACCGTAAATTTGTCATTTAAAAATTTCTTTGCAAAATAAATTTTTTTGAATAAAAAAAATTTTTTAATAAAATTTTTCGCATCGAAAAATTTATCATTTATAAACTTCTTTGCATCGAAAATTATTCTTTTATGAATTTCTATTCGATCGTTTCGTTACTCAATTTTTCATTCATTAAAAAAAAAGTGTAATAAATTCAATGTTGAGAAACACTGGCCGCCAGCCGATTTAATGGAATTACGTCGTCTGCTTGCGTTTTGACGTTTCGGCGTGAGAAAAATGAAACGTTCAATGATCGCACTTTTGCCGGCTCATTAAGACCGCTTTCACCGTTTCCACTCGAGCCGAAATTAGATTGGAAAATGTTTTCTTTCTAAACATTATCCACGGCCTTTGCGCATTTCCTTGTTTTATCAATATGTTTTACAGGAATTAAATTATCTGTAAAGATCGTTAAATACAGAAATTCCGGTTTTCGCAAAGGTTAAATTATAACATGCAGAATTTCAATATCCGGCGTGGCAGCAGTTATTTTTCGCAAAGTTGGCCTTGAATTTTTTTTTCTGGCCAAAATTAAGATCCCCAAAATATTTTGTGGATGTCAATAATCAACATAATTTTGGACATTGATTGTTAACTATTTCTTTCCCGCAGATGTCACATGGTGTCATATCTTTTGTCAGGTCCCTGTAATCTGTATTTTGATTTTTTGGTCATCATTTTGTTTTCTGGAAAAATAGGAAGACATTTTTTTATTTAAGTTTCTCGAGTTAGAATTTATTGAGTTGAACCAAGAATTTAAAAAAAAATCCAAAAATTAAGGCCGCGGTGGCCTAGTAGAGCTCCCGCTCACGGGCCTCGCGGTCGTGGGTTCGAATCCCATCCGGGCGGTCACTTTTTCAGAACGAAGAAGACTGCTTTATGGAAAATAACTTGGTCTTTGCATGCACAAAACTACTTTTCGCCTTTATTTAATTTATTTAACTCCTGAATATAGTTATTTGTTTCTTTAGATTTAATTTCGTACATTTGCGAACATTTATTATTATTATTGTGATCTTTAATTACATTTTACCCATCTAGCCGAAATACCATATCGGTTCTACCAAATAGGGACCTAAAATAAAAAATAAAAAAACAAACGGCACGACGATTTCCTGTTTCCTTTCGCATTATTCCAAAACCATCAGGAAGAATATAATTACTCGTCTCTATGGCTACAGGCAATGACCAGAATCGTTCTCCATTTATAACACGCCTATAAATAGAATACAGAATACAATCCCGCGTTGCATAATAATAATAATAATCAAATTATAATTTACCGTGCATTCTCTCGAATTAAAAAAAAAACAACAATTCTCATGCCATTCCGTTATAACTTTAGCCTAACAAATCATTTAATGTCGTAACTGTCTCCTTTCTTCTCGCCATGATGATGCACGTATCTTTTAGCATTACAGCCACTGATGCAATTGAAACTTTCTACACACACACACAATTTTTAATGAGGAATTCCCGGTATTCCCGGGCGTTGTGCAAAAATTTGAATAATGACTCGCGTTAAGTAATTCCCGTGTGCTGCGCAACCGCAATTAATAATAAAAATATTCGACTAGAAAGAAGTCCATTAAATTAAGGTCAATGTTTGAATAATATTTCATGTCGGTCTGGTCTTTTTCCTTTTTTTTTCTTCAATTTCTGCTCCGACCTTCCACACTAAGCGCCAAACAAAACAAAAGCCGGCCCATCGATTATATAATCATGGAATGGAAACGTCCAATATTGTGTAAATGTTTTACTAATTACGTGTTCGTGGAAGGCTGGCCAAATGAATTTATGCAAAACGAAACTTTTTTTTTAAAATCAATGTTCGCAATAAGAAAATAATGATTAATTTGTTAAAATTCTTTTATTTATTACATATATAGCATTAACACGTTGACCACTTCGTCAGTCACCGGTGACTGACACCCACGTATCCCAGTGGGACGGCGTCAGTCACCGGTGACTGATAGCGAGATTTACTCCAATTAGCGCACAGAGTACACGAATAGGCAACCAAATTTACATGAATACGCAACTCAATTTACAATCAGCAACACGAAACCCAATTTACACGAATACGCAACCCAATTTACAACAATACGCAACCCAATTTACACGAATACGCGACCTAACTTATACGAATACGCTACATAATTTCGCACTCTGCTCAAGTGATGTTAACTCGACAATTCGGGATTGAGTGTTTACAACTATTTTAAGATCATGATCTTAAATGAATTTTGAGTAAATTTCGAATGCCTGATGGCTTTTGTTTTTTATATTTTTCCCCACACGCCGAAATGATTATTCATTTTTACAACTTCGCGCTCTGTTCAAGTGAGATTAACCCAAAAATTAGGAATTGTTTCACAATTTTTAAAAAATCATGATTTCAAATGAATTTTGGGTAAATTTGGAATATTTCAGGCCGATCGCAGTTGTCTTCGTATTTTTTTTTGAGACGCCAAAATGATTACAATTTTTTAACTCAAAAATTATGGATTGAGTGTTTGCACTCTCTAAAAAATTCTGATTTTAAATGAATTTTTACGTAAATTTTGAGTATTTCAGGGCGTCGGCAGTTGTCTTCGTATTTTCTTGAGTTGTCAAAATAATTACAAATTTTTAATACTTTGCCCTCTGCTCAAATGGGATTAACTCAAAACTTAGGTATATTTTTATGAATTTATCTATTTATTTAGTATTTAATTTATTCTATCGTTTGCGTTTTTTTTTAAATTTGGCACGTAAATAAATTTAATAGAGAGAGAGAGAGATAATACATTTAATAAATTTTTTTTATTGATTGAAATATTGTGTTGCCTAAATAAATTGAGAATTTAAAATGGTGACCCCTGGTTCGTCGCCAATTTTCTCTCTTTAATTAAAATATGTTTTACTTTGCATTGTAAGTAGTTTTGTCTATACCGTTAAACACCTAAGAAAATATAATTTTTTTTTTCAAGTGTTAAGCTCATTCTGAACACCATTTGTCTATGAAAATTATAATAAAAAATTCTTCAAAAAATGTTTTTATTTTTTTTTTCAAGTGTAAAAGTTCATCCTAAACATTTGTCTATAAAACTTATAAACAGATTTTTCTTCAGAATTTTTTTTTCAAGTCCAAGAGCTCATTCTGAGCACTATTTGTCTATATTTTTTTTATATGATTTCCAGAAACGGAGATCCGCCTAAAAACGATTAAACATTTTTTTTTTCAAACAAGTTTTCCATTTTTTTTTTCAAGTCTAAGAGCTCATTTTGAATACTATTTGTCTATAATTTTTTTTTATGGGGCTTCCATAAACGGAAATATGCAAAATTACTTGTAATATTTATTGTCTAGAGAAATAAAGAGAGTGTTATGTTATGTTATGTAAATAGTGCTTAAATCGACTGGAAACGCCAAAAAAAAAGACTAAAACATTTTTTTCTTCAAACATTTTTTTCAATTTTTTTTTCAAGCCCAAGAGCTCATTCTGAACACTATTTGTCTGTAAAAAAATTGTAGAACTTCCAGGAACGGGGATACGCAAAATGTCTTTTATTGTAAATAGTGCTTAAATCGACTGGAAATGCATAAAAAATTTTCTTCAATTTTTTTTTTTTTTTTTTCTGTCGAACAGCTCATTCTGAACACTATTTGTCTATAATTTTTTTTCGTAGGACTTCTAGGAATGGAGGTGTGCAAAATAACTTTTGTCGTAAATATTGCTTAATAAATCGACTCAAAACGCCTTAAAAAACGATAAAAAAGAATTTCTTAAAAAAAAAAATCCATTTTTTTCAGTTCATTTTGAACACTATTTGTCTATAGAATTTTTTTATGGGACTTTCAGGAACGGAGATATGCACAATTCCTTGTCGTAAGTAGTGCTCAAATCTACTGGAAACGACTTAAAAACGATTAAAAAAAAAATTCTTCCAAAATTTTTTTCAATTTTTTTTGTCTAACACTATTTGTCTATAAAAAAAATATAGGACTTCCAGGAACGGGGATACGCAAAATGTCTTTTGTCGTAAATAGTGCTTAAATCGACTCGAAATGTATAAAAAAATTTCTTCCAATTTTTTTTTTCATTTTTTCTGTCAAACAGCTCATTCTGAACAAAATTTTTTTCGTAGGACTTCCAGGAACGCAGATGAGAAAAATAAGTTTTGCCGTAAATATTGCTTAAAAATTCGAATAAAAACGCTTCAAAAACGATTAAAAAAAATTCTTCAAAAATTTTTTTCCATTTGTTTCAGTTCATTTTGAACACTATTTGTCTATAGAATTTTTTTATGGGACTTTCAGGAACGGAGATATGCAAAATTCTTTGTCGTAAATATTGCTTAATAAATCGAATAGAAACGCCTTAAAAACGTTTAAAAAAAAAATTCTTCAAAAAATGTTTTTTATTTTTTTTTTTCAAGTCACACTATTTGTCTATAAAAAATGCAGGACTTCCAGGAACGGGGATACGTAAAATGTCTTTTGTCGTAAATAGTGCTTAAATCGACTGGAAATGCACAAAAAAACGATTAAAATTTTTTTCTTAAAATTTATTTTCAATTTTTTTTTCGATTTTTTTTCAGTCAAACAACTCATTCTAAACACTATTTGTCTATAAATTTTTCTTATAGGACGTCCAGGAACGGAGAAAAAATGTTAAAAAAAAAAAAAATTCAAGAGCTCATTCTGAACACTATTTGTCTGTAAAAAAATTTGTGGTACTTCCAGGAACGGAGATATGCATATAAAAATTAATATTAATGACCAAGAATAAATATCAAGAAGTTGATATATATATCGGATATATTGATATTTATATAAATATCGGATATTTTCCGAACCCTGAAAAAAATAGACATCGTCGTCAGAAAGCCCGACCTAGATGAATAAATAAAACAAAATTCGTCAACCTTGCCACACATTATGTTTGAAGGTTATGTTAATTCGCGCCCTGGTTTTGTGCCGCGGTCTTATCGTTTGGAGAAAGTAAAGTGAATTCGATTATTCCACGAAACGCACGAAAACCTTGTGATAAATTAACGCGCATCGACCAAAAAAAAAAAAGTCGGATATTAACCAAGGGCGATAACCTCTGGATGTTTGATAGTCAAGTAATTTGATGATATAAAATATAATTTGTGGCCGTAATTTTTTTTTTTTTTTTTTTCAAAAATGGTCATTATCGTCTCGGGGAACCTCAGAATGGAGGCAAATAACGTCACAAATTTATTTTGTCCTGGCTAAGAGGTCGTCATTTCCTTCGTCAATTTGTTTTTGATTCTGCAAAAATAATATTTCTGCTTAAGAAGGCGAAGTGTGTTTGAACAAAACAAACAATTAGTTGACCTCTTGTTGAACATAACAAACAATATGGACTATTTTGCAACTCGAAAAGTTGTCTCATCATTCCAAGGTCAGCGACAATCGATTCACCAAGTATCGACAAAAAAATCGCGTTAGCACGAAGAAAATGGAGCTAATTCCAAACGCGGTGAATGGCGTGCTTTCTTATTTTCTACATTTCACAAAAATATTAAACGTATCGAAGGCACGCAGCCATGAAATCACACCACCGCACCATTCATATTCCATGGATATCCCTAAGTGTTCCGTGTTCCGAGAATAAATAAATGGGAACCGTGCGCCGCCCACGGAACACACAATGGAATTGAGAAACTTTTCGGTTTGAAAAATGTGCAAGTTTACACACAGTTACATCAAAACGAGTGCCACTTGTAATGTGATTCATAACGTTACACATTACAGCTAACTGCAGGACGATTACAGTTAGTTTCATGTACACTTTAATGTTGCACTAATTGCTAATTAAATTTGCTTTGTGTAGGGGTCAGCCTGTGGACATTTAAGATTTAAAGAACTTTATCTACGATCGCATTAAAATTTTTAAGTGACTTTTTAGAACACTAATGCTTTTTTATGTTTTTATGGCACGGAAATGTCAAATTGTTTTTAAGGCACAGAAATGTCAAATTTACATTTACTTAACGTTTTATTAAATCATTACAAATAATCGTTAACTCGCTCGCGTTTTTAAACGTGCAATAAAGAATCACTTTTTACACTTGTACCTTAAATAATTGAATTGAATTGAATTGATTAATTTATTCTTGATTTCAAATGTTATTGTTTTCTTTTAATAAAGTAATTGTTGGGTAATTACCTCCCGGAGAAAATGTAATTGTTTGCTTACAAATGGAAATCGATGTAAACTAGATGTAGATCTAGATGTTTAGCTTCCTAATTTATACGGATGATGCGCATCTGGTGAGCGAAAGTCTTCATATCTGAACTATAAATGTATTCATTAATAAAGGTAATTACCATATTTACATTCTACGTGCATATCTTTGAGGTAATTAAATGCAAAAGCGAGTTTTGTGCAGTGGAATCATTTTTTTTTGGCGCCCAATCGGGGGCATTTTGTCGATTTAAACACTATTTATGAAAAAAAATCATTTTGTGTATCCCCGTTCCTGGAAGTCCTACAAAACAAAATTATAGACAAATAGCGTTCAGAATGAGCTGTTTGACATGGAATTTTTTTTTTTAATTTTGACGAATTTTTTTTTGTATCGATTTTCAGGCATTTACAGTCGATTTAACGACTATTTATTATAAAAGTCATTTTGTGTATCTCCGTTCCTGGAAGTACCACAAAAAAATTTTATAGACAAATAATAGTGTTCAGAATGAGCTCTTGGACTTATTTTTTGAATTGTTTTTCTCCGTTCCTGGAAGTCCTATAATTTTTTTTATAGACAGTGTTCAAAATGAGTTGTTTGACAGAAAAAAAAAATTTAGGAAAAAAAAATCGAAATTTTTTTATAGACAAACAGTGTTCAAAATGAGTTGTTGACTGAAGAAAAAAAAATTTAAGAAAAAAAATCGATTTTTTTTTTAGATCGTTTTTCATGTATTTCCAGTCGATTTAAGCACTATTTACGACAAAAGACATTTTGCGTATCCCCGCTCCTGGATTTTTTTTTTACAGACAACTAGCGTTCAGCCTGAGCTCTCAGACTTGAAAAAAAAATGTAAAAAAATTTTTGAATAATTTTTTTTATCGTTTTAAGGGATTTAAGCACTATTCGTTCCTGGAAGTCCTACAAAAAAAATATATAGACAAATAGTGTTCAGAATGAGCTGTTGAACTGAAAAAAATTAGAAAACAATTTTTTAATCGTTTTTTATTTTCCAGTCGATTTGAGCACTATTTACGACAAATGTCATTTTGTGTATCTCCGTTCCTGGAAGTCCTACAAATATTTTTTTTACAAAAAATGAGCTCTTAGACTTGAAAAAAAAAATAGAAAACATTTTTTTAATCGTTTTTTAGGCGTTTCCAGTCGATTTAAGCAGGTTTGTAAAGGAAGTCCTACAAAAAAATTTTATAGACAAATAGTGTTCAGAATGAGCCCTTGGACTTAAAAAAATTGAAAAAAAATTCTGAAGAAACATTTGCTTATAATTCACAATGAACTCTTACACTTGACAAAAAAAATAGAAAAAACTGTTTGAAGAATTTCTTTTAATATTTTTTATAGACAAATAGTTTCAGAATGAGCTCTTAAACTTGAAAAAAAAAATTGAAGATTTTTTTTTTAATATTATTGTAGGCGTTTAACGATATAGACAAAACTACTTACAATGCAAAGTAAAACATATTTTAATTAAAAAGAGAAAATTGGCGCCCAACCAGGGGCCACCATTTTAAACTTCCAATTTATTTAGGCAACACAATATTTCAATCAATAAAAAAAATCTATTAAATGTAAGGCTGAACGACCTGAGGTCATTTGTAAAAGTGTCTTAATAAATGTATTGTCTCTCTCTCTCTATCTCTCTCTCTATTAAATTTATTTACGTGCCAAATTAAAAAAAAACGCAAACGATAAAATAAATTAAATACTAATTAAATAGATAAATTTATAAAAATATGCCTAAGTTTTGAGTTAATCCCACTCAAGCAGAGCGCAAAGTGCCAAATTAGGTTGCACGTTCTTGTAAATTGGGTTGCATATTCGTGTAATCTGTTTTGTGCATTAGTGTAAATTAGGTTGCGTATTCGTGTAAATTAGGTTCCGTATTCGTGTAAATTGGGTTGCATAGTTGTGTAATCTGTTTTGTGCATTAGTGTAAATTAGGTTGCGTATTCGTGTAAATTAGGTTCCGTATTCGTGTAAATTGGATTGCGTATTAGTGTGAATTTAATTGTTGAGTTAATATCACTTGAACAAAGCTGTAAAAATTTGTTATCATTTCGGCGACTCAAAAAAATATGAAGACAACTGCTATCGGCCTGAAATATTACTAATTTACTCAAAATTCATTTAAAACCAGGATTTTTTGAGATTGTAAACACTCAATTCCTAATTTTTGAATTAACCTCACTTAAGCAGAGCGCAAATTATTAAAAAAAATACTCAAAAAAAATATGAACGGCCTGAAATATTAAAAATTTGCGTAAAATTAATTTAAAAATAGGACTTGGACAGAGCGCGAAGTTGTAAAAAAATGTATAATCATTTCGGCGACCGGGGAAAAATATAAAAACAATTGTTATCGGCCTGAAGTGTTCGAAATTTACTCAAAAGTGAACAGAGCGCGAAATTGCGTTGTGTATTCGTGTAAATTAGGTCGCGTATTCGTGTAAGTTGGGTTGCGTGTTCGTGTAAATTGTGTTGCATATTCGTGTAAGTTATGTTGAGTACTCGTGTAAATTAGGACGCGCATTCGTGTAAATTGTGTTGCCGAGTGTAAATTAGGTTGCATACTCGTGTAAACTGATTGGCGTATTCGGAGTGAATTGTTGAGTTCAATTAAAATTTTAAACACTCAGTGCCTAATTTTTGAGTTAAACCAAATTAAGCGGAGCGAAAATGATTATAAAAATTGCAATAATTTTGGCGGCTCGAAAAAAATGTAGAAACAATTGTCATCGGCCTAAAGCATTCCAAATTTACTTAAAATTCGATTCAGATCGTGATTTAAAATAAAAATTGTGAACACTGAATAATTTTAATAAATACAATAAATTGTCAAAATATTTATAAAGATCATTGCAATCTAAACTTACACACAATTAATTTGAAGATTCAATATTGTTCCCCCATCAGAACACCTACAGACCGGTTTCGACCTTTCAGGTCTCATCAGTGTAGTTAGTTGCTGATGGGGAAACGGAGATTACTATTGGAATATAAATATTCCAAACACCGTTAAAGGTAGAAACGGGGAATAATATTTAATGTTCACATTAATATTGTTATATTTGCCGCCGCTGGCGATGTCCATATCTTGTCGGTGTTAAAGCCACCCGGATTTAGTTCAGTACAACATTCAGGCAATAGATTCCGCCACTTTGGCGTTTCTATAAAATTAATTATGGTCGGGCTTTCTGACGACGAAGTCTAATTTTTTTTTATCTCAAAGTCGGGCTTTCTTACGACGACGTCTAATTTTTTTTATTTGTTTTTTATCTCTAAGTCGTGCTTTCTGACGACGACGTTTATTTTTTTATTTATTTTTTTTTATCTCAGAGTCGGGCTTTCTGACGACGACGTCTAATTTTTTTAAATTTTTTTATCTCAAGGTCGGGCTTTCTGACGACGACGATTTTTTTTATTTGTTTATCTCTAGGTCGGGCTTCTGACGACGATGTCTAATTTTTTTAAATTTTTTTTTATCTCGAAGTCGGGCTTTCTGACGACGACGTCTATTTTTTTATTTGTTTTTTATCTCAAAGTCGCGCTTTCTGACGACAACGTCTATTTTTTTTATTTTTTTTTATCTCTAAGTCGTGCTTTCTGACGACGACGTTTATTTTTTTATTTATTTTTTTTTATCTCAGAGTCGGGCTTTCTGACGACGACGTCTAATTTTTTTAAAAATGTTTTTATCTCAAGGTCGGGCTTTCTGACGACGACGATTTTTTTATTTGTTTATCTCTAGGTCGGGCTTCTGACGACGATGTCTAATTTTTTTTTTATTTGTTTTATCTCTAAGTCGGGCTTTCTGACGACGACGTCTAATTTTTTTTTTTTGTTTCTAGGTCGGGGCGTCGTTCCATCTGACGAACGTCATGGTGTACGTGGCGGACCTGAAGAAAATCCAGCCGTTCGGCGGTCCGGCGGTGGCGGAGAGCCCGAGCCCCTTCACGCCGAACCAGAGCATCCGGAAGAGCTTCTCGAGGGCCGAGAGGCCGGTCTCGCTGAGGAACAGGAACACCACCCTGGACGTGAAGACGATCGAGGAGAGCACGTCCGGGACGGATCCCGAGGAGGAGTCGCCGGCGTACATCACCAATCAGACTGATTACCAGGAGATATTCAAGGGACGAGCGCGTAAGTGAACCGAATACATAACATTACACGTAAATATGTAGTTCAACGATTATACAAAATTTTGTAATTGTAGCGGAAATCATGAGATGAATGCTGATTGTGTTATTTGGGCCATGTTCGGCATATGCAAATGCATGTCAATTTTTTTCCATCAGAAGAATGAGAAAAGTCGATTGCCGTTTGAAAATTTCAACTGGCGAAAAAGTTGGTCAATTTTAGACGAAAAAAAAATCGATTTTTGCGAATTCTAATCTCAAAATTTTTGTATATTCACCATCTTCAAAAAGTATTTGCAAATTTGTTCGAAAGTTTTTTTTATGAAAATTGTGCGTTCAGCCCTGAATTTTTAAATTTGAAAAAAAAAATTGATGGGGAGCTCCTTAAGACCATAAATACTAAATTTGAACGCATTTGCTTAATTAGTATAGGAATTAATTAGTGAGGCTTTGTTGAAGTGACATCTAGTGAGAAACAGTAAAAATATGGATTGTCATAGTGAGTAGAGACATGTAAATGTTGCGGTTGCCACCACCAGGGCCGAAAGGGTTAAGTTGACTACAAAAATCTTGGTTTCGATTTTCAAAAATGCATAACTTTTGATTGCGCTGTTAAATTTGGCGAATTCTAGCCTCGGTCACCATCTTCAAAAAATTATTTGCCAATCAGTTCAAAAGTTTTTTTATAAAATATGAAAGCTTACTACAAAAATTTTTGTTTCGATTTTCAAAAATTCATAACTTTCGATTTCGCGGTAGAATTTTGGTGACTCTAACCTCAAAATTTGGGTGCATTCATCATCTTCAAAATCGTTGACAACACTCTCGGGAGCTACAGCTGATTTCTGACATCCACTGCCAATATATTTTAGGGATCTTTAATTTTGATCAACAAAATGGAGTAGTGACATTGATTAATTGATACAAGTTTTAATAAAATGAGATTGAAACTTTCGATTTCTTTGCGTAAATCGAATACTATTAGAGGGTAGTGTACTTGACTCATTATCCCCGGGTTCAATGGAATCCGCATTTCCGCATATCGATTATTAAATGCCCATTAAACATTAATGACCGCTCGGAGTGCGTCTAACCTTATTTTTTATTTACGAAATTGGTGTGGTTATTGCGCGGAAGTCGTCGAATTTCTATTTTTGGGAGGATCGTAATTGGAGTTTCTGACGGAGACGTCAGAAGTTCACGCGTGTTCCCATTACACGATCGTTTCTGTGCGGTAAATACATGTCATTATGGCGTTTCACGTGCATGCAGTACTGCCATTGACTTTGAATTACTGAGCAATCGATAACATTCATTAGATACAGTTGATGATAAAATTGTGGCCTGATTACGAAAAGTTGATAATTTAAAAATATTTGCATTTGGTTAGTTTTGACTTATTCTTATCCTCCGCTTTTAGCAGCTCGAGGGTTGGTAAAAGTGAAGGGTTGCTAAAGCATTTCGGCATGAGTTACACTCGATATTTTTTCGCCTGCCTTAAGTAAAAACAGTGTTTCAGGAAATTTTATATCGCGCACCATTGAACTGTCACTGTCAGATTTTTACATAGAGCCTACTCATATTCCGCGGAAGGTTGTCTATATTATGCATATTATTTTTTCGGCCCTAGATACGCTAAATCGTAGTTTCGGCCCGATTTTTATGGCCGAAATATATGGTTTCGGTAGAGGCAGGCGAAAAAATTATTATTTTAATTATTATGAACAATAAATAGTCGGCAAGACCGTTTACATTAATCGGCAACTCAATTTGCACGAATCAGCAACACAATTTACACGAATCGGCAACTCAATTTACACGAATACGCAAGATAATGTATACACATTGGTAAGACACCACGTGAAATTCACAACCATACAAGAAGATCTATAGTCATAATCTACGTATCCCATTTACAAGACTGAACAGAACCCGTTGCGGTGTCAACTATTACGGATTGAAGTTTTATAACTGTCTTTCCGCAGAAATAAGAAACTTAGACAGCAGCAAATACAAAGTGTACCTCAAAAATATGTTATTAGACAGCTGCCCATTTAGCGTTAAAGATTTTTTCTCAATTACACATTTTAATTTTTGTCAGTAATACATAGAAAGTCCGGACGAGTGTAAATATTTTCTGTAAATATCTAGCACAATAAATACTATTATTATTATTATTAATCAACACGATTTACAGCAATCAGCACAATTTACACAAATGCGCAACCCAATTTACATAAATACGCAACCCAATTTACATGAATACGCAACCCAATTTACAAGAATACGCAACCCAATTTACAAGAATACGCAACCCGATTTGCACGAATACGCAACCCAACTTTTGATTTTTTGACAATAGACGAAATTTCAGAAAAGTGTGAAAAGTTAAAAAAAATATTTAAAACTAAATGAAAAATACGTGTAATTTTTTTGAGTAAATATTAATAATAGAGTCCTATAGAACATTTGCGGCCGAAAATATCGAACCTAAACTAGGCCCAACGATTACTTTTGTTTTTTTTTTTAAGATGAAATTTCATAAAAGTGTCAAGTTAAAAAAATATTTAAAAGAAAATATGTGTCATTTTTTAATGATTTTTTGAAAATTGATCATGTTTCGGTAGATGCCTTATCGAAAAATCGGGGTAAATTCTAAGTCAAAAGCTTACTGTTATTACTATAGCATTACAGCAATTTGATTAATTATTAATTTTAATCCCATTTTCTGTAAATTAGTAGAGATCACTTAAGCTTGAATTACATTATACCTTTTCCGTCTTTTTTTTTTCTTCTAGATTCTCGTTCAAGTTTTGCTTTCGATTTCCGTTCGATGTATAGTTCATTGCATTCGATATAGAGGGCGCCACTAATTACCAACCCACTAAATAAAAAGGTTCAAGTTTTGCTTTCGATTTATAGTTCATTGCATTCGATATACAGGGTGCCCGTTTTTCGAGCGCCACCATGGGGATTTCAGTTATCTTAAGAGATACAAGGTTGGTTAAATTAGGGCAAAGTTGTGTATTATAACATTGATTAATAATCTATTGAGAAATTTGAGTTACCTTTTTTGTTCGCGAAAAAATAAAAAAAATCAATTTTAATTTTTAATTTGAAAACTATTACTATTACGCATTTTGCACTAAGACATTATTAGAGCACTTTTTAATAGAGGATCTAAATATGTTATTAGATTTATTGTAGCTTTCAAGATGGCGGAGAAACAATAGACAACTTTTGTTTTTCTTATGGGAGCCATATTGGATTTTTACATTTTCTAATGCAAGATTTTTTTCTGTTTACGATGATATATCACACATTATGTTTTAATTTTACATTTGAGCCAAAATTTGAAATGTCTTATTTTTGTGAAGAGTGCCATGTAAATTTAAAATGTTGGCTGTGATATTTGGCTATGTGTATATAGAAACTTGAACGGAAATTGGATGGAATTTTCAGAATTACATTTATACTAGTAGTCCCGAACGAAAATCTAACGAGAATCTAGACGAAAAAATGGTGATGTGGCCATCATGTTACTTTCTCCGACTTGATGGTATAGTTATGTACGTTTAAACTTTTATGGTTTATTTTAAATAATTTAAATCATATTTTAGAATCGTGTGTAACTGACGTTTAAAACGTCAAAATTGTGAAAGTGACAAATTTCACTTCAAATTCTAATAGTTGTTTACTCAGGAACCAAAGACATTTCGAAAAACATCTATTCTTTATAAGTTGTTCATTTTGGCATCCTTTACAATTATTAATTATGTAAATTTGCTGTAACTATTTTCGTTTCATAATTATAAACCTAAAATGAAAAAAAAAATTTTTTTTCTCGAATAAAAATGATTTTATGAAAAATGTTTTCAAGCAAAAGATGTTCATTTTTTAGTTGTCTTCATTATTTATTGGAATGTTTTCGTAATATTTTCCATATTTAAAAAATATTGCAAAAAAACGGTTAAGGTAAACACCCACTTTTGGTGTACGAAATTTTACCAAAAGCTTTTCAGTTCTTCGCATTATCAAGTAAGACTTATGCTAAAAGTTTCATATCAATTGCTCAATCAAGTGTTAGTTTTTGAGGTACAGCGCGCACAGACACAGAAATTGTTGAAATGGCATCTAGGGACCCCAAAACGGATATTTCCGTAAAAAAAAAATTAAAAAAAAAAATCACGATCACAATACTTTCTCGTACTTCGTAACGGAGAAAGTAAAAATAATTGAACGAACTTTCACAGCCGTCGCCGAGGGTGAAATTAAGGCCTGATTACAAAAAGTTAAAAATATTTGCATTTGGTTAGTTTAATTAATTAAACTTATTCTTGATGTATAGTGGTGCAAAATGATTATTTTATTTATTATTAACAATAAATAATTGGCAACACAATTTACATTAACCAGCAACTCAGTTTACACATAATATACACACATCGGCAACACAAATTAGCATTAATCAGCAACGCAATTTATACGAATACGCAACCTAATGTACACGAATATGCAACCCAATTTACAATAATCAGCAGCACAATTTACACGAATACGCAGCCCAATTTACACAAAAGCCCAACACAATTTACACGAATATGCAAACCTATTTACAATCAGCAACACCATCTACACCAGTGTTTCTCAACCTCCCGGGGCCAAACGCCCACTTTGCCAGGTCCGCTTCTTAATGCACCGCCCCCTTTAATGGCTCAAAATAAAGTTCATGATATCTGGCCGCGCTATGAAGGCATCTAAGGTGCTATCTGTAACTGATGTGTAAAGAGAATCGGATAGTGGCACCAATAGCTAAACATCTGTGAGTGTGAAGTAACAAAATCCAATCACTTCAGATGAGGGCGACCCTTCCGACCCTTCGTTAATCAACTCAGACGCCTTCATAGCGCGGCCAGAGTATAGTTCCTTGATTATGATGACTTATGTGTTAAAATTTAGAGAATTTAGAATGGTTTAAAATGATATTAAGAAATATTCATGTCGAAAACTAAAATTTTCGATTTTATAGAATTGCTAAGATATTGAGCGAAATTCAAAGGCAACAAATTCGCGATTTCGATTTAAAAACATTTCTGAGGTATTTTTCCCGTAGAATACGATCCCGCAATAAAAAATAGAGGGTTCCATTTGAAAAATCAACGTTGACCTTCATTTGACCTTGAAAATTACGACGCCAGGGTCATTTTCAAGGTCCCCTTCCGAACCCTACAACTTTCATTTGAAACATTTTTTGCCGTGTTGCTCAGGTTTCGAGATATTTGGGCTGGCAATTTAAAATGGGACACCCTGTATGCTAAAAGTATAAAGAAATATTCACGTCAAAGTAACGAAAATTGACAACCACTGAAATTTATCAAGGTTAATATCATCAAAATCGCGTTTTGGATTTTGAAAAATTGTTTAACTTCCAAACGCCTTACTTGATTTTAATGATGTAAATTCCAAAATTAGCGAATTTAATGTGTTTTAAAAAAATATAAAGAAATATACATATCGTTTAAAGCAAGTTGCCGCAATCTGTTGTTTTCCAAGTTCAAAGTCAACAAAATCACGGGTGTGAAGTTAGCAATGGATCCAGCAATAGATTTTAAAAATTCATATCGGAGAAAAGAAAAGCAATTCGAAAAAAAGTGAACCATATCATTAGGGAAGGTCTAAATTAATAACACAAAAAGAATCAACCCTTAATTTTAACCCTTTATATTTTTTCACCCCTTTTAAAAAAGTTTTTGGTTTATTTTTTTAAGTTTGCATAAATTGTTTGCCCTAAATAAATAAAAATGCTTATTCTTATCACTAATACAAGTACGTTAATAATCAAGAGTCAAAAAAACGTTACGGGCACTCCTTCAACAAAACAAGCAGAAAGTCCACAATGTGGATTTTCTGCGACTTACGCGGAAATTATTTTTTTCCGGGTTGAAGGAGTGCCCGTAACGTTTTTTTGACTTTTGATTATGAAAGTACCTTTATTAGTGATAAGAATAAGAATTTTTATTTAGTAATGGCTCATTGCAAACTTTGGCAAAAATGGACATTCAACATTGCGAAATGTGAATGTCTGCGACTTACGGAGAAATTATTTTTTTCTGAGTTGAAGGAGTGCCCGTAACCCTTTTTTGACTTTTGATTATGAAAGTACCTTTATTGGTGACAAGAATAAGAATTTTTATTTAGTTATGGCTGATTGCAAACTTTGTCAAAAATGGACATTAACATCGCGAAATGTGGATTTCTGCTACTTACTGAAAAATTATTTTTTTGACTCTTGATTATTAAAGTACTTGTATTAGTGATAAGAATAAGCATTTTTATCTATTTATGACAGATTGCAAACTTAAAAAAAAAACTTTTTTGAAAGGGGTGAAAAAATATAGGGTTGATTCTTTTTGTGTTATTAATTTAGACCTTCTCTAATGACATGGTTCACTTTTTTTCGAATTGCTTTTCTTTTCTCCGAGATATAAATTATTAATAGTTATTTATGCAACAAGTGAGTAAAGTAATACTTTTTTTCACGAGTAGGAAAGATTGCCGCATGAGCCGAAGGCGAGTGCGGCAATTCCTACAAGTGAAAAAAAGTTGCTTTACTCTCGAGTTTCATACAAAATTTTTTCTACGTCCGTAACTTTAAATAAATTTATAAATTTGATAAAACCCTAATCAATTTTTATAAGTAATTATACTTGTTTTAAATAAAGAAAATAATAATAATCTAATAAAGTTTTCTTGATCGGAAACGAATGTTTGATATTTATCGGCGGAACTCGCGGCGTGTTGTGAAGCGTTCATGACACACTTTGCGCAAACAATTTTTTAGTTGCGTTAAAAAATGAACCGCTACGGCACTTTTTTTCACGCAAGAGAGTGAAAAAATGAACCGTTATGGCACTTTTTTTCACGCTACTTGAAGGGTTCAGGAATCACATATTTTATGAACGCAGATTAATGAAAAAAACTGTACATTTTATAACGGACGTAGAAAAAATCTATTGCTGGATCTATTGCTAACTTCACATCCGTAACAAAATCGCGTTTTTGATTTTGAAAAATTCCGAAACTTCCGAACGCGTTTATTAATTTTGCTGATTTAAATGCTAAAATGTAGCAAATTGAGTGTGTTCGAAAAGGTATTAAGAGATAATCATTCATGTTGAGCCTGTGAAAATTGCCAAAATTCGAAATTTTACAAGTTCAGAGTCGAGAAACTCTCGTTTTCAGTTTTTAAAAATTGCTAACGGCTAAAACGCACTGAATTCTCTACTTTTTAACATATAAAATATCATAATCAAAAATGCGTTTAACATCCGACACGGCACCGAATCGGTCGTTTTACCGATTCGGTTATTTTGCCGTCTTGTATTTCAATATGCGTGTTCACACGATACTGCCGTCGACCGTATACGGTATCGTGTGAACACGCACATTAAAATATATGCGTCACTATGGAAGACGGTAAAATAACCGAATCGGTAAAATGACCGATTCGGTGCCGTGTGAACGATGCTGCCGTCGACCGTATACGGTATCGTGTGAACACGCACATTAAAATATATGCGTCACTATGGAAGACGGTAAAATAACCGAATCGGTAAAACGACCGTTTCGGTGCCGTGTAAGATGTTAAACGCATTTTTGATTATATGATATTTTTTATTTATGTTAAAACGTAGAGAATTCAGTGCGTTTTAAATTGTATTAGAAACAATTCATGTCGAGAGAATGGGTATTGCCAAGATCCGAAATTTTCAAAGTTCAAAGTTCAAAATCAAGTTTTTGATTTTGATAAATTGTTTAACTTACGAGCGCGTTATTTGATTTTGATGGTTTGATTTTCAAAACGTGGAGAATTTTGTGTTTTCTTTTTAATACATACCAAGAAAGTTTAATTTCACAAATTTACATTTTAAGCAAAGTTTAATAACATTTGTATTTAATATAATAATAATCTTAAGTCACGTTATTAATTTTTTAGGCGATTTGAGCCATGTCTGATGACGTATTAAAAATGCATTCGCCCCCGCAATATGACCATCGCCCCCCAAATTCGAATTGTCAGAAAACCGCCCAATTTTAGCGTCGACCGCCATTTGAGCCATGTCTGATGACGGGTATTAAAAATGCAGCCGCCCCCGCAACATGACCCCCCCCCCAAATTAGGATTGTCAGAAAATCGCCCAATTTTAGCGTCGACCGCCCACCAGGGGGGCGTTATCGCCCTCGTTTTGAGAAACACTGATTTACACGAATACGCAACCCAATTTACATGAATACGCAACACAATTTACACGAACATGCAACCCAATTTACACGAATGCACAACCCAATTTAGGCGTTGGCGTCAAAATATTGCCAGCATCCCACATTAAGGGGTTCACTTTCTCAGAAATGAAAAATAATCGTTTTTTATCGTCGATTCTGATTCGATAGGCAATGTTTTATTCATACTAAAAAAAAAAAAACGTGACCTTCAAAAAAAAAATTCTTCCGTCAATTGAAAAAAATGATTCCCAGCCATATCTCGATTTTTGACAAAGTTTGCAATATGGCTGATGATTCAATGTAAATGGAACACTTGAGAACCAATCGAATTAACATTGATTTAGCTCCTTATTACATAAGACGTACACATTGAAAAAAAGGTGAGACCATTATCATGAAAACTAATTACATTATCACGATTCGACTAATCGGGCAAATTATCTGCATCGATTTTCCTATTGTTGAAAATGTTCGGATCGTCCTCGCCCAAGGATAAATATTACCATCGCGGGATTTAATTATTTCGCATTCGAAATAGCAGTTTCTCCGAAATCCGGTTTTGTCGATAACTTGTGCGCCTCCAAAACCGAAACAATTGTTATCAGCGCCGCTGTACGACAAGGTAATCACTAAAACAGGTGAAACTATTCACGCCGACTTAAAGTTAAGTAATATTTCGTTAAATATCAGGTGTTGAGGTTGTAAATAGACGTGATTAAATAATAGACGTTGAATATTTATTAGTTTTATCACTGCACAAAGTCACAGAGGATTTATGTAACTGCCACCGAATAATTAATGCCGCCCACGCAAATCCTTTTGTTTAGTCACGTAGACGGGCGCGATTAAATCTAAACTTATAATAGATAATTAAAATATTTTGTAATTCACTTTAATTGCAGCCTGTGTGTGAAAGTCGTCGTCGTCGGCTGGCCTGTGAGTGCATTTTTTTAAAATAATTAATTATCGTGAAAAAAATATGCTGCTACAAGTCTTTCACTTATCGTTATGAAATTGGTGGCTGTAATTTATTGAGACTTCTTTTTTTAAGATGGACGAGCACGAGCACGGCGTGCTAGAATAAATTTTAAAAAATAAAATAATTTAAAAGTGAGGTTACGTTCGTAATAACAAACGTCACACATTGCCTAACGTAAAAAAAAAAACATTTTGAGATGAAATGGTACGCACACTTTTTTATTTTTGTATCTACACCAATGAAGGAAGAATAAGTATTATTGTCAATTACAAAAATCATTGTTGTGATGTGTGGTACTCAATATAAATCCCATGTGTTCGCTTCGAGATACATTTATTAACTGGCTGTACAAGAAAATATATACCAAAAAGTACAAATCAAAAACAATATATAAATACTATAAGAGATGTCGCTAGGTATATCAAAATAACATTTAATTCTCATAAACATTTCACGTAATTAAATCGTAATTTTAGTTCTCATTTCTTATAATTAAGAGTCCGGATTTATATGCGCTAAAAAAGGCATTATAATTTTTTTATATGCGCTAAAAAAAGGCATTATAATTTTTTTACCTGCGCTAAAAAAGGCATTATAATTTTTTCATATGCGCTTAAAATTAGCCAATATATTCGACAAAATAATTCAAATATGGATTTTATCTGCAGTTTAATTAAAAATAAATATATAGAATTAAAAAAATACGAATAGCAACTGATGATAATTTATTTATTGGAATTACAATGTAGAACCAAAATTTTCATTTTCATTTTAGGTTAGTTAAATGACATGGGGTTCATGTTAAAATTTATTATGTCCTCCTCAGTCTCGCCTTTTCGAAATGCCACAAACAATTTTAATTTTTTCGTATCCTAGATTTCGATATAATACGCAAAAGTTAGGGAAGTAATTTTAAATTTTCGCACAGTTCTTCCATAATTTTAAAAGCCTCAATTAAAGGCATTTGAGCTGTTTCTAAATTCTTGATTGCAGTTATTAAGATGTAAAAATGTGCAATAAAAGCTAATTGTTGCAAAATATTTCTACATGCAACACAATCTTTACATTTTTTAAGTGCTGTCGATTCTTTATCAATAAAATTAAGAAGAATATTTTCTGATTTTTCAAAATTATTGGCGTAGAATAAAGCAGCTTCCAGCCAAACACAATTACCGGGTACGGTTGCATCGAGCAGTGTTGCCAGGGGTAATTTTTAATTTTCCCCAAATGTTTCATAAAAAACCCAAAATTACGCTAAAACCTTAATTTACCTCCATTTTGGGGACCCCCTCCAATCTGGCAACACTGGGATTAGAGAAGGCGCGCTGATGAGAATTCGAAATTTGCACAAAAATATTTATTATTATTATTACTGCTGTGGTATCCTCCAATTAAATTAAATAATTCTTTCATTTTTCGGAAGGCCTCGCTAATTAACTACTTAAAATTGTTCGCATTTTTATTCATAATTTCCTTACAGTTTAAGTAAGATCGGGTGATCAGTTTCATTCCGGGCAAAAGTATTATATTTAACAATTACTAAAAAACTAAATTGGTTGCAAAACTTATTCTTTTGATTTAAAAATTACGAATTTTCGAAAAAAAAAAATGAAAAATCGAATCGAAATATTTGAAAATTAAGTAATTCCTTAAACACAAAACGCGCAGGCTTTATTTTTAAGCTAAATATCAAAATACATTAGTTTTATCTTAAAACAACCACTATAATTAAATTAAAAACACTAAAACAAAAAATTTCAAATTAAACAAATCACTTAAAATTAATACAAAAACCAAGTACAGTCCAAAAATATCAAAAATGCAGTCTGCAAAATCTAAATAATAGGGCAAAAAAATCAAAAACAAAATTAAAATTAATAATGAAGGTAACAGAACTAAAAACATTGGCAAAAAATCGAAAATCCTTGGCAAAAATAATAAAGCAGTCAAAAAACAGAAAATTTCAAGTAAATAGTCGAAAATTTTGGTTTAGGTGCCAAAAACATCTAAAATATAGGCCAAAAAAAATCAAAAACCCTGGTCTAAAAAATAAAAATGCAAACCAAAAATTGAAAATTCAAGCAAAAGAAAAATCATTTGCCATTTTTAGCCCTAAAAATAATTCTTTACCACAAAGTAAATTGCAAATTAAATTTAAAAACTCTAAACTCAAAAATAATTTAAAAAATTCGCCCATAAAAACAGACCAATCAAAAATTCTCTCATTAAAATGAATAATCAAGGTAAAAAAAACTAAGAATATAGGCAAAAAATCGTAAATTTAGACCAAAAATCGCAAATAAAAAATACAGACCAGAAAAAAAACGAAAATTTCAACTAAATTCTCGAAAAATTTGGTTTATAGGCAAAAAACTCTAAAATTTGGACCAAAGAAATGAAAAATACAGACCAAACATCTAAAATATAGGCAAACAATCAAATATTCTGTTATAAAAAATAAAAAATGCAAATTAAAAAATTTGAAAATTCAAGCAAAAGAAAAATAATTTGCCATTGTCAGCCCAAAAAATAATTCTTTACCACAAAGTAAATTGCAAATTAAATTTCAAAACTCTAAACTCTAAAATGATTTTAAAAAATCGCCCATAAAAACAGACCAATCAAAAATTCTCTCATTAAAATTAATAATCAAGGTAAAAAAAACTAAGAATAAAGGCAAAAAATCGTAAATTTAGACCAAAAATCGCAAATAAAAAATACAGACCAGAAAAAAAACGAAAATTTCAACTAAATTCTCGAAAATTTTGGTTTATAGGCAAAAAACTCTAAAATTTGGACCAAACAAATGAAAAATACAGACCAAACATCTAAAATATAGGCAAACAATCAAATATTCTGTTATAAAAAATAAAAAATGCAAATTAAAAAATTTGAAAATTCAAGCAAAAGAAAAATAATTTGCCATTGTCAGCCCAAAAAATAATTCTTTACCACAAAGTAAATTGCAAATTAAATTTCAAAACTCTAAACTCTAAAATGATTTTAAAAAATCGCCCATATAAACAGACCAATCAAAAATTCTCTCATTAAAATTAATAATCAAGGTAAAAAAAACTAAGAATAAAGGCAAAAAATCGTAAATTTAGACCAAAAATCGCAAATAAAAAATACAGACCAGAAAAAAAAACGAAAATTTCAACTAAATTCTCGAAAATTTTGGTTTATAGGCCAAAAACTCTAAAATTTGGACCAAACAAATGAAAAATACAGACCAAACATCTAAAATATAGGCAAACAATCAAATATTCTGATGTAAAAAATAAAAAATGCAAACTAAAAATTTGAAAATTCAAGCAAAAGAAAAATAATTCGCCATTTTCAGCCCCAAAAATAACTTTATTCCAAAATAAATTACCGAAACTCTAAACTCGAAACAAATTTAAAGAAATTCGCCCATAAAAACCATGTCGGGTTGAAAAAATCTAAAATCAAACAATCAAAAACACAAAAAAACTCGAAAATACCCTGAAAACATAAAAAAAATCGTCCATAAAAATCAACAATTCATGTTAAAAATTTATTTATTTATTTTATTTAATCCTTTTTGACTAAATAAGGTACAGTATAGGAATCGTTAATATACATATAAATTAAAATTATAAAACATTAAAATTATAAAATATAAAAATATATACTTTGTCAAAAGTGCGTAAAATAAAAATTATTAAAAAAAGCATAGATGAAAGCAAAATAAAACAAATTTAACATTATCTGGTCATAGTCATATCGTTGGAGTATTCTTTGACTGTGTAGTAGAGTGTATATCAATAAAAAAATTCGCTGGTTAAAATTAATAATCGATTACAAAAAACAACAACAAAAAAAAATGTAGATTAAAAAATCGAAAATTTCAACATACTATTAAATTTTTTTTTTTTTTAAACTTTAACAGTTATAACAAAGAAGTCAAAAATACAGACCAAACATCTAAAATATAAGCAAAACAAAGTAAAATTCCTGGTTTAAAAAATAAAAATATGCAGACCAAATAATTGAAAAATCAAGCAAAAGAAAAATAATTTGCTATTTTCAGTCCCAAAAATAACTCTAGCTCAAAATAAATTACCGACCAGAAACGCGAAAATGTTAAAAAAAAAAGATAAAGGACTAAAAATCAAAAACACATAAAAATGAATAATTCAGGTTGAAATATAGGGCAAAGAATCAAAAATTCAGGCCTAAAAATGAAAAATGCCGACCAAAAAATTCGAAAATTTTAACAAACAAATCGAAAATTTAGACCAAAATGAAGAAAAGTCAGTTCAAAATATCAGAAATTTATACCAAAAAAAGAAACGAAACTGCAGGTCAAAAATCTAAAATATAGGTACAAAAAAATCAAAATCCAGGCCTAACGATAAAAAATGCAAACAAAAAGATTGAATATTTAATATAATAATAATAATAATAATTTATTTACGGGCAACGAGTGTTGTAATTTTTAATTCTCCCCAAATATTTAATTAAAAACCCCCAAAATTACACCGCTGTCTCTCTCCAAAATAATAAATTTTGAAAATAAAACGTAAATACAGTGGATTTATTGGAAACTTACATATACATATATACAAAATTAAAGTAGTATAAATATAAAATGTATTAAACATATTTTTTCAAATGAGAGTGCAGCATCTCATTGGGGTCACAAAATTACAAAAACGACAATAATGGAATCCCTAGGACAACTTCCATTAGTTAGTTAGGGGAATCCCGTAAATGGATCTTATACGATTTTATAAAAAAAGATTTCTACGCTCGCAAATTTTATCAATAAATTACAACAAAATCAATTACAATTAATGGAAATATTGACTTTATATGAATCGCTTATTTTTAAAAAGGACTAATTCATATTTTGGCCATTTTGAGATTTTACATGTTTTTCATTAAACATTCCAAACCACACTGTTTGGTTATAGAAGGACGTATATCCTGCTAACGTTTATAGGTGTACACGGACGAGTTTGTATAGGTTTATTTTTAAAAGCACTGTGACTTAGTTCCTTTTCAAATTACGGGTGTGACGTGGCGCTGGGGTGCCTGCCATGGAAGATTGACAGTTGTTGTAATCTGTAAAAGGTAGTGTGCTGTGTTGAAGTCTGTTGCGTATATAATAAACTGAAGTAATAAGTAGTAGTGAAGAAAGTACTGATATTGTGGAAGCAGAACCTGGAGTCGCGGAAGTTTGTGATTTTGTTATTGGATTTGTAAAACACCATTTCTCTCTAGCGTTACCAAATAAAGCAAGAAATGTATCTTTGCCTAAAGAAAAGGCATACATTGGTGACAAAATTCCTATCCTTGAAACAAAAGTAGAACATATGCGCCGCTTACTTCAATGGATAGAAGAAGAACACAAATCATTTTACCAAGATATTATAGAAAACTGGAAAATCAAAACACAAAACCAACATTAACATGTTTGTAATAACTCTTGTAATTTCTATTAAAGCCTAAAAAATATGTTTTTGTAGTTTTATTTTTAAAAGGACTTAAGTCAATCTTTTTTTAATTAGGATATCTCAGTTGAGAATGCATTAAAAAATATGAAAGTAACAGTATCTGATAGAGTTATCCTCATATTATCCACTATGATACATAAGTTGCGACAAAAAAAGTTAATAAGTTATGCAGTTTTTTTTAATTTTCTCAAAACTATAAAAAATGACTTGGTACCTTTTAAAAATAAGCGATTCATATGTAGTTATATGTGGGTATATGCTCAAATAAGTTTAATGTGACAAAACCTCGAAATATTAAGTTATATGCGAAATAAAACTTGGTACTTGGATTTATCTCTGACAGAAACGTACATATACAATTCGCCAGGGCCATACGAAATAGCAAATAAAACATGTAAAAAAATATAAATCCGGACTCTACTTATAATACACTCACAAATGTTATGTTTATTTTTTTTAAATTTAATTTTAAAATGGTGATTTACCGTAATATATGTATTATTATTATTATTAATTATAAACAAACATTATTTATTCATTTAAAATAATACATTTGCAAGCAAAGATTGACATTTAGCGGTGGCGATTATTATTTTCGAAGAAAGGTTGCGTTTAGTCACTCCTTTATTCCGTGTCGTGAGCTTGTGAGTAATAAGTCAGGAATGGTCTCTTGTGTTCCAAATGGAGAGCTTGAACTATTATTATTTTAATGTCGTAAATTATTCAAGTAGAAAATTCCGCCGCGTAAAAGTGGTATTTCTGATTAAGGATTATACCCATTTTTTTTTCTTCAATTGGACACTTTCTAACCAGATTTTACGGAATTCCGAATTCCTTCTGCGTCTCTACACTAAAGTATCCGTATAATTTCCACACACCGTAAATAAAGATAACTTAAATATCAATTGATGCGCCCGCTATAGGTTTCTTGCTTGTTAACTCATAAATAAATTTCGTTGCTTTGGCAACAAACCTTCTTTTTTTTCTTTACTTAGATGCAGCAACTTTTCTCTACATGACAAAAAAAAATTCATAAATCGTGTAAAAACGAAGACGTGAATTGCAGCGCCGCGGAGGTCACCGGTGACCACCGGTGACCACCGGCACGATAAATGTCAACTTGCCCGTTGTAATTATTGTGAGAGTAATCCATGTTAATTATTTAGTCTTCTAGATAACTAAATCATTAAACCCATTTTCAGCGCTCAAAAATCCGAAATTAGATTGTTGAAGCTGTACCATTCTACCGGATGAATCAACTCGGCGGATTCACGGTGGTATGCTCATCTGGCGAGTTAGAAATTGAGAGGCGAAATTTTAACCGTTGCGAGTATCCGTTGTCTTCTATTTTTTCAACAACATTCACGCCAAGATCTGCAAACATGTCGCGAAAATTGAACAAAAATGTAGAGCCGTGACACCTGGGGGGGGGGTAAAGTTTGCGCAGAGTGAGTGAAGGCGATAACAAATCGAAATCACTTCGCGACCGATTCTGTGTCTATATTTACAATATGTTCAATGAATAATTAAGTTTCCCGCGCTTCCTCTTTAAAAATGTATGATGTCCACTGCGCACTGTGATACCAGATTTTGGGATAGATAACTAGCTGGAGTTGTAATTTGCACCAATTGATATTTCGATAGATGGCGTTGTATCTAATTACAAATTAATTGTACCAGTCATATCCCAAACCATCGCAAAAAAAAAGTGCACGATTTCTAAATAATTAAAGCATCCGACTTAACAGTAAAAACCGTGTGTGTGTGTGTGTTTCGTGACACCACTTTTGGAAGTGGCCATTTGCATAATTGCATACATTTATCGGGAAAACGGATTGAAGCCTTTGCAAAACGGACTAATTGGAATTTTTAAAAGGCGAGAACTGAACCGACGCGACGCCCACCATAATAACGGATCTGCGCAGAATTTGTTTGTCGTTGAGGAGGATATTGTATTCAAATTTTACAGGGTTGCAATTAAAATGTATATTAATGTCCACTTTTGTATTCAAAATGTGTGCAGCAGGAGTTACACCCTCTAAAATATGACGACGAGGACTTGCGGCTTTAATGTATTCGTATTTAATATTGATCTTAATGTCTGGGTTGAGAATGGTTACCTTCGTGAATATATTTCTATTGCATGCCAGTTATTTAGAAACGGAAGCTAATCATAGGAACGATTGCTGATGCGTACGTAATAATACGTGATTTATGTTTCCTTCAATCAATAATTTTTAGGGCTGGAGAAGAGGAAACGCTCGTCTTTAGACATGACATCGTAATTTATAGTTGGATCCTATTAAAATCATTTATTTATAACAATTTTTATTCTACTGCCATTTTCGGCGAGTTTTTGATGTTAATTAAGCGACCAATTTTTAAATGACGAATTTTCGATACATTGAAGTTTATAACAGATCAATTTTCGCTGCGAAGAAATTTATAGATGAAAAAGTTTTGTTTAAATGAAACTTTTTGGGCAAGCAAATTTGTGGATGGAAAAGTTTCTCTGGAAGAAAATGTCTTATTTTTTAATGAAATGTTTAAATTAATTTTCGGCACAGAGAAATTTTTAAATGAAATGGTTTGCATAAATGGAATTTTCGGTGTGAAAAAAATTGTAGATGAAAAAGTTTCGAATTTATAGGCGAAAATTTTTATTTTTCTAAATTATTTTTCGGCGCAAAGACATTTATGGATGAAACGGTTTATATAACTGAAATTTTCTGTGTGAAAAAAATTTTAGACGAAAAAGTTTCTGTGCAAAGAAATTTATAGACGAATTTTTTTATTTTTCTAAATTAATTTTCGGTGCAAAGAAATTTATGGATGAGAAGGTTTATATAACTGAAATTTTCTGTGTGAAAAAAATTGTAGACGAAAAAGTTTCTGTGCAAAGAAATTTATAGGCGAAAACTTTTTTTTTTCTTAATTCATTTTCAGCGCAAAGAAATTTATGGATGAAAGGGTTTATATAAGTGAAATTTTCTGTGTGAAAAAATTGTAGATGAAAAAGTTTCGTGTAAATGAAATTTCGGGGTAAACAAATTTTTGGATGGAAAATTTTTTCTGAAAGAAAATGTCTTATTTTTAATGAAATGTTTAAATTAATTTTCGACACAAAATGGATGGGAAGGTGTAATTTTCTGTGTGAAAAAAAAATGCAGATGAAAAAATTTCGAATTTATAGACGAGAATTTTTATTTTTTTAAATTAATTTTCGGCGCAAAGAAATTTATGAATGAAAAGGTTTTTATAAGTGAAATTTTCTGTGTGAAAAAAAAATTGTAGACGAAAAAGTTTCTGTGCAAAGAAATTTATAGGCGAAAACTTTTATTTTTCTTAATTAATTTTCGATGCAAAGAAATTTATGGATGAGAAGGTTTATATAAATGAAATTTTCTGTGTGAAAAAAAATTTTGTGCAAAGAAATTTATTTATATTTTTATTTTTATGTTTGTATAAATTTAATTACCAAAATATGGCTCTTTTAAATTCACTTTTGTGTTTTAAAATGCTCCAATTTTCAATCGAGCAAAAATTCGATAAAAATATAAACCGCGTAGAATATATTCTAAAAAAATTATATTCAATTCTCAAAATATCACTCTTTCAAAGTAACTTTTGTTTTTTAAAATTCACCAATTTTCAAATTTTTGAAAATTTGATTTGAACCATTGAAGAAAAAAAAGCGAAAAAAAATATAAATCGCGGAGAATAAATTCTAATAAAAATGTATTCAATTGTTAAAATACCACTCTTTGAAAGCAACGTTTGTTTTTCAAAATTCAACAATTTTCAAACCAGTTACAAATTTTTGAAAATTTGATTTGACGCATTGAAGAAAAAAATTTGAAAAAAATATAAACCGCGGAGAATAAATTCTAAAAAAATTATATTTAACTGTCAAAAAATCACTCTTTAAAAGCAACGTTTGTTTTTTGAAATCCGCCGATTTTTAAACGAGTTACGAATTTTTGAAAATTTGATTGAAAGCCTTGAGGAAAAAAATTCGAAAAAAATATAAACCGCGAACAATAAATTCTAAAAAAATTATATTTAATTGTCAAAATATCACTCTTTGAAAGCAACGTCTGTTTTTCAAAATTCGCCCATTTTCAAGCGAGTTACGAATTTTTGAAAATTTGAGTTGACGCACCGAAGAAAAAAAAATCGAAAAAAATATAAACGCGGAGAATAAATTCTAAAAAAATTACATTCAATTGTCAAAATATCACTCTTTTAAAGGAACTTTTGTTTTTCAAAATTCACCAATTTTCAAACAAATTATGAATTTTTGAAAATTTGTGATTTGAAGCATTGACGAAGAAAAAATCGAAAAAAAATATAAACCGCGGAGAATAAATTCTAAAAAAATTATATTCAATAGGCAAAATATCACTCTTTTAAAGCAACGTTGTTTTTTCGAAATTCGCCAATTTTCAAACGAGTTACGAATTTTTGAAAATTTGATTTGAAGCATTGAAGAAAAAAATTCGAAAAAATATAAACCGCGAAGAATAAATTCCAAAAAAATTATATTCAACTGTCAAAAGATCACACTTTCGAAGCAACGTGTGTTTTTTAAAATTCACCGAGTTTAAAACGAGTTACGAATTTTTGAAAATTTGATTTGATGCATCGAAGAAAAAAAAATCGAAAAAAATATAAACCGCGGAGAATAAATTCTAAAAAAATTATATTCAATAGGTAAAATATCACTCTTTTAAAGCAACGTTGTTTTTTCGAAATTCGCCAATTTTCAAACGAGTTACGAATTTTTGAAAATTTGATTTGATGCACAGAAGAAAAAAAAATCGAAAAAAATATAAACCGCGAAGAATAAATTCCAAAAAAATTATATTCAACTGTCAAAAGATCACATTTTCGAAGCAACGTGTGTTTTTTAAAATTCACCGAGTTTAAAACGAGTTACGAATTTTTGAAAATTTGATTTGATGCACCGAAGAAAAAAAAATCGAAAAAAATATAAACCGCGGAGAATAAATTCGAAAAAAATTATATTCAACTGTCAAAAGATCACACTTTCAAAGCAACGTATGTTTTTTAAAATTCACCGATTTTAAAACGAGTTACAAATTTTTGAAAATTTTATTTTTCGGACATGAAGCATTGAAAAAAAAAATCGAAAAAAATATAAACCGCGGAGGATAAATTCTAAAAAAATAATATTTAATTGTCAAAATATCACTCTTTCAAAGCAACGTTGGTTTTTCAAAATTCACCAATTTTCAAACGAGTTACGAATTTTTGAAAATTTGATTTGATGCACCGAAGAAAAAAAAATCGAAAAAAAATATAAACCGCGGAGAATAAATTATAAAAATAATATATTCAATTATCAAAATATCACTTTTGTCTTTCAAATTTCACCAATTTTCAGACGAGTCAGAAATTTTTGTAAACTCTACCTTTCGGACATAAATGAGGCATTGAAGAAAAACAAGTTTGCGCGAAGAAATTCACCGGCGAAAATATATATTTAAAAAAATCAATTTTCGGTGTCATGAAATTTCGCTCCAACGAGTTTTACAAATAACAAACATTCGGATCGGTGAACGTTTCGGCGTGTTTCAATATCTGCATAAAACACACAATACATGCCCATTGTAACTTAAACACATCATTTATTTTTTGCATTTGATTTCGTGAGAAGAGACGCAAAATTTTCATTGTTTAATCAAATACGGTCCACATTTTTCTGGTCGCAAATCCACGCCCACCACGAAAGCAATCTAACAGTACGTATAAACAGTGCCATTGTTTACAAAATTACACTCGAGCAAACTCGAACACAACAATGACGTGACGCGCCACCTTTTATTATCCTTTGTACACACTTAGCGGTAGTCGAATTTTATGCTAATGTCCATTCAGCAGCCCATTTCCTTCCCATCCAATTAATTTTCTAGAAATAATTTAAAAAAAAATGCTACTTTTACGTAAGTTTTGAGAGTCGAGGGTTTTCTCCTTGGATCTAAAAAAAAAAAAACAAGCGGAAACGAAGATGATTCCGCCATTAATTATTTATAATTGGACTAATTTTACTGGAGATTCGAATAACTATTATTAATTATTAATCGTGCGTCCTTGGTGTTGCCTGTTTAAAATTCACGATGCGTTGGATTTGTGATGTGACGTGTGAATGCTTAATTAATAAATACAATACAATTGATTTTGTTAAATTTAGAAAATTAAATAATAATAATAATATTATATTTCCCCATCCCATCCATCAGCAACTAACTACACTGATGAGACCTGAGAGGTCGAAACCGGTCTGTAGGTGTTCTGATGGGGAAACAATATTTAATGTTTTTTTTAAATTGTATTTCTATTTTTAAATCTTTTCAACTTTTTTTATTTTTATTTTAGTGCCAAGAACACCTCCACCTCCGGATTCGGAACCCGAACCGTTTATTGAAGCGGAACCTTTGGAACCCGATTACGGTAATTTTTAAATTTTTTTTGCATTCATTTTTTTCATGTTTGAAAAATCAAATTTAAAAAAATTTCTAACTCGTTTGAAAATTGGTGGATTTTAAAAAACAAAAGTGGCTTTGAAAGAGTGATATTTTGACAGTTGAATATAATTTTTTTAGAATTTATACTCCGCGGTTTATATTTTTTTTCGAATTTTTTTCTTCAACACTTCATGTCCGAAAAATAAAATTTTCAAAAATTTGTAACTCGTTTGAAAATTGGTCGATTTCGAAAAACAAAAGTTGCTTTAAAAGAGTGATATTTTGGCTATTGAATATAATTTTTTTAGAATTTATTCTCTGCGGTTTATATTTTTTTCGATTTTTTTTCTTCAATGCTTCATGTCCGAAGAATAAAATTTTCAAAAATTCGTAACTCGTTTGAAAATTGGTGGATTTTGAAAAACAAAAGTGGCTTTGAAAGTGTGATATTTTGACGGTTGAATATAATTTTTTTAGAATTTATTCTCTGCGGTTTGTATTTTTTTTTCGATTTTTCTTCTTCAATGCTTCAGGTCCGAAAAATAAAATTTTCAAAAATTTGTAACTCGTTTGAAAATTGGTGGATTTCGAAAAACAAAAGTTGCTTTAAAAGAGTGATATTTTAACAGTTGAATATAATTTTTTTAGAATTTATTCTCCGCGGTTTATATTTTTTTTTTTCGATTTTTTTTTCTCCTGTGCTTCATGTCCGAAAAATAAAATTTTCAAAAAATTGTAACTTGTTTGAAAATTGGTGGATTTTGAAAAACAAAAGTGGCTTTAAAAGAGTGATATTTTGGCAATTGAATATAATTTTTTTCGAATTTATTCTCCGCGGTTTATATTTTTTTCGATTTTTTTTCTTCAATACTTCATGTCCGAAAAATAAAATTTTCAAAAATTTGTAACTCGTTTGAAAATTGGTGGATTTTGAAAAACAAAAGTTGCTTTGAAAGTTTGATATTCAGGCTATTGAATATATATTTTTTTAGAATTTATTCTCCGCGGTTTATATTTTTTTCGATTTTTCTTCTCCAACGCTTCATGTCCGAAAAATAATATTTTCAAAAATTTGTAACTCGTTTGAAAATTGGTGGATTTTGAAAAACAAAAGTGGTGATATTTTGACAATTGAATATAATTTTTTCGAATTTATTCACCGCGGTTTATTTTTTTTTCGATTTTTCTTATTCAACGCTTCATGTCCGAAAAATAAAATTTTCAAAAATTTGTAACTCGTTTGAAAATTGGTGGATTTTGAAAAACGAAAGTGGTGATATTTTGGCAATTGAATATAATTTTTTTAGAATTTGTTCTCCACGGTTTATATTTTTTTTTCGATTTTTCTTCTCCAACGCTTCATGTCCGAAAAATAAAATTTTCAAAAATTTGTAACTCGTTTGAAAATTGGTGGATTTTGAAAAACAAAAGTGGCTTTGAAAGTGATATTTTGACAATTGAATATAATTTTTTTAGAATTTATTCTCCGCGGTTTATATTTTTTTTCGATTTTTCTTCTTCAATGCTTCATGTCCGAAAAATAAAATTTTCAAAAATTTGTAACTCGTTTGAAAATTGGTGGATTTTGAAAAACGAAAGTGGTGATATTTTGGCAATTGAATATAATTTTTTTAGAATTTGTTCTCCACGGTTTATATTTTTTTTTCGATTTTTCTTCTCCAACGCTTCATGTCCGAAAAATAAAATTTTCAAAAATTTGTAACTCGTTTGAAAATTGGTGGATTTTGAAAAACAAAAGTGGCTTTGAAAGTGATATTTTGACAATTGAATATAATTTTTTTAGAATTTATTCTCCGCGGTTTATATTTTTTTTCGATTTTTCTTCTTCAATGCTTCATGCTCGAAAAATAAAATTTTCAAAAATTTGTAACTCGTTTGAAAATTGGTGGATTTTAAAAAACAAAACTGGCTTTGAAAGTGTGATATTTTGACAATTTAATATAATTTTTTTAGAGTTTATTCTCCTCGGTTTATATTTTTTTTTTCAATTTTTCTTCTCCAATGCTTCATGTACAAAACATAAAATTTTCAAAAATTTGTATTTCGTTTGAAAATTGGTGGATTTTGAACAACAAAACTGGCTTTAAAAGATTGATATTTTGACAATTTAATATGTTTTTTTCGATTTTTTTTCTTCAATACTTCATGGCCAAAAAATAAAATTTTCAAAAATTTCTAACTAGTTTGAAAATTGGTGGATTTTGAAAAAACAAAAGTGGCTTTAAAAGGGTGATATTTTGGCTATTGAATATAATTTTTTTAGAATTTATTCTCCGCGGTTTATATTTTTTTCGATTTTTCTTCTTCAATGCTTCATGTCCGAAAAATAAAATTTTCAAAAATTTGTAACTCGTTTGAAAATTTGTGGACTTTGAAAAACAAAAGTGGCTTTAAAAGAGTGACATTTTGGCAATTAAATATATTTTTTTTAGAATTTATTCTCCGCGGTTTATATTTTTTTAGAATTTTTTTCTTCAATACGTCATGTTCGAAAAATAAAATTTTCAAAAATTCGTAACTCGTTTGAAAATTGGTGGATTTAAAAAAACAAAATTGGCTTTAAAAGAGTGATATTTTGACAATTGAATATAATTTTTTTAGAATTTATTTTTCGCGGTTTATATTTTTTTTCGATTTTTCTTCTCCAGTACTTCACGTTCGAAAAATAAAATTTTCAAAAATTTGTAACTCGTTTGAAAATTGGTGCATTTAAAAAAACAAAAGTGGCTTTAAAAGTGTGATATTTTGACAATTGAATATATTTTTTCGAATTTTTTTTCAATACTTCATGTTCGAAAAATAAAATTTTCAAAAATTTGTAACTCGTTTGAAAATTTGTGGATTTTGAAAAACAGAAGTGGTGATATTTTGGCTATGGAAATAATTTTTTTTTAGAATTTATTCTCCGCGGTTTATATTTTTTTTTTCGATTTTTCTTCTTCAGTGCTTCATGTCCGAAAAATAAAATTTTCAAAAATTTGTAACTCGTTTGAAAATTGGTGGATTTAAAAAAAACAAAAGTGGCTTTGAAAGAGTGACATTTTGACAATGGAATATATTTTTTTTAGAATTTATTCTCCGCGGTTTATATTTTTTTCGAATTTTTTTCTTCAATACGTCATGTTCGAAAAATAAAATTTTCAAAAATTTGTAACTCGTTTGAAAATTGGTGGGTTTTGAAAAACAAAAGTGGTGATATTTTGGCAGTGGAAATAATTATTTTTAGAATTTATTTCCGCGGTTTATATTTTTTTTCGATTTTTTTTCTCAATGCTAAAATAAATAATATAATTGGAAAATATATTTATTTTAATTGATTATCGTAATAAAAACAGCCTTCGCATATATGTATACAAATATATGCATTCTAATATTATGCAATGTATTTTTTTTTTGTTCGCTAATTACTATTTAGTGTGAATTATTGTTTGTTACAAATTATGAAGTTTAAAGTGGGTTAATTCGTCCTTGCATGCAAACAATCTTAAATTATATGAACTGCAACGCGATAAGAACTCTTGTTGCATTTTTTTATTTTTACTAAGTACTCCAGACTGTTGACCCTGCCGTTCTTGAAAAGTTTCATGAACCGTAATTATCATTAAACTATAGTGTGATAAAAAAATATTTTTTTGCGCCGGAAACGCCATCTTTTGATATAATTTTGTACTATGTACAGTTTACAGAATAATTGTTATTATTTACTCCCGCAATCACCAGAAATATTGTTTTGCGCCGAAAGCACCATCTTTTGTAATACTTTGGAACTATTATGTACAGTTATTTTAATTGTTATTATTTACTCCCGTAATCACTAGAAATATTTTTTTGCGCCAAAAGTGCCATCTTTTGATTTATTTTAGAACTATGTACAGTTAGTAAAATAATTATTATTATTTACTCCCGTAACCACCAGAAATATTTTTTACGCCGAAACGCCATCTTTTGTAATACTTTGGAACTGTTATTATTTGCTCCCATAAAATCTTCCCATCAAAATTATTATAATGACCGAAGCGAAAGTGTTTCATCCCAATTTTGGATGAAACGCATTTGGTGAAGCGTCCGCCCGTAATTACTTCACGGAATGATTACTAGAACGAGATTGCATTTTGATTGCATGCAGCAGATACGAATTATGCCGGGATGGAAACAATTATACAGTTGATCAATTTTCTATGCCATCCGCATCGATCTTTAACGATCTGTAATTGGAACGGAGAGGCATAATTTATGTGAGATGGATGTAACAGTTTTTTTTTGTGTGTGTGATGGTACAGAATGATATAATTAGAATTTTCAAAGTCGGCGAAAAAATAGAAAAACAATTGCCAGATAAGTGAAACTTTCCAAAGTTATTTAGAATACATACGAGAACGTAATTCTGTAAAAATCTAGAAACGCCCCTTTTCTAGATTTCGAGATAATTTGATTTAAATCGTCCAAGTGGACATTTTAAAATCATTAATTTTCAAAGTCGGTGAAAAAATAGAAAAATAATTGCCAGACGCGTGAAACTTTCCAAAGTTGTTTGGGATACATTCTAGAACGTGATTCTGTAAAAATCCGGAAACACCCCTTTTCTAGATTTCGAGATAATTTGATTTAAATCGTCCAAGTGGTCATTTTAAAATCATCAATTTTCAAAGTCAGTGAAAAAATAGAAAAACAATTGCCAGACGCGTGAAACTTTCCAAAGTTGTTTAGAATACATACCAGAACGTAATTCTGTAAAAATCCGGAAACACCCCTTTTCTAGATTTCGAGATAATTTGATTTAAATCGTCCAAGTGGGCATTTTAAAATCATCAATTTTCAAAGTCGGTGAAAAAATGGAAAAACAATTGCCGGACGCGTGAAACTTTCCAAAGTTGTTTAGAATACATACCAGAACTTAATTCTGTAAAAATCCAGAAACACCCCTTTTCTAGATTTCGAGATAATTTGATTTAAATCGTCCAAGTGGGCATTTTAAAATCATCAATTTTCAAAGTCGGTGAAAAAATAGAAAAACAATTGCCAGACGCGTGAAATTTTCCAAAGTTGTTTAGAATACATGCTAGAACGTAATTCTGTAAAAATCCAGATTTTGAGATTATATTATTTTACAGGACCACAAATACTTGGGGAACACATAGAGAACTTCGAAGCGCTCTCTCTCGACCACAACGTGAACTACAGGTCGTCGGAGTCCCCGACGCCCGCGATCCCCCCGCCCGCCTATTCCAGATCAAAGTCCAACCTAGACCAGGTCTTCTCCAGCAAGGCCTCCTCGAAGCAGGAGCGGGAGAACAGCGGCACCGTCACGTCGTCGAACAAGCCCCAGCTGAAGGTGCAGCCCGCGCAGAAGTTCAACCTCCAGAGGCAGAGCAGCTGCAAGGAGTCGAACGATAAGGCGCCGAAGAACAACTACAACATCAGGCACAGCGTGTCCGAGATGAACCTGAACAAGAACCCCAACCCCAATCCGACGTCCAGGAACAACTCCCGCAAGAATTCCTTCTCGAAGCCGAGCAGGAACTCCAGCATACCGAACGTCTCCAAGATCCCCATGACTTCCATCAGAAATAACGAACGCGCCGTACCTGTTAGACCTAATAATATTTTTAATAACGCGCCCGTGGACATCTACGTCAGCCCGGTCAATTCGAAGCTGAGTCCCGAGGAGGATGTGACGCCCGAGGAGGAGGAGGAGTTCATCCCGGTGTCGATCGACAGGCCCGTCGGTCTGCATATGGACGACTTTTTGCCGGTGAGTTTGGGAATGGAAACAAATGCATTAACGTAAGATTGAGATGCTGCGGCTTGTCTACTTCTTTATTTATATTTATACGGTGAGATCAGAAAGTCGAAAATAGTTGGCAGCAGATTTTCTGAAAATCCCTAAAACCATTCAAGTAATTTTATATTGGCGGCCTTGAATTCTTCACCAACAGGTGTGTTTTGTTTATTTTGACATCTTGTGGTTTTCCGAGGTCTTAAAAATAAACAAAACTGGCAGATATAAACACAAAACTATTTATAAAACAAGTAACCTCAAAAAAACCACAAGATTGGAGAATTCCAGACGGCCAACATAATATTACTTGAATTATTATCCTTATTTTTAGAAAATGCACTGCACTGGAGAACTCCAGGCAGCCAATACAATGTTATTTGAATTATAATAGGGATTTTCAGGGCTGAGAGACCTCTGGTTGATGGTTGTGACATAACAAGATGTTTGAATGTATCTTAAAAACACGTAAACTAAGGTGTGAGCCACAGAATTTTGGTTTCAGAGCTCTGGGAACGGTCAATCGCGTGCTTATTTTTCAAAATTTCGAAAAATGTTTTAAACAAAAGTTGTGTATAATAGTGAGCTGCACGCCCTAAAAATATTTAAATTTATACAGGGTGTCTCATAACAAAGTTACAGACCAAACTTATGTTTTTTTAAATGGAACACCCTGTATTTTTTGTCATTTTTGAATTATATGGAGCAAATAAAGGTGAGTTACTTCAATACTCCCTATACCTATTGTTTGCCGTTTTCGAAATATTTGAAGATTTCTTGAAATGCATGGTCTGGGTGAAATTTAATTTTTGCCCCAGTGATTGACGTTGAACGATTAAAATCATTTTAATTATTTGCTTGAAGGTTCGAACTATAGAGCCAACCATGATTTCATACAAAAAATTATACAGGGTGATAAAAAAAATGCGGTAGAAAAACTCAATTTATAAAGTTGAATAACTTCGTTTTTTCAAATGGCACACCCTGTATTTAGTAACGTATTCTCAAGTAGAATCCAATTATCTTTCAGATTATAATAATTATTCCTGATATGATAATCGCCGAATACAAGAAAACTATTGAGATTAGGAGCAGGGAACCCTTATACAATCTGAAAGATAATTGGATTCTACTTGAGAATACGTTACTAAATACAGGGTGTGCCATTTGAGAAAACGAAGTTATTTAACTTTATAAGTTCGGTTTTTCTACCGCATTTTTTTTATCATCCTGTATAATTTTTTGTATGAAATCATGGTTGGCTCTATAGTTCGAACCTTCAACCAAATAATAGAAATGATTTTAATCGTTCAACGTCAATCACTGGGGCAAAAATAAAATTTCACCCAGACCATGCATTTCAACAAATCTTCAAATTTTTCGAAAACGGCAAACAATAGGTATAGGGAGTATTGAAGTAACTCACCTTTATTTGCTCCATATAATTCAAAAATGACAAAAAATACAGGGTGTTCCATTTAAAAAAACATAAGTTTGGTCTGTAACTTTGTTATGAGACACCCTGTATAAATTTAAATATTTTTAGGGCGTGCAGCTCAATATTATACACAACTTTTGTATAAAACATTTTTCGAAATTTTGAAAAATAAGCACGTGATTGACCGTTCCCAGAGCTCTGAAACACCCTGTATACCGGGTGTGGCACTTAAGACGCCTCGGACCATAGCTCCTTTACGATAAAAGCTATCGAAAAAAATCTTAGAACAAAGTGGTGCATAGTTACCGTCGCTATGTTTTAAAAATATTTCTAATCATCAGTGGCGTGCCGTACTCCAGTGGCGTACCAAACTTATGTTTTTTTAAATGGAATGCCCTATTTTTTATTGCAGATTTGGAAAGTGCTCGACGAGTACTTATTTTTTTATCTAACATGTTATACCCTTCACTTTAGCGGTTTCGCTGTTATAACCCCTTCTTTCAAAATTGCGCCCCATTTTTGAGATTTTTTTGTAGAGAAACTAATTGACGCCGGCGCCTAAATTTTGAATTGAGGTACAGGTTAAGACCTCGTATACCTTCACATAATTTTTTTTCGGGTAATTTATGGAAAAAAAATAATTTTTGATTGATCTTCGTATGTTGTCATTTTTTCCGAAAATTTCAAATGGCACCCCCCTAAAAAAATTACGGCGTTGTACAGCCAAAACTCTAAATTTTTCATTGGTGTAAAAAAAATTACACATTGCATAACAAAATTTCGGAGAAAAAAGGAATTTCATCGCAAATGTCGGGAAACGTTTTCCGTTCCCAAGTGTGCCATGAGAAAACAAAAGATTGGTAATTGTCAAAGTACCAAAACAAATACACAAATACGGTCAACATAATAGTATGTACCTATTTATTCAACATGATATGAAAAATGCAGATTAAGAAAATTTAACAACTTAAACTAAATGTTCGAAATGACGACCTTCCTGCTGGAGGCATAACCGCAACTTCTGGTGATATACCGCAGTTCATTATTTTCGGTAATAACTGCCTTCTTTCTAACTTTCCTTGGCCGTTTCACACTTCCCGTAGTAGTAAATCTCTCCAACACTTTTTGAAACGCACGTTCATTTGGATGTGCCCTGTGCGGATATCTCGCAGCGTACACTCGTGATGCCAAGAAACAATTCTTGTTACATTCTCCAAGAATAAATATCATGTCAACCATTTCCTCTTGAGTTCGGAACATTTTTAGAACGTTTATCAAAAATGACTTATGGCTGCTACTGACGTCTAATAATTTACTTTGACAATTACCAATCTTTTGTTTTCTCATGGCACACTTGGGAACGGAAAACGTTTCCCGACATTTGCGACGAAATTCCTTTTTTCTCCGAAATTTTGTTATGCAATGTGTATTTTTTTTTACACCAATGAAAAATTTAGAGTTTTGGCTGTACAACGCCGTAATTTTTTTTGGGGGGTGCAATTTGAAATTTTCGGAAAAAATGACAACATGCGAAGATCAATCAAAAATTATTTTTTTGCCATAAATTACCCGAAAAAAAATTATGTGAAGGTATACGAGGTCTTAGCCTGTACCTCAATTCAAAATTTAGGCGCCGGCGTCAATTAGTTTCTCTATAAAAAAATCTCAAAAATGGGGCGCAATTTTGAAAGAAGGGGTTATAACAGCGAAACCGCTAAAGTGAAGGGTATAACATGTTAGATAAAAAAATAAGTACTCGTCGAGCACTTTCCAAATATGCAATAAAAAATAGGGCATTCCATTTAAAAAAACATAAGTTTGGTACGCCACTGGAGTACGGCACGCCACTGATGATTAGAAATATTTTTAAAATATAGCGACGGTAACTATGCACCACTTTGTTCTTAGATTTTTTTCGATAGCTTTTATCGTAAAGGAGCTATGGTCCGAGGCGTCTTAAGTGCCACACCCGGTATAAGGATTTTCACAAAATTGCTGCCAACTATTTTCAACTTATAAGTCAAAAATAGTTGGCAGGGACGCTGGGGAGGGAGAGGGAAAACAATAGAGTAAGTAGGAGGGAGAGGGGTAATAGGATATTATTTTTAAGTTCTTAGAGATCGTCAATTATTTTTGGAAATGCCAATGAAGGACTTTTTTTTTAGTTGGCAGCAATTTCGTGCAAATCCCTATTTCAATTCAAACAATATTATGTTGCCTCTCTGGAATTCTCCAGTGCAGTGCACATACTTTTAGAGTTACCAAAATCTTTTTTTACAGAATAAAACAAAAAGTGTTTTATTCTATATAAAAGCATGTACAATGAAGTAACAAATAATAATCTTTTTTTTTTGTTGTTTTTTTTATTATCTAGAAAACTCATCAAACTTTTGGTCACCAGCAGCAGATGAACAACATGTCCGAAGCTGAAGTTTTGAGTGTAGTTATGGGGGGCCACGACGCGATGTTCAGCGTCCTGCTGGCCCGGCAGAGGAACCTGAAGATGGTCCTCGCCCAGCACAGGAACAAGGACGCGAAGTCCGCGTTCGAGATGGCCGCCGCGCTGAACGATTCCTCGGTGATCGTGGACATCCTGGGGGTGTTCAACGTCAAGTCGTGAGTGGTCGCACCTGGAAATTGCAGTTTGCCGTGTAACTGTCACGAGTTTTATTTCAGGTCGCTGTGGAACTTGGACATGTGCGTGATAATGCTTCCGAAGGTCGAGGATCTGCTGCAGAGTAAATTCGAATCGTGAGTAGAGAAGATTTTTTAGTCATATTATTAGGCCGAGCGCACTTTGGATGCGTTTTTGAATAAGCATGAACAATTCCGATCTACCAAGTACTACAGGAGCGCGCAGACTGCGTGCGATTAGTCGTACGTATACGTGCGTTTACATAAGACGTCCGAAATCTATCCGAGCTTGTTGGGATAGTATTTTGTGTGCGCAGTCAATTCGTACGAACAGTATTCATACGTTTACGCACAATACAATTCGTGTCCAAAGTGCGCGCGGCCTTAGGGAGTTGCTGCGCAACGTAAATACGAATCGTGAGTACGCAAGATTTTTAGTTATATTATTAGGGAGTTGCTGCGCAAAGCAAATTTAAATCGTGAGTACACAAGATTTTTAGTTATATTATTAGGGAATTGCTCCGCAAAGTAATTTCGAGTCGTGAGTGCACAAGATTTTTGGTTATATTACTAGACTGTATCATCTTTGGGACATTCGAAACTCTTCTAAAGTAAGTCATCAAAAAGAGAAACTCTTGCCCGTCTTCGGGTTCTGAATGTATTGCAAATAAGGATGGTCCGTGGGGTGCAGGTAGCTTTTAAATTGACATCTAAAAGTAATTGTATATAGTTGAAGCAAAATCTATACTTGGATGCTATTTTAGTGACGCTTAGTATGTCTTCTATCTCAGTGTCTGTTCACTTTGCAATTTTTCATTCATGGTATTTTACACTTAGCTGTTCGCTCGTCACAGAAAGAATTCTGTAATTATTTTGTTGAGCGTGATTTAGGTTTTGCTATTGTGCGACAGATGGCGCCACAGACAACCAATCGATTAATAACTCGAAATGTTTCGCGAGTTGAGACCAGTGTTACCAAATATTTGGTGCCTCAAGTCGCCAAAATGACAAGTAGATGTCGCCCAAATATCGCCAATGTTCCAGATACTTTACTACCGGCCTCTTCTTCTTCTTCTTCTTCTTCTACGACATTAATGGCTCGGTTCTGAAGCCCAGGGCTTCCAAGCCGGGCCCGGCCTCAAAAAACGCGGAGTAGGGAAGTAGTATCGACGCATTTTTATACGATTAACCGTCGAATTGGTATCGTGGATAGATAATTTGCAGTCGCCCATTTTAGTCTCCAGTCGCCAAATAGAAATTTTAGCCGCATGGATCAATACGAAAGTCGCCCAACCTGGCTTCACTGGTTGAGACCATGGAATAACAGGAAGCGACAAGGCATGTTGATAAATTGGGAAAACCTAGCGCCACCTGTGATTAGCGGCGTGAACTAACCAATACATGCATCAGGTGATATACACATATATTTTGTACATATTTTGCTATAAGGCTAACACAAGAAATGATTGTTTTGTTCGTCCTCGATTTCCGCACTGTGAGACATTCAACGTTTCAAGTAACACGGGAAATTGCACGGCATGTAGATACATTTTACCGGAAAAGCGCCATCTAGTGTTAACAACAAACGTAATTGTAATACCCCTGGTTGAGACTGAATCGGAAGTATGGTCGCTCGCCACAGAAAGAATTATGTAATTCCTTTGCCGAGCGTGATTCGGGTTTTGCCATTGTGCGCTAGATGGCGCCAAAACATCAAATCTATAAATGACTGCTAAAGTGTTGAGACTCGATGTGTGTTCGCTCGCCACAGAAATAATTCTGTAATTCCTTTGCCGAGTTTGATTTAGGTTTTTCTATTGTGGCTATGATGGTGCACAGACAACCCTTCGATAAATAACTGCCAAAGTGTTTTGCGAGTGGAGACTCGGTGAGAAAAATGAAGGTATTCTCTCGCCACAGAAAGAACTCTGTAATTTCTTTGCCGAGTGTGATTTAAGTTTTTTCTATTGTGCGCCAGATGGCGCACAGCAACCAATCTATAAATAATTGCCAAAGTGTTTTGCGAGTGGAGACTCGGTGAGAAAAATGGAGGTATTCTCTCGCCACAGAAAGAACTCTGTAATTTCTTTGCCGAGTGTGATTTAAGTTTTTCTATTGTGCGCTAGATGGCGCACAGACAAACAATCTATAAACAATTGCCAAAGTATTTTGCTAGTGGAGACTCAATGAGAAAGATGAAGGTATTCGCTCGCCAAAGAAAGAACTCTGTAATTTCTTTGCCTAGTTTTCTATTGCGCCACAGACAGATCTATAAATAACTGCACAGACAACCCTTCGATAAATAACTGCCAGTGTTTTGCGAGTGGAGACTCATTGAGAAAGATAGATGTATTCTCTCGCCACAGAAAGAACTCTGTAATTTCTTTGCCGAGTGTGATTTAAGTTTTTCTATTGTGCGCTAGATGGCGCACAGACAAGATATCTATAAATAACTGCCAGTGTTTCGCGAGTGGAGACTCGATGAGAAAGATGCGAGGTATTCGCTCGCCTTATAAAGATTGCTGTAATTCCTTTGCCGAGTGTGATTTAGGTTCTAGTATTATGCGATAGATGTCGCCACAGGCAACCTATTTATGAATATAACTAGTGATGGGCATAATCGAATGATTACTATTCGGATTAAACTGAAAATCGATTATTCATTCGAATGATTATTCGAGTGATTATTCGAATGATCTGAAAATCGATTATTTATTCGAATGATCATTCGAATTATAATTCGAATGATCGAGTATTTTTATTTTTCAAGTGGCATAGACTGAACGATCAGTCGTGACCTAAATACTAAAAACAGAACTTCGGTTATTTCGTTAAAATCGTTCAATAAACATGTGTGTTCTAATTTCAGCAATATATCATAATAAAATTACAATATAGAATATATTGTAAATAATATCTTTGCCTTAATGTTTCCTGGGAAAGATTACCGCCCGGTTTAATGTATCGAATGATTGCGTTTCGATTTTTTCATTACCAAAATAAACAGCGTCTTCTAAGTGCCGTGCGTCTCTCGTTTTTTTTTTGTCAACTTTCATGAATTTATTTTCTAATCTTTCAATGCCAATCGAATGATCATTCGAGTATAGATAATTCGGTCATTCGAATACTCATTCGAATGATCATTCGAGTACCGATCGTTCGAATGATTATTCGAATGATCACTCGAATACCGATCATTCGAGTACCGATCATTCGAATGATTATTCGAATGATCACTCGAATACCGATCATTCGAATGATCATTCGAGTACCGATCGTTCGAATGATTATTCCAATGATCACTCGAATACCGATCATTCGAATGATCATTCGAATTAAAAAAATAGGTTCTCGAGATAATCGATTATTTTGATAATCGAATTAATCGATTATCGTCATTCGAATGAACCCATCACTAAATATAACTGCCATTGTTCAGCGAGTTGAGACCCGATCAAAGAGTTGGAGGTTCGCTCGCCACGGAAAGAATTCTATAATTTTTTTGTCGAGTGTGGCGTGGCTTTTATTATTGTGCGGTAGATGGCGCCACAGACAACTAATCTATAAATAAATGCCAACTTAAAATTTAAACTTTATTTATATATAAAATATAGTTTACAAGAGAAAAAGCAGAATCATGAATTTTCAAAAATTCACAACTTTCGGAAAAAATGACATATACAAGGTGTCTAAAAAAGACACCACCAAAATGATATGGTGTATTCCTGAGACAAAAAAAGAGCAAATTAACTAAATTTATCTATATGAAAAATTACATACCTTCCAAGATACAGCAAGTCAAAGTTTAAGATTTAACATTTTAAAAATCTAAAACTTTGACTTGCTGTATCTTGGAAAGTATGTAGTTTTTCATATAGATAAATTTAGTTAATTTGCTTGTTTTTTGTCTCAGGAATACACCATATCATTTTGGTGGTGTCTTTTTTAGACACCTTGTATTTTCAAAAATTAAATGGTAGACGTTTTCTAAGGATATTCAATTTTTTGTGGAATTCTATTGTATCACTATTTATTTTTTTTAGATATTTTTTGTTTAAGTCTGCAGCAGCTGAAAATATTAATTTTCAAAAATTCATAACTCACGGAAAAATTGACAGATTTTCAAAAATTTTAATTAATTTTAAAGGTAGATATCTTGTGAATGTTTTAAACATTTTGAGCAATTTTATTATATAAGTATTTATTTTTTTACGATTTTTTTTGTTGAAGTGTTCGACAAATTAAAACGTCAATTTTTAAAAATTCATAACTCGTGGAAAAATTGACACATATTCAAAAATTTTAATTAATTTTAAAGGTAGATATCTTGTGAATGTTTTAAACATTTTGAGCAATTTGATTATATAAGTATTTATTTTTTTACGATTTTTTTGTTGTTGAAGTGTTCGACAAATTAAAACGTCAATTTAAAAAAAATCACAACTCACGGAAAAATTGACACATTTTCAAAAAATTTTAATTAATTTTAAAGGTAGATATCTTGTGAATGTTTTAAACATGTTGAGCAATTTTATTAATAAGTATTTATTTTTTTACGATTTTTTTTGTTGAAGTGTTCGACAAATTAAAACGTCAATTTTTAAAAATTCATAACTCGTGGAAAAATTGACACATATTCAAAAATTTTAATTTATGTTAAAAGTAGATATCTTGTGAATGTTTTAAACATTTTGAGCAATTTGATTATATAAGTATTTATTTTTTTACGATTTTTTTGTTGTTGAAGTGTTCGACAAATTAAAACGTCAATTAAAAAAAAATCACAACTCACGGAAAAATTGACACATTTTCAAAAATTGAAGTTTGTTGTAAAGGCAGATGTTTTGTGAATATTCTATTCTTCATATTTTCTGGTGGAATTCCAGTGGAATTAGGTTGGCTATCTATCAGTTGGCAACGCTGTCGACATCCCGCAAATGCCCATGTGGCTCTCGTGTTTTCAACTAATTAGCCCGTTCCACGTTGTTCGGTGCTCTATTTGTTAGCTGATTATCGATTTCCGCCTATTTTTTTACCTGTTTGCCGAACAGCTGACGTTTCCCGTTGAAACACAAATAACTTAACAAACGAAACAGAAAAAATATGGTGCATTTTTAACTCGCAACTGTAAATCATAATTTTCAAAGGGCGCATGCAACAATTTTTTGTACCCATCATTAATTTTAATTCAACGAGATGTTTCGTGTGTGTGTGTGTGTCTTGTATTACATGTAATTGATTGGCCGGAGCGGCTAATGGTCGACTTCCCCTCGATTAGCCCGACGTCACGTTACCCATACATCAAAAGTGGTGCAGCCCTTAATTAAAATTTCAAACGCACCGTGACGCTCTGTTATTCTTGAGCCGGTAACATGCACTTTATGGGATACGTGCAGAGGCCCATGCAAGTGCAACCATCCGTGTAAACGTGGGAGGATACACTGCAAAGTGCCATTTACATGGGTAGTTTTATTCGAACATCAGACCAACGGCGTGTAATTTTTACGGCCGAAATTATATTTTCTTGCGCTTATTGCAACAAACCTGTAACGCGTTGACGTGAATGCCGTGTGGTTTCAACAAGACGGAGCGGCTGCGCAAACGATTCTGGATCTGAAACGAGTAACCAAAACATCCAGCTGATATTAAGACGATCGTTACGATTATTATTGCGTGGTGATCGAGCTCATAATTGATTTTCAGTCCACTATATCATTTCCTTCGCGCTCGTTTTAAAATTTGCTAAACTATTACGACCGTATTAGCCGGTGATAAATTTAATTGCCGTGCACGGTCAGTGAAATAAAATATTCATGCGCGCAACAAAAGGGGCGGGCGGTTCGTGCCGAATCGAAATTCATCCGCGATTCGACGCGCGGGCAACCCTTCCGAATGAATAGTGTGAGAAAAACTCTCCGTTTGCAATACGTCAAATCGGTTGTTTATACCTGTGGCCGTGATTTGAGTGACGTATGTAGATGAGAGAGGACACACGCATTATTTTGAAGTGTTTTGATGTGAGCAACACGACACTCATGTCTTGCCTCATTGTGTTCCGACGAGAGTATTGTCACTTGATGATGGAACGGCGTATGCTAAAGAGGACCCCATAGGTGGTGCCAGTGGTGAAGAGCGCACTTTGCCGAAAAATAAAGGGCTCGCGCCGCAAACACAGCTGCCGGATCGGATGCGTATGAATTTCCAAGTCTAAATAACGAATTCCGAAATTATAATGCGTATTCATGGTGTTTGGGTATTATTGTTGCTTAACAACAATGAGGGCGATAAACAAGATTTCAGTTGCAAAACGAAATGAAAAATAACAAACTTATTGGCCGGAAATTTTGGAGTTCAGGGACGAAAGGAATATTGTTTTTTATGAATTATTGATCATCAAGAAAACATACGGTTTTTTTTTTTAATTTGCAGTCATTCATTTCTTTGGCGAAATTTAAAGTGTACAACTGATTGCAAAAATCTGTTTTTCATCAAGAAATTTTTTAGTTGTGTAAACCCACCTGACGTTAAACGCGAAAGACGAATTCATTACTAATTTCAATATTTATAACTTCCAATGCATCAACATTTTTGTGCGTATAACTTCCATTGCATCGAAATTTCCGCATGTATAACATCCATTGCGTCGAAATTTCAACAATCGTAAACCGAGAATTTATGAAGTAGATTGATTAAGAATTTCAATTTTTATTGCATAGAAATTTCAACATGTATAACTTCGTTACATGGAAATTTTAACATCTACAACTTCGACAGCATTTATAACTTGAATTATTTATTATTACTATTATTATTAATTAAGAATTTTAATACGTATAATTTCCAATTCGTCGAAATTTTAACATTTATAACACGTTTGCATCGAAATATCAACAGTTTTAAGAAACTTGTCCGAGTCGAAAGATTATCGTTTATAAATTCAATTGATTACAAATTTCAATATTTATAACTTCCGCTCCATAGATTTTCCAACTTCCATTGCGTCAATATTTCAGTAGTTCTAAACTTCTCCCAGTCTAACGATTAGAATTTAAAACGTTTTCGATATTTATAACTTCCGTTGAATAGATTTTCCAACTTCCATTGCATCAATATTTCAGTAGTTCTAAACTTCTCCCAGCCGAACGATAAGAATTTAAAACGTTTTAATTTTCACCGCATCGAAATTCAACATTTACAATATCGCTTACGTCGACATTTCAACAGTTCTAAATTTGTCCAAGGCTAGAGGTAATCGCGTATAAATTGAACCGATTATGAATTTCAACATTTATAACTTTCCTTGCATAGAAATTCCACAAAATTTCAACAGTTGAAAAATTGGGTTAAATAAGAAGTTCTAAACTTCTCCCAGTCTAACGATTAGAATTTAAAACGTTTTCGATATTTATAACATCCGTTGAATAGATTTTCCAACTTCCATTGCATCAATATTTCAGCAGTTCTAAACTTCTTCCAGTCGAAAGATAAGAATTTATGAATTGGCTTGATTACCTTTCAACGGTTGCAAACTTCTGCAATCAAAAGATAATTTTTTTATAATTCCAATCAATTGCGAATTTTCGTACTTATAACTTTCATCGCATCGAAATTTCCGCGGGTATACTTTCATTGCGTCGAAATTTCAGCAGTTGTAAACTTCTGCGAGTCGAAAGATGAGAATGTATGAATCAGATTAGTAATTTCAACATTTCGAATTTTCACAGCATCGAAATTTCAACGATTGTGAACTCTCAAATATTTATTACAAATTTCAATGCTTACAACAAATTCAGTTGATTACAAATTTCAATATTTATAACTTTCATTGCACCGAAATTTCCTCGTGTTTAACTTCCATTGCATCGAAATTTCAGCAGTTGCAAACTTATTAAAAATTGATATTTGTTGAAATTTTAAACAATCAAAGAATGTATAGATTAGATTGATTCTAAACAATCTAAGGATGTATGGATTAAATTGATTAGATTTTCAATACATCAATTTTAATTTCATCGAAATTTCAACATTTATAACTTCCCTTGCATCAAAATTTTAACACGTATAATTACCATTTCATCGAAACTCAATTCTTATAACAAATTTCGATATTTATGTATGAATTTAAAAATTTAATTTTCCTTGCTTCGAAATTTTAACATTTACAAATCGAAATTTCAACGGTTGTGAACTTCTCCGAATCGTAACATAATTATTTATAAACCCTATCGATTACGAATATCAATATTTATAACTTCCATTGCATCGAAATTTCTTCATGTATAACTTCCATTGCATCGAAAATTCCGCATGTATAAGTTCCGTTGCGTCGAAATTACAGCATTTGTTGTAATATTCTCCGAGTCGAAAGATAAGAATGTATTAATTTCAACTTCTATAACTCGAAATTTCAACGGCTGTGCACTTCTCTGAGAAATTTTTAAAATCTATTTATTACAAATTTCAATATTTACGTATGAATGTATGAATTAAAAAGTTTATTTTCCTTGCATCGAAATTTCATCATGTATAACTTTCATCGTATCGAATTTTTCGCGTGTGCAACTTCCGTTGCGTCGAAATTTCAGAAGTTGTAAACTTCTCCGAGTCGATAGATAATAATGTATGAATTTCAACATTCCTATTTTTGTCGCATCGAAATTTTAACGGTTGTGAAGTCGAAAAGTAAACATTAATTCATTACGAATTTCAATATTTATAACTTTATTTGCATCGAAATTTCCTCATGTATAACTTCCGTTGCATGGAATTTTTCACATGTATAACTTCCATCATGTCGAAATTTCAGCATTAAAAATTAAAAAATAAACATTAATTCATTACGAATTTCAATATTTATAACATTATTTGCATCGAAATTTCCTCAGGTATAACTTCCGTTGCATCGAATTTTTCATCTGAATAACTTCCATCGTGTCGAAATTTCAGCATTAAAAGCTGAAAAATAAACATTAATTGATAACGAATTTCAATATTTATAACTTTATTTTCATCGAAATTTCCTCATGTGTAACTTTCATTGCATCGAATTTTTCACATGTATAACTTCCATCGTGTCGAAATTTCAGTATTTGTTGTAAACTTCACCGAGTCGAAAGAGAAGAATGTAGGAATTTCAACTATTTAGTTTTTCTTGCATCGACATTTCAACATCTCGAAATCTCCACGGTAACTTCTCCGAGTCGGAATATAAATATTAGAAAACTTCACCGATTACGAATTTCAATATTTATAACTTGCATTGCATCGAAATTTTTACATGTATAATTTCCATTTCATCGAAATTTCAACTGTTCTGAGTCGATTGCAGCGAAATTTCAACGGTGGTTGTAAGTAAACTTTTCCAAGTCGAAAGAAACGCATTTATAAATTGAGTTGATTACTAATATCGGTATTTATTGATTACTAATATCGGTATTTATAACTTTCATTGCGTCGCGGAATTTTCCGCATGCATAACTTCCGTTGCGTCGAAATTTCAGCCGTTGTAAATTTCTCAGAGTTTAAAGATAAGAACGTATAAAATTCAACTTCAATTTTCGTTACATCGAAAGTTCAACATTTATAACTCGAAATTTCGACGTTCGTGAACTTCTCCGGGTCGAAAGATAAACATTTGTAATCTACATTGATTACGAATTTCAATATTTATAACTTTCATTGCATCGAAATTTCCGCATGTATAACTCCGTTGCGTCGAAATTTCAGCAGTTGCAAATTTCTCAGAGTTTAGAGATAAGAACGTATAAAATGCAACATTACAATTTTCCTGTCATCGAAATTTCAACATTTATAACTCGAAATTTCCACGTTCGTGAACTTCTCCGGGTCGAAAGATAAACATTTATAATCTACATTGATTACGAATTTCAATATTTATAACTTTCATTGCATCGAAAATTCCGCATGTATAACTTCCGCTGCGTCGAAATTTCAGCAGTTGTAAACTTCTCCAATCTTTACGAGTAATGCAAAACTTCAGAGAGCGACTGAAATAATGTGTGATTATCTATCTTCAATCCATAAATATTTTTTTTTTAAATGGCAATATGATACCTTAATTTTGGTCCAATGAAAAAGTGTTTTCGATGGTTTTTGGTATTTTTAACTGTTAATAGAAAAACGCCCAATTCTCCCGCTGCTAATTTGTTTTGTTCTGTACGTGATGAAAAGATCAGCCAAAAAGCATAAAATGGTCTCTGAGGCAGCTGCTTATCGTATGCCATCTGAATATACTAAACTATAGCGTGACACCACGTTGATGTCACGCCGTCCAGAGGGTCGGTGAATGCTAAAACTTGCCGTGTTACTAGTCCAATTCTTCCGCTGCAAATTTGTTTTATTCTGTGCGCGATGAAAAGAGGATCAGACAAGAAACTGTCGGCCCAAGAGCACAAAATGGTCGCTGAGGCAGCTGCGTATCGTATGCCATCTGAATACACTAAACTATAGCGTGACACCACGTTGATGTCACGCCGTCCGGAGGGTCGATGAACGCTAAAACAATGCGTAGCCACGCCAGGCTTGATGTGTTACCAGTCTTAGCGTAGAATATTTTTTTAGTTCATCTTCCACTACCATTGTGAATAATTTTATCTCTCGCTTTGATTCTTTGTTCAGACATTCCAATTAAATATTTTATAGCCTCGTTGCATTGTGTGACGACTCAATCAATCGACGCACGCGACGCACGACAATTCGAATCGGCGGCGGCGTTGACAATTGGAAATTTGAATATGCACGCGGACGAGAGAGGACGCCCCATAAATTATAATATAACCCGACACGACCGGCGCAAATTAGCCCTCGTTATTTGGGGGACGATGCACACCTACTATTTCTTTTTTTTTAACGTTTCTTTTCCAGGTACATAACGACGGCCTGCGACACCCTCAAGCTGATCCTGAGGCACTTCGGCCCCGTCATCAAGACCAACATCCACAATCCGATCGGGAGCTTCGGCGTGGACATACCGCGCGAGGAGAGATTCAGAAAGTCTGCGAAGTGCCACGAGTGCCTGGAGAGCATCCGGACGGTACTGCTGAAGAAACACACGGTTCCGGGTACTCTGGGCGGTACCTTTAAGGAGATACAGACGATGATGCGGAATACTATTGATTGACTTGCGTAAAGTCGGTCGCTAACTACGCACGAAGAAGACGCTCTACTCGTGGTACTTCCGGTACGCCTTCGGTGAACGGTGCCGAGTTAAAGGAACTACTGTTTAGATCACTGTGCGAGGTCTTTTGGTGTGTGTGTTTGGTGTACTTGTACAAGTACTACTGTAGCGGGTCAACTATGGTGCAGGTACTACCATAGCGAATCAACTGTAGTACAAGTACTACTATAGCGAGCCAACTGTAGAACAAGTACTACTATAGCGAATCAACTGTAGATCAAGTACTACTATAGCAAATCAACTGTAGAACAAGTACTACTATAGCAAATCAACTGTAGAACAAGTACTACTATAGCGAATCAACTAAAGTACAAGTACTACTATAGCAAATCAACTGCAGAACAAGTACTACTATAGCGAATCAACAGTAGTTCAAGTACTACTACAGCAAATCAACTGTAGAACAAGTACTACTATAACGAATCAACTAAAGTACAACTACTACTATAGCAAATCAACTGTAGAACAAGTACTACTACAGCAAATCAACTGTAGAACAAGTACTACTATAGCGAATCAACTAAAGTACAAGTACTACTATAGCAAATCAACTGTAGAACAAGTACTACTATAGCGAATCAACTAAAGTACATGTACTACTATAGCAAATCAACAGCAGAACAAGTACTACTATAGCGAATCAACTGTAGTTCAAGTAGCAAAGTAGCAAATCAACTGTAGAACAAGTACTACTATTGCGAATCAACTGTAGTTCAAGTACTACTATAGCAAATCAACTGTAGAACAAGTACTACTATAGCGAATCAACTAAAGTACAAGTACTACTATAGCAAATCAACTGCTGAACAAGCGAATCAACTAAAGTACAAGTACTACTATAGCAAATCATCTGTAGAACAAGTACTACTATAGCGAATCAACTGTAGTTCAAGCAGCAAAGTAGCAAATCAACTGTAGAACAAGCAAATCAACTGTAGAACAAGTACTACTATTGCGAATCAACTGTAGTTCAAGTACTACTATAGCAAATCAACTGTAGAACAAGTACTACTATAGCGAATCAACTAAAGTACAAGTACTACTATAGCAAATCAACAGCAGAACAAGTACTACTATAGCGAATCAACTGTAGTTCAAGTAGCAAAGTAGCAAATCAACTGTAGAACAAGCAAATCAACTGTAGAACAAGTACTACTATTGCGAATCAACTGTAGTTCAAGTACTACTATAGCAAATCAACTGTAGAACAAGTACTACTATAGCGAATCAACTAAAGTACAAGTACTACTATAGCAAATCAACTGCTGAACAAGCGAATCAACTAAAGTACAAGTACTACTATAGCAAATCAACTGTAGAACAAGTACTACTATAGCTAACCAACTGCAGTTCAAGTACTACTATAGCAAATCAACTGTAGAACAAGTACTACTATAGCGAATCAACTAAAGTACAAGTACTACTATAGCAAATCAACTGCAGAACAAGTACTACTATAGCGAATCAACTGTAGTTCAAGTACTACTCTAGCAAATCAACTGTAGGACAAGTACTACTATAGCGAATCAACTAAAGTACAAGTACTACTATAGCAAATCAACTGTAGTTCAAGTACTACTATACCGAATCAACTAAAGTACAAGTATTACTATAACGAGTCAACTATAGTACAAGTACTACTACAGTTGAGTCGCTATAGTAGTACCTGTACTATAGTTGACTCGCTATAGTAGTACTTGTACTATATTTGACTCGCTATAGTAGTACTGGTAGTATAGTTGACTCGCTATGGTGGTACTTGTACTAAAGTTGACTCGCTATAGTAGTACTTGTACTATATTTGACTCGCTATAGTAGTACTGGTAGTATAGTTGACTCGCTATGGTAGTACTTGTACTATAGTTGACTCGCCATGGTAGTACTTGTACTATATTTGACTCGATATAGTAGTACTGGTAGTATAGTTGACTCGCTATAGCAGTACCTACACTATAGTTGACTCGCTATAGTAGTACCTACACTATAGTTGACTCGCTATAGTAGTACTTGTACTATATTCGACTCGATATAGTAGTACTGGTAGTGTAGTTGACTCGCTATAGTAGTCCCTATAGTATAGTTAACTCGCTATAGTAGTACTTGTACTATATTTGACTCGATATAGTAGTACTTGTACTATATTTGACTCGTTATAGTAGTACTGGTAGTACAGTTGACTCGCTATAGTAGTCCCTACAGTATAGTTGACTCGCTATAGTAGTACTTGTACTATATTTGACTCGGTATAGTATTACTTGTACTATATTTGACTCGTTCTAGTAGTACTGGTAGTACAGTTGACTCGCTATAGTAGTCCCTACAGTATAGTTGACTCGCTATAGTAGTACTTGTACTTTATTTGACTCGGTATAGCAGTACTTGTACTATATTTGACTTGATATAGTAGTACTGGTAGTATAGTTGACATGCTATAGTAGTACCTGCACTATAGTTGACTCGCTAAAGTAGTACTTATACGAAATTTGACTCGATATAGTAGTACTGGTAGTGTAGTTGACTCGCTATAGTAGTACTTGTACTATATTTGACTCGATATAGTAGTACTGGAAGTATAGTTGACCCGCTATAGTAGTACTTGTACTATATTTGACTCGCTACAGTAGTACTGGTGGTACAGTTGAATCGCTATAGTAGTACCTGTACTATAGTTGATTCGCTACAGTAGTACTTGTACAAGTACACCATACATACACCGAAAGAGTTCGCTAAGAGTACTGATCTCTCCCTCCTTCGTATTCATAACTTACTTTTAAGATTGTTTTTAATTATAATAATTGTGATTTTAATATGTAGAACGGCGCGTAATACTACTTTCGGTTATTCCAAGATTTCGCGGGCCAGATCTGATGTGTTCGTCCTGAAATCAGATTGTTTTTTTTTTGTCTTACATAAGAAATTATAATGTGTGGAGGGTAACGGGAAACTTAACAAAGCCGAACATATTTTTATATACAGTATAACCTTTTTACACATCGAACCAAACACAAACTAACCTTACCTGCATATTTATTTCTCTCTCTCTCTCTCTCCGACCTTGCAACGAGTAAGTATTATTTATATGAGGGTACTAATGTTAATAACCAAAAAAAATCCGTCCGATTTTTTTCGAATAACAATTAATTTTGGTTATTCTTATTAATCCGCGTTTCGCGTACACGCATCACCCTCTTGCCTCCTCCTTTTTTTTTTAATTATTATTGATTAGTGCCATTTTGTGATTTTAATTGTGTTTTTTTGTATGTTTTCGAATATGTAAAAGTTGGCCTTATAATGAAATATCCTTTTTGTAATTTTATTGTATAATAACTTGTAATATAGTATAATTGGAATAATATTTATAATAAAAAGATTAAGTAACAAGGAGGGGTATTTCTGCGGAAGGGTCGTTCCCGTCGGTAGGTAGTAAATTGCCGTAAGCCTCACGGTAAACACATCAAACATTGAAACGTGCGAGTGCACCCCTTTCGAATGCTTTTGATAAATATGTCTTAATGCGAATGGATGTGTCATTCTATGCAAATAACTGTTATCGTTTCATTCATTCATTCTTCCAACCGTTTCAGCATTAACATCACATGAGATAATACAACATTTTTCTGGGACACTCTGTATACGTTTAATTAATTTCATATTAACGTTGGACCTTAGTGAGGTCAAACATTTATTTTTTTAAACATTTTCGTGAAGTCTACAACAGATTTAAAAAAATATCAAGGTAAGTACAATTTGTATTTTCGTAAAAGTATTGTCTTAATAAAGATCTTGTATTTATAATTAATAGAAGCGACTTTGTAAAGAGAATGTTAACATAAAATAATTTCGTGGTGGAGTTGCATCGCGTCCAATTGATCGAAAATCATCGGGAAACTGAATTGACGCCGCAGTATTTAAAAATATATCAATTTATCGCGCAGAAAGACCGATGTTCGATATCCCAGACAGTCTTAAAATATTGTTATTCCCGTAAACGCATCGTCTCAATGAAGATCTCGTATTTATAATCATTAAAAACGCCGTTTTAAATAAATATTAATGCGGAATAATTTCATGGTGGAATTGCAACGCGTCCGATTGTTTTTATGAACACCGACGATCATCTAATTTGACTCCGCAGTCCTTAACTTTCGTGAAGGTTTGACTGCAGAACCTCCGCGTTTTATACGTTTTTTCGGTGTAATTCTCGTCGTATAATTGCAAACGTGCGTGAAACGTGCGATCGAAGTGATTGTGAGTGCGTGTGAGTGAAAACCCGGCGAGATTCGGCTGGGAAATGGCCGGGAAATGCGTAGTGGAATGTGCAGCCGTTGCGGGGAGGAAACGGGACGCCGTCGGGGGAGGCATGTCTTCGTAATTTGTAAGTGCTAATATATTAATGTACGCGTTTAATTGTATTGTAAGTGCTGATAGATTACCGTACGCGCTTAATCCACGCTACGCCGGTTTTGTTGGGAGATGAATATGTGCGTAAAAATGAGAAACACGTTTGGACAAGTTGATTCACAAGGGTGACGTAACGAGGCGCCCGCGTATGTCATTTTCAATTTCGATTTGAACAATTTGCTGGATACTGAAGGCAACCCGAGCTATTAGTTGTGTTTGTCAACGTGCGAATCACATCCTTTAATAAATACATTCGTCGGTTTCTTTATAATTCCGTAACAAGCGAAACTAGTCGAGTAAACAAACAAGCAATTAGTGACACTAACCAAGTGTTAATTTTTCATTTATCTTTTATTATATCCTTTAACTTTTGGTTCCCGTTCTCGGGTTGTCGTGAGGCGTCCTCAATAAAAGCACGAACGTAACGTGGAAGTTGCAGTTATTAAAACTCGTAAAGAAATTAGTGATGTTAATTGATGCAAACGTGCGCACAAATTGTTTCACCGTGCTCCATCTCGTGACAACTTTATGCACATCACGCGCAGTGGCGGCTCGTGGAACATGTTGATGGTAGAGCCACTTATACAAAATACCCCCTCCTTTTTTTGAAGAAATGAACGATGTATCTTTCCAGTGACGGTTCGCGGGTTTTTTTCTGGTACGGCCGAGGAACAAGAGGTGGTAATACAGATAGGTGCGGTCTCTGCAACTGACCCTACCTATCTGTATTGCCACCTCTTGTTCCTCGGCCGTACCAGAAAAAAACCCGCGAACCGTCACTGTATCTTTCTAAACCAAAGTAACTGACGAAAAAGTGTTAATTAAAAATTCTTGCTGAGCTTGAAACTACAGGCGGTGCTATGGCTCCTTGGCTCTATATAACGAGTCGCCCCTGGTCACGCCACAATTTCTCGCGAATCAATCACTTTAAATAAACCATACAACGAGAGTTTATTAAGTGCGATTAATTAAAGAAAATAAATTAAAACTGTAGCACCTAATTTGTAAAAAAAAAGAAAGTTTAAAATGCATGACATAGGCAACACACTAAACACTCTTGTTAGATATAGGCAACACATTAAACACTGGTTAGACATAGGTAACACATTAAACACTCTTTAGATGTAGGCAACACATTAAACATTCTGGTTTTGAAAAAATTAACATTTTAGCACAATTTTGAAAATTCATAACTTTTATTTAAGTCGGATTTTTTTAAGAAATCAACGGATTTAAAAAGCAAATAGATGCAAAAATATCTGTTAAAATTTGCAAAACAATTACGCAACGACTTCAATTTTTTAACTTTTTTTTAAATTATCTGTATCGCTTTTGCAGGCACAATTTTAAAAATTCATAACTTTTGTTTTCGTCGGAATTTTTTAATGAAATCAACTGTTTTAATAAGCGAATAGATGCAAAAATATTTGTTAAAATTTTCAAAACAATTACGCAACGATTTCAATTTTTTTTTACTTTTTGCAGGCACAATTTTAAAAATTCATAACTTTTGTTTCCGTCGGAATTTTTTAATGAAATCAACTGTTTTAAATAGCGAATAGATGCAAAAATATCTGTTAAAATTTTCAAAACAATTACGCAACGATTTCAATTTTTTAACTTTTTTTTTAATTTTCTGAATCACTTTTGCAGGCACAATTTTAAAAATTCATAACTTTTGTTTCCGTCGGAATTTTTTAATGAAATCAACTGTTTTAATAAGCGAATAGATGCAAAAATATTTGTTAAAATTTTCAAAACAATTACGCAACGATTTCATTTTTTTTTTTACTTTTTACAGGCACAATTTAAAAAATTCATAACTTTTGTTTCCGTCGGAATTTTTCAATGAAATCAACTGTTTTAATAAGCAAATAGATGCAAAAATATCTGTTAAAATTTGCAAAACAATTACGCAACGATTTCATTTTGTAACTTTTTTTTAAATTTTCTGTTTCATTTTTGCAGGCACAATTTTAAAAATTCATAACTTTTGTTTTCGTCGGAATTTTTTAATGAAATCAACTGTTTTAATAAGCAAATAGATGCAAAAATATCTGTTAAAATTTTCAAAACAATTACGCAACGATTTCAATTTTTTAACTTTTTTTAAATTTTCTGGATCAGTTTTGCAGGCACAATTTTAAAAATTCATAACTTTTGTTTCCGTCGGAATTTTTTAATGAAATCAACTGTTTTAGTAAACAAAAAGATGCAAAAGTATCTGTTAAAATTTGCAAAACAATTACGTAACGATTTCAATTTTTTAACTTTTTTTAAAATTTTCTGCATCACTTTTGCAGGCACAATTTAAAAAATTCATAACTTTTGTTTCCGTCGGAATTTTTTAATGAAATCAACTGTTTTAATAAGCGAATAGATGCAAAAATATCTGTTAAAATTTTCAAAACAATTACGCAACGATTTCATTTTTTTTTTACTTTTTGCAGGCACAATTTTAAAAATTCATAACTTTTGTTTCGATCGGAATTTTTTAATGAAATCAACTGTTTTAATAAGCAAATAGATGCAAAAATATCTGTTAAAATTTGCAAAATAATTACGCGACGATTTCAATTTTTTTAACTTTTTTAAATTTTCTGCATCACGTTTGCAGGCACATTTTAAAAAATTCATAACTTTTGTTTCCGTCGGAATTTTTTAATGAAATCAACTGTTTTAATAAGCAAATAGATGCAAAATTGTTTGTTAAAATTTGCAAAACAATTACTCAACGATTTCAATTTTTTAACTTTTTTTTTAATTTTCTGAATCACTTTTACAGGCACAATTTTAAAAATTCATAACTTTTGTTTCCGTTGGAATTTTTTAATAAAATCAACTGTTTTTATAAGCAAAAAGATGCAAAAATATCTGTTAAAATTTGCAAAACAATTACGCGACGATTTCAATTTTTTAACTTTTTTTTAATTTTCCGTATCATTTTTGCAGGCATAATTTAAAAAAATCATAACTTTTGTTTCCGTTGGAATTTTTTAATGAAATCAACTGTTTTAATAAGCAAATAGATGCAAAAATGTTTGTTAAAATTTGCAAAACAATTACGCAACGATTTCTATTTTTTTTTACTTTTTTTAAATTTTCTATTCTGTTTTATTTTTAAGTCCATTGTTTTCCTCACCTCATGAACTTCACCATTAATCAATAAGTGATTACCTCTCATGGCACAATACAATTTTTTTCATCTTGCCCGACTGTATTGTAAGCAGAAGCAGGGTTCCCCTTTCAAATTGTTGATATCTGTCATTAACGTGCCCCACAACTATTTATTTATATGTATAGCGAATTAGCCCGTTTCTCTCGATGAACATCGGCGTGGGTGTATCGGCACAACAATGGTCCGAATTATTCGTATTGAACCCATTGATTGGTATTGTGATTTTGGGCATTAATAAAATCGCCCCTAAACTTTCGAGAGAGTGATTAGTACGCGCGGTGGCAATGAAATATTTCGCTGCACGGATCGCTGCACGTTGACGTTTAAGTGATTCGACGTGTAAGCCGAAGGATCAGGTGTGGTCCTGGTAGCAGTGACGGTATCGAGGATTAAATTACGCTCGGCATGAGCGACTCTAAATGACACAACTGATCATTGTTTCACAGTAGAGTGAACAACCGGGGGACTCGTTCTTACTCGTAGTTTGTGGATAATTATCCTGCTGTACGTAACTATATTGAATGTCCGCATCAGGTAACGTATTCGAACACCTATATCAATTTCATCGCCCGGCTGTACTGGTAATAAGCAACCTTATTGACAGTGGCGTAGAAATCTTATTTGAAATTAATTTTAATTTTTTTAATTAATTTTCCTGTTTTTTTTCATTCAACTGTTTATTTATTTTTAAAATTCAACTGTTTATTCATATTTTTGGCGAATAATAATATATATTTACGGGATTCACCCTGTACATTAAAGTATTAATTAGAATATAAAAAATAAAATATAAATATAAAATGCAACCATTTATTCATATACTGGGTCTGCCCACGGAAGATTGTGCCCACACTAAAAAAATCAGTTGCTGGATTATCACAGATCGCATCTGAGTGCACGCTCTAAAAAGATTTTCATGTGTACGGAGTGTTCCATTTTTTGAGTCGCACAGCAAAATTATATTTGTTTTTTTTAATAGAACATCCTCAAAAGCTACTAGGGTTGTTTCGTTCGTGAATTGTTTAGTTATTTAAAAAAATATACAACCCAAAAATGGAACACCCTGTAGACGTGAAAATATTTTTAGAAGATGCACTCGGACACGATCAATTGATTTTTCTTACAACCTTTAGTTTGGGCATATTTTATATAATAAATTTATTTCGGTAATAATAACGAAATTCCGCCGCGATTTTACTTAAAAAAAACAAAAATTTCTTGCCGAAATTCAATTTCTTACCGTCCAAAATGTAATTTGTCTGCAAGAAATGTCGATTTCTCAACCTCTTTTTTTCTCTCTCTTTAAAATGTCAATTTCCAACGTCAGAAAATACATTTTTTCGCTCAAAAATGTCACTTTTTCAAAAGTGTAGAAATATTTACTTATACAGGGTGTCCCAGAAGTCGACGTCAAGCCGAAATCTTTTAACAGACTAAGTCATGAGAGTTATCAGAAAAATATTGAAAAAAATCCAAATAATGTATTTAAAAAATTATGGCCATTTAAAAAAAATTGAGATAACATTTTTTTTTCAGCATGGTCAGTTGAAACTGGACAAAGTATTAATTTTGAATCTTTGGATGGGCAATAAATTACATTTACTTCTTAGCTGGAGCAGTTGACCATACATTGTGGGCTAGAGTTTAAAGACGAAGTGTTCGAGATTACATAACAAAAAAAATTATTAAAAAAAGATGATATTTGTAGTATTATTGTAACAGTTTATTTATTTTTTACACAAATATATTCTATTCTATTCTAAAAATTAAATTTCTTAGCGTGAATAATGTCGGAAATGTTCATTACGTAACGCTAAAAATGTCATTTACTCCTGTCAGAGATGCTCGTTATGCAACGTCAAAAATGTCATGTTTCTCCAGTCAGAAATGTTTAATTAAATAACGTCTAATTTATCAGGTTTCCGCTGTTCAAAATGTTAAATTTTTAACGTCAAATTTTTTTCTCCTAAAAATTCAAGTTTTCCAACATGTCAGAAATGTCCATTTTTAACGTCAAAAATGTGATTTTTTCGCTCTTAAAAAAGTCAAAAATTACATTTTCTCACTCCTACGAATGTCAATTTTCAGTGTCAAAAATGACATTTTCTCCTGTCGGAAATGTTCATTACGTAACGTCAAAAATGGCATTTCATGGTGGAAAATGAGATTTTTTCGCTCTTACAAATGTCAAAAATTACATTTTCTCACTCCTACAAATGTCAATTTTTCAGCGTCAAAAATGACATTTTTCTCCTGTCGGAAATGTTCATTACGTAACGTCAAAAATGACATTTTATGGTCAAAAATTAGATTTTTTCGCTCTTAGAAATGTCCAAAATTACATTTTCTCACCCCTACGAATGTCAATTTTTCAGCGTCAAAAATGACATTTTACTCCTGTCGGAAATGTTCATTACGTAACGTCAAAAATGGCATTTTATGGTCAAAAATTAGATTTTTTTGCTCTTAGAAATGTCCAAAATTACATTTTCTCACTCCTACAAATGTCAATTTGTCAGCGTCAAAAATGACATTTTTCTCCTGTCGGAAATGTTCATTACGTAACGTCAGAAATGTCCATTTTTAACGTCAAAAATGAGATTTTTTCGCTCTTAGAAATGTCAAAAATTACTTTTTCTCACTCCTACAAATGTCAATTTTTCTGCGTCAAAAATGACATTTTTCGCCCTTCGGAAATGTTCATTACGTAACGTCAAAAATGGCATTTCATGGTCAAAAATGAGATTTTTTCGCTCTTAGAAATGTCAAAAATTACATTTCGTCACTCCTTCAAATGTCAATTTTTCAGCGTCAAAGTGACATTTTTTGCCTTTCGGAAATGTTGATTACGTAACGTCAAAAATGGCATTTCCTCCTGTCAGAAATGCTCGCTACGCAACGTCAAAAATTTCATGTTTTTACAGTCGGAAATGTTCATTACGTAACGTCAAAAATGTCATTTCATCCTATCGGAAATGCTCGCTACGCAACGTCAAAAATTTCATGTTTTTACAGTCGGAAATGTTCATTACGTAACGTCAAAAATGTCATTTCATCCTATCGGAAATGCTCGCTACGCAACGTCAAAAATGTGATGTTTTTTCAGCCAGAAATGTTCATAAATAACGTTTAATTTGTCAGGTTTCTGCCGTTACAAATGGCAAATTAATTATAACGTCAAATTATTTTCTCCCAGAAATTCAATTTCTAGTGTCTAACGTGTCAGAAACATCGATTTCTTGATATAAAAATGATATTTTCTAATGAATTTTTTAAAAGTTTATTATGTAACGTCAAAAATTTCATTTCCTCTTGTCAGAAATGTTCATTACGTAACGTTAAAAATGAGATTATTTTACTCTTAGAAATGTCAAAAATTACATTTTCTCACTCCTACAAATGTCAATTTCTCAGCATGAAAAATGACATTTTTCTTTGTTTATTTTTTCATTATATATTTGCCATATAACGTAATTTTTTTTTCTGCCAGAAATTCAATATCTTAGTGTCTAACGTGTCAAAAACGTCGATTTCTTTCGCTCTTAGAAATGTCAATTTTTAACGTCAAAAATTGCATTTTCTCACTCCTGCAAATGTCAATTTCTCAGCATTTTGAAAATTGACATTTTTCTCCTATCAGAAATGTTCATTGAGTAACGTCAAAAATGCCATTCGTCCTGTCAGAAATATTTATTATGTAACGTCAAAAATTTCATTTCCTCCGGTCAGAAATGTTCATTAAATCATGTCTAATATGTCAGATTTCTGCTGTTAAAAATGGCAAATTTATAACGTCAAATTTTTTCTCCCAGAAATTTAAATTCTTAGTGTCAGAACCGTCGATTTCTTAACATGGAAAATGATACTTTTTCGCTCTTAGAAATGTTAAAAATTACACTTTCTCACTTCTACAAATGTCAATTTCTCAGCATCAAAAATGACATTTTTCTCCTCTCGGAAATGTTCATTACGTAACGTCAAAAATGTCATTTCCTCCTGTCATAAAAGTCAAAAATGTCATGTTTTTCCAGTCAAATAACGTCCAAAATGTCAGGTTTCCGCTGTTAAAAATGGCAAATTTATAAGGTCAAATGTTTTCGCTCTTAGAAATGTCAAAAAATACATTTTCTCACTCCTGTAAATGTCAATTTCTCAGCGTCAAAAATGACACTTTTCTCCTGTCGGAAACTCAATTCAACTCGGAAATTAAATTTCTAAACGTTTCTCTCAGAAGTATAGATTTCCAAACGTCAAAATTAAGATTTTTTCACACCCACGAATACCTCAAAAATGACATTTTTTACCCGTCGGAGATGTTCGTTACGTAACGTCAAAAATGTCATTTTCTTCCGAAAATTTATAACGACATTTCTTCAAATCAAAATCAAAATGCAACTTTTCCAGATACCTTTTTTTTGACATGTGTCAAACGCTCAGTTAATAGCACCAATAAATTATTGTTATTATTATATTTTCATGCAGAAATGTAAGTTCTTAGCGTTCAAGATGTAACTTTTCTGTCGGAAATGTCGATGACTTAAAGTCAAAAATTAGGGAGGATAGACGGCTGGGACACCGTGTATATTAACTGTTTTTCTGTAGGTGATTTCGTTTTAAATTCAATTGTATTTTCATGGATGGCTTCTTTTATTTTAAATTTTTCATTAATTCTAATTAAATGGATATTTTTGCATTTAATTGTTCTTATGCATATTTTGTTTATAGATTTTTATTTTAAACGAACTGTTGATTTATAGATGATTGTTTTTTTTTATTCAACTGTTTATAGATAATAAATAAAATACTATTGCTTTTTATAACTTTTGAAAATTTAATATTTCCGTGACTATAGTTTCGGAAATAATAGGACAAACAAAGCGATAGTGTTTTATTTATTATATATTAATTTGTGACCTGTGTAAAGTTTGTAATAACACTAATAAAACATTATTGTTATATAAAATGTATAACGAAGTAGACGCCTCCAGTATAATTTGGCGCAGTCGGTAGGATTAAAATTCAGACAATGGAAGTGAAAAGTGCGTATCAAAAAAAAATCCATTAACTTTTTTCAAAATTCATTTACGCCACCAATACCAACCCTGATGCATTTGAAATGACCAGGAACTGCAATTTCACGCTGTCTCCTCCCCCTCCCCCTCCCCCACGAGAATCATCAATCAAGCCTAGCTGTTACTTTTTATGTTATCAGTGTTTTTCTTTTTTTCTCGACACACGTGGTATTTAGGGAGTGCGCCGTCGGGCCCTGTGTCACCGTTTAACATAACAAAAATCTGCACCGGTGAAGGGTTCCGTATCGTTCCATAATCCTCCGTCGTAATCAAGTACGCGTTGAAAATCGATCATTTTTTTATAACACAGAAAACTGACGCATCATCGCATCGGAGCGGCTAAGGGCTGACGGTTTTTTCTTTTTTTTTTTGGTAAACTTAATTCGTTTACGGTCCACCGGAGATTCTTTGTTTAAAGCAATCGCCGTATTGTTTCGCGTCTTGGGCACGTAATTTTTTTTTTGTTTCGGGCACGTAGCATTAAAATTATTACAAAACCGCAGGTACGTACGGGTTATTCGCTCTCGGGATTTATTATTGAATTTTAAATGTTTCGTGTGGTTAAAGGAAATTGTTCTGCGGATGAGATTCTTTCTAGAGGAGTGTTATTGTCGACTACATTGTCTTTTATGGATGTCGAGGGGGCTAAATGAATTAACAAAAATAATTAAAAGGAGACGCGCGCGTGCCCACCCACGTTTAATGGATAATCCTGCAGTAATTGGGAGCCAGTAGAGATGAGCCCTTTTCAACGAGCTTTTATTATCAACGCATCCGACCGTGAGCAATAATGAGAGGGCGAGTTTTATTCGCTTTATTGAAATTCTTTGATGGTAGTAAATAAAAAAAAATGAAATCGTTGCGTAATTGTTTTGCAAATTTTAACAGATATTTGTGCATCTTTTTGTTTATTAAAACAGTTGATTTCATTAAAAAATTCCGACGGAAACAAAAGTTATGAATTTTTAAAATTGTGCCTGCAAAAATGATCCAGAAAATTTAAAAAAAAGTTAAAAAATTGAAATCGTTGCGTAATTGTTTTGCAAATTTTAACAGATATTTTTGCATCTATTTGCTTATTAAAACAGTGGATTTCATTAAAAAATTCCAACCGAAACAAAAGTTATGAATTTTTAAAATTGTGCCTGCAAAAGTGATCCAGAAAATTAAAAAAAAGTTAAAAAATTGAAATCGTTGCGTAATTGTTTTGCAAATTTTAACAGATATTTTTGCATCTATTTGCTTATTAAAACAGTTGATTTCATTAAAAAATTCCGACGGAAACAAAAGTTATGAATTTTTAAAATTGTGCCTGCAAAAATGATCCAGAAAATTAAAAAAAAAGTTAAAAAATTGAAATCGTTGCGTAATTGTTTTGCAAATTTTAACAGATATTTTTGCATCTATTTGCTTATTAAAACAGTTGATTTCATTAAAAAATTCCGACGGAAACAAAAGTTATGAATTTTCAAAATTGTGCCTGCAAAAGTGATTCAGAAAATTTAAAAAAAGTTAAAAAATTGAAATCGTTGCGTAATTGTTTTGCAAATTTTAACAGATATTTTTGCATATATTCGCTTATTAAAACAGTTGATTTTATTAAAAAATTCCGACGGAAACAAAAGTTATGAATTTTTAAAATTGTGCCTGCAAAAGTGATACAGAAAATTTAAAAAAAAGTTAAAAAATTGAAATCGTTGCGTAATTGTTTTGCTAATTTTAACAGATATTTTTGCATCTATTCGCTTATTAAAACAGTTGATTTCATTAAAAAATTCCGACGGAAACAAAAGTTATGAATTTTTAAAATTGTGCCTGCAAAAGTGATCCAGAAAATTAAAAAAAAAGTAAAAAAATTGAAATCGTTGCGTAATTATTTTGCAAATTTTAACAGATATTTTTGCATCTGTTTGCTTATTAAAACAGTTGATTTCATTAAAAAATTCCGAAGGAAACAAAAGTTATGAATTTTGAAAATTGTGCCTGCAAAAGTGATCCAGAAAATTTAAAAAAAAGTTAAAAAATTGAAATCGTTGCGTAATTGTTTTGAAAATTTTAACAGATATTTTTGCATCTTTTTGCTTATTAAAACAGTTGATTTCATTAAAAAATTCCGACGGAAACAAAAGTTATGAATTTTTAAAATTGTGCCTGCAGCAGTGATACAGAAAATAAAAAATGGTAATTTTCACATAAATGTAACTTGGCATTTGTTATAAGCAAATTCGAGATTTAATTTGAATGAATGTATCGCTGATAAGAATTGATAACAGGCGAAGAAAGAATGTGTTTACACCGGACACGAATCGCCTCCGGGCAAACGTCCGATGATAAGGCGATTCGCACCTCCTCAAAATTTTCCAGTTGCATTAGTCGTGAGTTTAGTGTTTTAGCGTTAACAGTGCAGTGGAATGTTGTGATTGAATTTCCATTTTTGAGTCAAATTCGAGGGACGAATTGAGGGACGAATTGAGGGACGAATTGAGGGGCTGTTGTCGTCTTAGAGACATCGTTTCACTAAGGTGAGTGCGTAGAGCTGATTAATTGGATTCTGGTAAAAGTTTAACACGGAATGAATTTTAAATAAATTTTGAAAATGCCAAGACAATAGCAATTGTTTTTATATTTTTTTCAAGTCGCCAAAAATTATTCCATTTTTACAAAAATTAACGTCAAGTTCAGATTAAATTATTCAGAAATTTAGGAATGAAGTGTTGATAGTTTTCATAGAAACGCAATTCGTGAAGTTTCAAGTCGATGACGATTGTTTTTATATTTTTTTCAAACCGTAGAAAAGTGAGTAACTTTCAACAAGACATAAGTTGTGTTTTTTGCGATTATTTCCGAATTTAGCTAAGCGAAGTTTTTAGATTTTGGTTGGATTATAAAGCGGAATGTATTTTGAGTAAATTTGGAAAATTTCAAGTCGGTGGCAATTGTTTTTATATTTTTTTCAAACCTTAGAAAAGTGAGTAACTTTCAACATGACATAAGTTGTGTTTTTTGCGATTATTTTCGAATTTAGCGAATCGAAGTTTTTAGATTTTGGTTGGATTATAAAGCGGAATGTATTTTGAGTAAATTTGGAAAATTTCAAGTTTGTGGCAATTGTTTTTATATTTTTTCAAACCGTAGAAAGTGAGTAACTTTTAACATGACATAAGTTGTGTTTTTTGCGATTATTTTCGAATTTAGCGAAGCGAAGTTTTTAGGTTTTGGTTGGATTATAAAGCGGAATGTATTTTGAGTAAATTTGGAAAATTTCAAGTCTGTGGCAATTGTTTTAATATTTTTTTCAAACCGTAGAAAGTGAGTAACTTTCAGTATGACATAAGTTGTGTTTTTTGCGATTATTTTCGAATTTAGCGAATCGAAGTTTTTGGATTTTGGTTGGATTATAAAGGAGAATGTATTTTGAGTAAATTTTGATAATTTCAAGTCTGTAGCAATTGTTTTTATATTTTTTTCAAACCGTGGAAAGTGAGTAACTTTCAACATGACATAAGTTGTGTTTTTAGCGATTATTTTCGAATTTTGCTCAACGAAGTTTTTGGATTTTGTATGGATTATAAAGCAGAATGTATTTTGAGTTAATTTGGAAAATTTCAAGTCTGTGGCAATTGTTTTTATATTTTTTTCAAACCGTAGAAAGTGAGTAATTTTCAACAAGACATAAGTTGTGTTTTTTGCGATTATTTTTGAATTTAGCGAAGCGAAGTTTTTGGATTTTGGTTGGATTATAAAGGAGAATGTATTTTGAGTAAATTTTGATAATTTCAAGTCTGTGGCAATTGTTTTTATATTTTTTTTCAAACCGTAAAAAGTGAGTAACTTTCAACATGACATAAGTTGTGTTTTTTGCGATTATTTTCGAATTTAGCGAAGCGAAGTTTATGGATTTTGGTTGGATTATAAAGCGGAATGTATTTTGAGTAAATTTGGATAATTTCAAGTCGGTGGCAATTGTTTTTATATTTTTTTCCAACCGTGGAAAGTGAGTAACTTTCAACATGACATAAGTTGTGTTTTTTGCGATTATTTTCGAATTTAGCTAAGCGAAGTTTTTGGATTTTGGTCGGATTATAAAACAGAGTGTATTTTGAGTAAATTTGGAAAATTTCAAGTCTGTGGCGATTGTTTTTATATTTTTTTCAAACCGTGGAAAGTGAGTAACTTTCAATATGATATAAGTTATGTTTTTTGCGATTATTTTCGAATTTAGCGAAGCGAAGGTTTTGGATTTTGGTTGGATTATGAAGCAGAATGTATTTTGAGTAAATTTGGAAAGTTTCAAGTCTGTGGCAATTGTTTTTATATTTTTTTCAAACCGTGGAAAGTGAGTAACTTTCAATATGATATAAGTCGTGTTTTTTGCGATTATTTCCGAATTTAGCTAAGTGAAGTTTTTGGATTTTGGTTGGATTATAAAGCAGAATGTATTTTGAGTAAATTTGGATAATTTCAAGTCTGTGGCAATTGTTTTTATATTTCTTTCAAACCGTGGAAAGTGGGTAACTTTCAACATGACATAAGTTGCGTTTTTTGCGATTATTTTCGAATTTAGCTAAGCGAAGTTTTTGGATTTTGGTTGGATTATAAAGCGGAATGTATTTTGAATTAATTTGGAAAATTTCAAGTCTGTGGCAATTGTTTTTATATTTTTTTCAAACCGTGGAAAGTGAGTAACTTTCAACATGACATAAGTTGTGTTTTTTGCGATTATTTTCGAATTTAGCGAAACGAAGTTTTTAGATTTTGGTTGGATTATAAAGCGGAATGTATTTTGAGTAAATTTGGATAATTTCAAGTCTGTGGCAATTGGTTTTATATTTTTTTCAAACCTTAGAAAAGTGAGTAACTTTCAACATGACATAAGTTGTGTTTTTTGCGATTATTTTCGAATTTAGCGAATCGAAGTTTTTGGATTTAGGTTGGATTATAAAGCAGGATGTGTTTTGAGTAAATTTGGAAAATTTCAAGTCTGTGGCAGTTGTTTTTATATTTTTTTCAAACCGTGGAAAGTGAGTAACTTTCATTTTGACATAAGCTGTGTTTTTTGCGATTATTTTCGAATTTAGCGAAGCGAAGTTTTTGGATTTTGGTTGGATTATAAAGCAGAATGTATTTTGAGTAAATTTGGAAAATTTCAAGTCTGTGGCAATTGTTTTTATATTTTTTTCAAACCGTAGAAAGTGAGTAACTTTCAACATGACATAAGTTGTGTTTTTTGCGATTATTTTCGACTTTAGCGAAGCGAAGTTTTTGGATTTTGGTTGGATTATAAAGCAGAATGTATTTTGAGTAAATTTGGATAATTTCAAGTCTGTGGCAATTGTTTTTATATTTTTTTCAAACCGTAGAAAGTGAGTAAGTTTCAACATGACATAAGTTGTGTTTTTTGCGATTATTTTCGAATTTAATTAAGCGAAGTTTTTAGATTTTGGTTGGATTATAAAGAGGAATGTATTTTGAGTAAATTTGGATAATTTCAAGTCGGTCGCAATTGTTTTTATATTTTTTTCAAATTGTAGAAAAGTGAGTAACTTTCAACATGACATAAGTTGTATTTTTCTGCGATTATTTTTGAATCTCTACGCCAATTTTGTTTGATTTTGAAACACGTTTATTCTCGTATCGATTTATTCTGCTGCGTACATGGGTTTCACCCTTTACATTCAATAAAAAAAATAATAATCTGCATCCATCGTGAAACCGAGATGGCTTTATATTTCAAATCTGACTAAGAGATTATCGCGTTGTTGGCTTATGGGCTTTATTTAAATTTATGCTTGCCATTCCGCACCTGTATTTACATATGTTCAACGGCACGCATGCATGTTTTATATATTTTTGGGCATTCGCCAAAAAACCGCAATTTTTGGACAAGATGTTGCTCGCCCTTGGCTAATTACCGCCGTGAAAATGATTCGGCCTAACCATCTGTTAAAATGGAACAAGTGTTAAAACGTGCCCGCAAAGATTAAACACGTGCTGCACTTTTAATCACCGAAAATTATATTCATACAGTTTCGGGCTCGGCGGAGGGTTAATTTAATGTGTTGCTTATGGGGGAGGGTTTTACATATGCAAAGTACACTTGTTCGTAACGCCCGATAATGGAAAAAGGCGTATCGCGTTAATTATTCGGCGATAAGCGATTTGCATATTTTTCAAATCTGCTTTACATATTTTTATTTATTAATTTATTGGCTGGGGTTGTGCGGCGATAAGGAGGGAGGTTTTGCGGGGGCAGGTGCAGGCGTCACCTTAACGTCGTTTTAAAAAAAATCCATGATCTAAAATCAAAAGACCTCAAATTAAGACATTACTTAATTTTAAGTGAACGAATATCAGCCTTTTTTTGGCATAGGTTCAGCCACTAACGATGAAATAACAGCCTTATCATTAATATATTTAATAATAAGATGAATAAAACATTTAGTTATGAATGAACACGTACCTTCACATATCACATTTCCGTTCGTGTTTTCAAACCTTTTTTTTTATAATCCGAGCACAGAAAGTTAACCCAATTGAAAATAACGTTGAATGGGGCCCGTATGCCCCGAATCGGACACCTTTTATAACACCGAAATTAATCCAGGAAATATTAAACGAAAAAAAGTAGAGGAGATTACGACGTGTGTTTGAAAACATGTCGTGCAGTTATATAATAACTGTGATGTAAGAAGGCGTTCTGTTCGCACTGTAACACTGAAAATGATGGGTGTCGGTCCACGCTGAAAGCACCATAATTATTCGAACGTATAATGTGCACGCAAATAAACCCCCTTTCACCTTTCACGTTTGACAGATAATAAATGGAAAAATATGGGCCGCCCTTAACAAGATTTACGTCGGGTGTACAACGGAGTTACAACGTAATTAAACACGGCGTGATTTTTCCGGCACATTTAACGCGGACAATCGTCGGAAAGGGTTGCAGCCTTTTCGCCAAATGGAAAGAGTTTAAAATCGCTCGAGCAGAAGCGAAGCTCATTCGACTGGATGAAGAACTCTTTTTTAAATGTTAAACTATTTGCCCAACGGAAACCTATGTTGGGAGCACAGATTTGCAAACCGCGTTCAATTTGGAGTTTTCGTTTAGCCGCTACGGCCGATCAAAGTCTGAAAAATCAATTATTTTATTTAATTTTCTAAAATGTTCATAGTGACTGACTAACTTTTTTGCGATTGAAGATAGCTCAATTTTTATGACGGCAATCAATTTCTCTCCTTTTTCTGATGAAAAATATGTAAAATTCAATAGTCTACGATGATTATTAAGAAAGTTGCATTTTTTGACAAATTTCCTAGGGGTTTACTCATGTTTTTTTTCCAAGTTTTCATCAAAAAATTAAAATCTCTAATCCGACTAATTGACGTACGAGGAGCTCAGATTTGCAAACCGCGTTCAATTTGGAGTTTTCGTTTAGCCGCTACGGCCGATCAAAGTCTGAAAAATCAATTATTTTATTTAATTTTCTAAAATGTTCATAGTGACTGACTAACTTTTTTGCTATTGAAGATGGCTCAATTTTTATGACGGCAATCAATTTCTCTCGTTTTTCTGATGAAAAATATGTAAAATTCAATAGTCTACGATGATTATTAAGAAAGTTGCATTTTTTGACAAATTTCCTAGGGGTTTACTCATGTTTTTTTTCCAAGTTTTCATCAAAAAATTAAAATCTCTAATCCGACTAATTGACGTACGAGGAGCTCAGATTTGCAAACCGCGTTCAATTTGGAGTTTTCGTTTAGCCGCTACGGCCGATCAAAGTCTGAAAAATCAATTATTTTATTTAATTTTCTAAAATGTTCATAGTGACTGACTAACTTTTTTGCTATTGAAGATGGCTCAATTTTTATGACGGCAATCAATTTCTCTCGTTTTTCTGATGAAAAAAATGTAAAATTCAATAGTCTACGATGATTATTAAGAAAGTTGCATTTTTTCACAAAATTTCAAGGGGTTTACTCATGTTTTTTTTCCAAGTTTTCATCAAAAAATTAAAATCTCTAATCCGACTAATTGACGTACGAGGAGCTCAGATTTGCAAACCGCGTTCAATTTGGAGTTTTCGTTTAGCCGCTACGGCCGATCAAAGTCTGAAAAATCAATTATTTTATTTAATTTTCTAAAATGTTCATAGTGACTGACTAACTTTTTTGCTATTGAAGATAGCTCAATTTTTATGACGGCAATCAATTTCTCTCGTTTTTCTGATGAAAAAAATGTAAAATTCAATAGTCTACGATGATTATTAAGAAAGTTGCATTTTTTCACAAAATTTCAAGGGGTTTACTCATGTTTTTTTTCCAAGTTTTCATCAAAAAATTAAAATCTCTAATCCGACTAATTGACGTACGAGGAGCTCAGATTTGCAAACCGCGTTCAATTTGGAGTTTTCGTTTAGACGCTACGGCCGATCAAAGTCTGAAAAATCAATTATTTTATTTAATTTTCTAAAATGTTCATAGTGACTGACTAACTTTTTTGCTATTGAAGATAGCTCAATTTTTATGACGGCAATCAATTTCTCTCGTTTTTCTGATGAAAAATATGTAAAATTCAATAGTCTACGATGATTATTAAGAAAGTTGCATTTTTTCACAAAATTTCAAGGGGTTTACTCATGTTTTTTTTCCAAGTTTTCATCAAAAAATTAAAATCTCTAATCCGACTAATTGACGTACGAGGAGCTCAGATTTGCAAACCGCGTTCAATTTGGAGTTTTCGTTTAGACGCTACGGCCGATCAAAGTCTGAAAAATCAATTATTTTATTTAATTTTCTAAAATGTTCATAGTGACTGACTAACTTTTTTGCTATTGAAGATAGCTCAATTTTTATGACGGCAATCAATTTCTCTCGTTTTTCTGATGAAAAAAATGTAAAATTCAATAGTCTACGATGATTATTAAGAAAGTTGCATTTTTTCACAAAATTTCAAGGGGTTTACTCATGTTTTTTTTCCAAGTTTTCATCAAAAAATTAAAATCTCTAATCCGACTAATTGACGTACGAGGAGCTCAGATTTGCAAACCGCGTTCAATTTGGAGTTTTCGTTTAGCCGCTACGGCCGATCAAAGTCTGAAAAATCAATTATTTTATTTAATTTTCTAAAATGTTCATAGTGACTGACTAATTTTTTTGCTATTGAAGATAGCTCAATTTTTATGACGGCAATCAATTTGTCTCGTTTTTCTGATGAAAAATATGTAAAATTCAATAGTCTACGATGATTATTAAGAAAGTTGCATTTTTTTACAAAATTTCAAGGGGTTTACTCATGTTTTTTTTCCAAGTTTTCATCAAAAAATTAAAATCTCTAATCCGACTAATTGACGTACGAGGAGCTCAGATTTGCAAACCGCGTTCAATTTGGAGTTTTCGTTTAGCCGCTACGGCCGATCAAAGTCTGAAAAATCAATTATTTTATTTAATTTTCTAAAATGTTCATAGTGACTGACTAACTTTTTTGCTATTGAAGATAGCTCAATTTTTATGACGGCAATCAATTTCTCTCGTTTTTCTGATGAAAAATATGTAAAATTCAATAGTCTACGATGATTATTAAGAAAGTTGCATTTTTTGACAAATTTCCTAGGGGAAAATGTTTACTCATGTTTTTTTTCCAAGTTTTCATCAAAAAATTAAAATCTCTAATCCGACTAATTGACGTACGAGGAGCTCAGATTTGCAAACCGCGTTCAATTTGGAGTTTTCGTTTAGCCGCTACGGCCGATCAAAGTCTGAAAAATCAATTATTTTATTTAATTTTCTAAAATGTTCATAGTGACTGACTAACTTTTTTGCTATTGAAGATAGCTCAATTTTTATGACGGCAATCAATTTCTCTCGTTTTTCTGATGAAAAATATGTAAAATTCAATAGTCTACGATGATTATTAAGAAAGTTGCATTTTTTCACAAAATTTCAAGGGGTTTACTCATGTTTTTTTTCCAAGTTTTCATCAAAAAATTAAAATCTCTAATCCGACTAATTGACGTACGAGGAGCTCAGATTTGTAAACCGCGTTCAATTTGGAGTTTTCGTTTAGCCGCTACGGCCGATCAAAGTCTGAAAAATCAATTATTTTATTTAATTTTCTAAAATGTTCATAGTGACTGACTAACTTTTTTGCTATTGAAGATAGCTCAATTTTTATGACGGCAATCAATTTCTCTCGTTTTTCTGATGAAAAAAATGTAAAATTCAATAGTCTACGATGATTATTAAGAAAGTTGCATTTTTTCACAAAATTTCAAGGGGTTTACTCATGTTTTTTTTCCAAGTTTTCATCAAAAAATTAAAATCTCTAATCCGACTAATTGACGTACGAGGAGCTCAGATTTGCAAACCGCGTTCAATTTGGAGTTTTCGTTTAGCCGCTACGGCCGATCAAAGTCTGAAAAATCAATTATTTTATTTAATTTTCTAAAATGTTCATAGTGACTGACTAACTTTTTTGCTATTGAAGATAGCTCAATTTTTATGACGGCAATCAATTTCTCTCGTTTTTCTGATGAAAAATATGTAAAATTCAATAGTCTACGATGATTATTAAGAAAGTTGCATTTTTTCACAAAATTTCAAGGGGTTTACTCATGTTTTTTTTCCAAGTTTTCATCAAAAAATTAAAATCTCTAATCCGACTAATTGACGTACGAGGAGCTCAGATTTGCAAACCGCGTTCAATTTGGAGTTTTCGTTTAGCCGCTACGGCCGATCAAAGTCTGAAAAATCAATTATTTTATTTAATTTTCCAAAATGTTCATAGTGACTGACTAATTTTTTTGCTATTGAAGATAGCTCAATTTTTATGACGGCAATCAATTTCTCTCGTTTTTCTGATGAAAAATATGTAAAATTCAATAGTCTACGATGATTATTAAGAAAGTTGCATTTTTTCACAAAATTTCAAGGGGTTTACTCATGTTTTTTTTCCAAGTTTTCATCAAAAAATTAAAATCTCTAATCCGACTAATTGACGTACGAGGAGCTCAGATTTGCAAACCGCGTTCAATTTGGAGTTTTCGTTTAGCCGCTACGGCCGATCAAAGTCTGAAAAATCAATTATTTTATTTAATTTTCTAAAATGTTCATAGTGACTGACTAACTTTTTTGCTATTGAAGATAGCTCAATTTTTATGACGGCAATCGATTTCTCTCGTTTTTCTGATGAAAAAAATGTAAAATTCAATAGTCTACGATGATTATTAAGAAAGTTGCATTTTTTCACAAAATTTCAAGGGGTTTACTCATGTTTTTTTTCCAAGTTTTCATCAAAAAATTAAAATCTCTAATCCGACTAATTGACGTACGAGGAGCTCAGATTTGCAAACCGCGTTCAATTTGGAGTTTTCGTTTAGCCGCTACGGCCGATCAAAGTCTGAAAAATCAATTATTTTATTTAATTTTCTAAAATGTTCATAGTGACTGACTAACTTTTTTGCTATTGAAGATAGCTCAATTTTTATGACGGCAATCAATTTCTCTCGTTTTTCTGATGAAAAATATGTAAAATTCAATAGTCTACGATGATTATTAAGAAAGTTGCATTTTTTCACAAAATTTCAAGGGGTTTACTCATGTTTTTTTTCCAAGTTTTCATCAAAAAATTAAAATCTCTAATCCGACTAATTGACGTACGAGGAGCTCAGATTTGCAAACCGCGTTCAATTTGGAGTTTTCGTTTAGCCGCTACGGCCGATCAAAGTCTGAAAAATCAATTATTTTATTTAATTTTCTAAAATGTTCATAGTGACTGACTAACTTTTTTGCTATTGAAGATAGCTCAATTTTTATGACGGCAATCAATTTCTCTCGTTTTTCTGATGAAAAATATGTAAAATTCAATAGTCTACGATGATTATTAAGAAAGTTGCATTTTTTCACAAAATTTCAAGGGGTTTACTCATGTTTTTTTTCCAAGTTTTCATCAAAAAATTAAAATCTCTAATCCGACTAATTGACGTACGAGGAGCTCAGATTTGTAAACCGCGTTCAATTTGGAGTTTTCGTTTAGCCGCTACGGCCGATCAAAGTCTGAAAAATCAATTATTTTATTTAATTTTCTAAAATGTTCATAGTGACTGACTAACTTTTTTGCTATTGAAGATAGCTCAATTTTTATGACGGCAATCAATTTCTCTCGTTTTTCTGATGAAAAAAATGTAAAATTCAATAGTCTACGATGATTATTAAGAAAGTTGCATTTTTTCACAAAATTTCAAGGGGTTTACTCATGTTTTTTTTCCAAGTTTTCATCAAAAAATTAAAATCTCTAATCCGACTAATTGACGTACGAGGAGCTCAGATTTGCAAACCGCGTTCAATTTGGAGTTTTCGTTTAGCCGCTACGGCCGATCAAAGTCTGAAAAATCAATTATTTTATTTAATTTTCTAAAATGTTCATAGTGACTGACTAACTTTTTTGCTATTGAAGATAGCTCAATTTTTATGACGGCAATCAATTTCTCTCGTTTTTCTGATGAAAAATATGTAAAATTCAATAGTCTACGATGATTATTAAGAAAGTTGCATTTTTTCACAAAATTTCAAGGGGTTTACTCATGTTTTTTTTCCAAGTTTTCATCAAAAAATTAAAATCTCTAATCCGACTAATTGACGTACGAGGAGCTCAGATTTGCAAACCGCGTTCAATTTGGAGTTTTCGTTTAGCCGCTACGGCCGATCAAAGTCTGAAAAATCAATTATTTTATTTAATTTTCCAAAATGTTCATAGTGACTGACTAACTTTTTTGCTATTGAAGATAGCTCAATTTTTATGACGGCAATCAATTTCTCTCGTTTTTCTGATGAAAAATATGTAAAATTCAATAGTCTACGATGATTATTAAGAAAGTTGCATTTTTTCACAAAATTTCAAGGGGTTTACTCATGTTTTTTTTCCAAGTTTTCATCAAAAAATTAAAATCTCTAATCCGACTAATTGACGTACGAGGAGCTCAGATTTGCAAACCGCGTTCAATTTGGAGTTTTCGTTTAGCCGCTACGGCCGATCAAAGTCTGAAAAATCAATTATTTTATTTAATTTTCTAAAATGTTCATAGTGACTGACTAACTTTTTTGCTATTGAAGATAGCTCAATTTTTATGACGGCAATCGATTTCTCTCGTTTTTCTGATGAAAAAAATGTAAAATTCAATAGTCTACGATGATTATTAAGAAAGTTGCATTTTTTCACAAAATTTCAAGGGGTTTACTCATGTTTTTTTTCCAAGTTTTCATCAAAAAATTAAAATCTCTAATCCGACTAATTGACGTACGAGGAGCTCAGATTTGCAAACCGCGTTCAATTTGGAGTTTTCGTTTAGCCGCTACGGCCGATCAAAGTCTGAAAAATCAATTATTTTATTTAATTTTCTAAAATGTTCATAGTGACTGACTAACTTTTTTGCTATTGAAGATAGCTCAATTTTTATGACGGCAATCAATTTCT